>CM060886.1:106760508-107360508 GCA_030762935.1 Hymenopus coronatus | reverse complement strand
ATCCATATAAACAGAGGAACTTCATTGACGTAGCAACCGGCTTTTGATTATCACTTTAACCTATGGTAGTCGCTTATTTCGCTTCTACTTACAAGGAAGCAAGTAATAAAACTATTTCTGCTAATTTTTTTGTGGGTAGCATAAAGTAAATAGAAGTATAAACTTTTTTAAGAATAATTTGTTGCAAGAATATAGAGAAAGTCATGTGAATGGTACACATCAGATTTTTTAGAAAAGTTCTGTGTGAGTGTCTCTCTGTGGATATCAAAACTCAAAAACGAAAAGTCAGTTAAATATCAAACTTGGTATTTAAGTTTAGCATCTTTCAAGGATGTGACACGAAGATTTTATAGGAAATCCCCCTATACAAACTACACTTTATATGGAGAAAAAAATTGAAATTTTAATTTTTCTCAAAAATGGCTCTAACGGTTTTGATTAAAATACCGTGTATTAAAGATATTTACATAATAATTAAAATATATATTTGGAAGTTTTTTTCTGCATGACTTTTGCACAATTTTGCATAGCGGTTAACTGTAAGAAATAGACAAATACTTACTATATAAAACACACACTTTGAAATATGCAGTTTTCTTGTAGAGTGGATCGTTTGCCGGATATTCCTTGTTATTGGTTTCAGTTTTAAACTACCTAACTTTTCTCAAAAGGGAGCATGCAAACCGAAGCAAACCTCAATTGATTCACATAACGACCAGCTTTTATAAGATATGATTATCGCTTTAGCCTAATGCATCCGTTATTTCTTTCTACTTATAAGGAAGCAAGTAATAAGACCAATTCTGTTAATGTTTATCTCGATTAGCGTCATGTATTAACAATATTAGAATAGTTTGCAAGTATGAAACAGTTAGAGAAAGTAATGTGAATGTAGCACATCCAGGTTTTAATTCATTTCGATAGGGATTTTCGTTTAGATGCTGTTTAACTAAATGCAGCAATTGTCATACTCCCATTTTCCTAATATTTGCGGAAGTTCTGTATAAATCGGTATGTTCCTTTGGGTAACCTGATAGAGAAAAAGAATACAAATGTGTCAGGACTTTCTCTACTTTCAATAGTTTATTAGGGGGTAGCAAACTATTCTTAAGAAAGATTCCATTTCTATCTACTTCACTTTGAGATACACCCCTCCAGAAATAGCTACAGTATACATCTCATTACGATACGAACAGAATACGATAGTCAAATATTTAACAAATGGGCACTAGTAATACTGGGCGTAAAAGACCACATTCTTTCCATACCATCACAGAAATACCTGAACATCTAAAGACTTAATAAAATGACCCAAGTTTTGAAGATTCGACCCTAATATTAACATCGCATATCTCGGAATTGGCTTATGGCTCAAAATGTTTATATTTATTAATTTCTGCTAATATTTATGTTAATTAACATGACGTAGGTAGCAAACATTCTTTTGTAAGAAAAGTTTGCAGAACAGGTAGGGAAATGTCATGTGAATGGACAGATTAGTTTAATTTTCGGGACCCGGTGAAATCTCGGTATCAAAATTTTGGTTGAAATGCAGTACCTTCTAGAGATTTTTTATGTACGAGTAGGTGAAAAATCTTCATATTCTTCTATCCACTTTATATAATCGAGATAAACATTAGCAGAAATTGTCTTAATTACTTGCTTCCTTGTAAGTAGAAGGAAACTAAGGGAACACACTAGGCTAAAACGACAGTCAATCTCTTAAAAGCTGGTTCCCGTGTGGTTGGAATCCGTTTCTATGCAAGGCCAGGAGTTTAAATTTTCCGCGTGAGAAAAGTTAAAAGTGTTTAAAATCTGGAAAAATAAAAAATAAAAAAAAAAAAGCAAGGAATGTTTCAGAAATGGCAAATTCCACGAAAAAAACGTATGACGTAAATTATGTTTTTTAACATGATCTACATTTTTTGTATCGTAAGTTTCTGTCTATCTCTTACAGTTTACCAGTTACGCAAAATTTATCAACATTCATCCAGAATGAAGAGATCTTTAAAGGCTGCTTTAAAGGCACATGTAATTCAAGATATACATTTTATTTGCCATATAAATAACAGTATTTTAATCAAAATTGCTAGAGCCATTTTTGAGAATATCATAATTTTCGAAATTTTTTCCATGTAAGGGGTAGTTTGGGTTGGAAGGAGTGTTCTCAAAATCTTCGTGTCGCATCCCTGGAAGATACTAAACTTAAATACCGCTTTAGGTATTTTACCGACTTTTCGTTTTTGAGTTATTGTGTTCACGGACACGCACATAAATACCTTTTTACTTTCTCCATACGCACTGTGTGCATAGTGTATAGAGAAAGTATTGCACTCCACCAAAAAATTCGAACCGAGATTTCACCGGAAATATATGTTTTAGGGTCCCCAATATCCAAAAAAAGCATTTTCACAAAAAGGTCCGTGTGTGTGTGTGTGTGTGTGTGTGTGTGTGTGTGTGTGTGTGTGTGTGTGTGTGTCCGTGTGTCTGAACACGATAACTCAAAAACGAAAAGTCGGTAAAATACCAAACTTGGATTTAAGTTTAGTATCTTCCAGGGATGCGACACGAAGATTCTGAGAAAACTCCCCCCACCCCCAACTATCCTTTACATGAACTTTTTTCGAAAATTTTGATTTTCTCAAAAATGGCTCTTACGATTTAGATTAAAATTTTGTATATCAAACATATTTACCTGACTAATAAAATGTATATCCTGAATTTTCTGGAAATAGCCTCTGAAGAGTAGTTTGTTCTGAATGAATTTTACTACATTTTGAATAACTGCTAAACCGTAAGAGGTGGACAAAAACTTACTACACAAAAAATGTAGAGCACATTAATACACACAATTTATGTTATATGCATTTTTTCGTGGAGTTCGTAGCTTTTGTCACATTCCTTATTTTTGGTTTCTGCTATGAAAAACGTATACTTTTCTTATACAGGAACTTGTCAACTCCTATCCATATAGACAAAGGAACTTAATTGACATAGCAACCAGCTTTTGACTATCACTTTAACCTACAGTTGTCCCTTATTTCGCTTCTACTTACAAGGAAGCGAGTAATTAGACTATTTCTGCTATTTTTTTCTGATTAGCATAAAGTAAATAAAAGTATAAGCTTTTTAAGAATTATTTGTTGCAGGGATATGGAGAAAGTCATGTGGATGGTACACATCAGATTTTTTTAAAAACGTTGTTTTGGTTATACGAGACTAAAACTTGTATTTGCGGTGAAATATCTGATCGAAGTTTTGGGTAGAGAGCAAAACCTCTATCACGTACCGTGTAGAGAAAGTAAAGATAGATTAAACGTTAATTGATGTAAATCTGTGTAACGCTTTAAAGTTATTGCTGTGCATTCAAGTCGAGATAAATCTAAAAGGAAATTTGCATTGATGTTACATTTGGAGCGAAGGTGGTGGGTCTCATTAGCATCTTTTGTAGCCTGGAAACATTGACGATCTTCTAACACGAAGTTATCAGATAACGGCTTATGGTATTTTTAACTACAGGGGCAGGGAAGCTTCCGTTGTCAACTTATGGATCATTAATATAATGACCTTTTCATTTATGCATTAATTCCTTTCTTTACGGGAGAATAGAGGGAAGCTCTCTACTGAATGAATCGATACGCCTAATGTGGTGGTGACGGGAGTCTCAGTTTGCTGCAAACCTCTTGCTGGTATACCAGGTGGTTCACCTGTCCCTTATTATTTTTGTAGATAGGCAACACTTCATCCTCTGAAAGTAATAAGGTCGAAATTACCGTGCTTGTCGACCAATTTGTAACAATATATATCTAGCCTGTTTTTCATAGGAAAATAGACCTTAGCAGCAATAGTTACGTCCATTTCATAAGCAAGTGCTTAATAACTCCTGTTACAGTACATATTATACTAACAGGATCGCTGTCATGCCTCTGCAATGTAAATTATTATGAATGAATGAACGGCTTAAGCCACAAAAATCTGATGTGTACCATTCACATGACTTTCTCTACATCTCTGCAACAAACTATTCTTAAAAAAACTTATACTTCTATTTACTTCATGCTAATCAGGAAAAAAAAAAAAAATAGCAGAAATAGTCTTATTACTTGCTTCCTTGTAAGTAGAAGCGAAATAAGGGAGTACTATAGGTTAAAGTGATAGTCAAAAGCTGGTTGCTATGTCACTGAAGTTCCTTTGTTTGTATGGACGGCAGTTGACAAATTCCTGTATGAGAAAAGTATAAATTTTTCAAAGCAGAGACCAAAAACAAGGAATGTTTCAAAAACGGAGAACTCCACGAAAAAAAATTATATAACATAAATTGTGTGTTTTAGTGTACTCTACATTTTTCGTGAGTAAGTTTTGTCTATCTCTTATGGTTTAGGAGTTATTCAAAATCTCGTAAAATTCATCCAGAATAAAGTACTCTTCAGAGGCTATTTCTAGAAAATTCAAGACATACATTTTAATTGTCAGGTAAATATCTTTAATAGGTATACGAAATTTTAATCAAAATCGTTAGAGCCATTCTTGAGAAAATCAAAAATTTTGAAAAGAGTTCCATGTAAAGGGTAGTTTGGGGGTCGGGGGATTTTTCTCAAAATCTTCGTGTCGCATCCCTGGAAGTTACTAAACTTAAATACCAAGTTTGGTACTTTACCGACTTTTCGTTTTTGAGTTATCGTGTTCACGGACACACACACACACGGACCTTTTTCCGAAAATGATTTTTTTTAGATAAATGGGACCCTAAAACATATATTTCCGGTGAAATCTCGGTATCCAATTTTTGGGTGAAATGCAATACCTTCTCTATTCACTATGTGCATAGTGCGTATAGAGAAAGTAAAAACGTGTCCACAACAGCTATAAAGAGATCAGAAGCGGAGAGGGATACATGTGTGATACTATACCTACAAGTTTTAACGCAACTAGCGGGGTTAGTAAGTGTAGCTCAACTGATTAATTTCATGTTTCCTCATCTCGGCGCGTGTCAGTGGTTCGAGTCCCTCTGCGTGCACCTTTTTTTTTCTTCTTCTTTATGTATTATCCATCAAGATGCAAAGTTAGTTCAGTGTTTGTCACTCTAATAATTTTAAGTGTAAACTAAAGGGTATATGATTTAACAACAAACGACAGTTCATTTTACATGTTCTTTAATTTTCGGTCCTTAATTTTCTCGCTAATTGAAAAAGAAATTTCACTAAGACTTTAACTTTATCATCCAGAATTATTTAGAATAAACATAAATAAAGAGAACAATAAAAGAAACAAAAAAGCAAGTTAAAAATGTTCTGATATCCCAGCTAGCTTTGTGCCAAATCAGAAAGAAAGAAAGCGGGAGAAAAAAATTGTCAAGTTTTGGTAAAATTCGAACCTAAATCGAGCATCTTGGAACTCATACTAATACTGCGCGTTAACCAAATACGCTACCGTTCAGCTATAGCTTGCAGTGCCAAAGTCTATAATGTTGGTATGCAGAAGATGGGCCTCGGGAACGATGTTTTCAGGTTAGGCTCTAATCTGCGGGTTGCCTAAAACCAGAGAATATGGGACAAGTAAACCACCTCGTATATCCACCTCTTTAATCTCTGCAATTTCACAAACACAAGGGTTTCTCAAGGTCCATGTGTTCATTGATATACAGCAAGGGGAATGACAAAACATGTAGGGAGAAAATGTCTTACTCTCCCCACTTTCTGTTGCCTAGAGACGAGGAGTAAAGTAGTTGTTTCGATACAAATCAAGAACAGTGGTAGACTTGCTTTAAAGATAGGCGACTATTGAACAATTCGATAGTGCTCAACTGTCATTATTCAATTATTACCCAAGTATTCGTTTATTTAAATATTAATTATGAAAAATAACAGATTTATTTTAAAAAATAATCTTTATGAACTATTTTGGGAATTTGGTTTTTATTGTTGTGTTTACGTTTTTATTGAATGAATATACAGGATGTTTCAAAAATACGGGGCATAATTTCACGTATGTATTTCCCACATGAAGACAATCAAAATAGTTCATCATAACATGTGTCCGGAAATGCTTCATTTCCGAGTTATGGCCTTTACAACATTGAAAGTCCCACCTGTAGACAATCAAAATAGTTCATGTCCGGAAATGCTTCATTTCCGAGTTATGGCCTTCACAACATTGGAATTCACTGGAACGTTTTTCTTTCCGCAGGTCTTTGCCGAAAAGCAGACATTAGGAGGGCGCTCTGATAGTTCATTCTGAGGAAGGTTACATTCAGTGTTCTTTAGGCGTTAAGACTGTGCGACATGTATTCAAATCAAGAGCTGGCAGAGATACTCTTCATGTACGGTAAGGCGGACGGCAATGCTGCGCTGGCTCGTCGTTTGTAACAGGAGAGGTACCCACAGCGACAATGTCCAGATCGGAAGACATTTGTACGTCTCCATTCCCGTCTGTGCGAGTATGGAACATTCACCTCTCCTGATTTGGGAAGGGGACGACCAAGATCTACAACTCCAGAAGTGCAGGAGGAGATTCTGGAGGCTGTGGACAGGACTCCTTCTATCAGCACACGACGGTTAGCGTTGCAAATCAATGTTCCTCATACGTGTGTCTGAAGACTGTATCAATTGTATCCTTATCATTTGCAACGTTACAGGCCTTGTTACCAGCAGATTACCCTGCACGAGTTAGGTTCTGTCAGTGGTTCTTGCAGCAGTGTGGTGTAAATCCGAACTTTTCTGCCGTCGTATTATTTACAGATGAAGCACAGTTCACAAGAGATGGCATAACAAATGTCCACAATCTGCACGTATGGTCGCATGAAAACCCACGTGCAACTGCTGTATCTCATCACCAGGTGCGGTTCTCCCTCAATATGTGGGCCGGTATCATTGGTGATCGATTAGTTGGACCCCATGTACTTGTAAACAGACTTACGGGGCAGGCGTACACATACTTCCTGGAAAACACCATACCTGACGTTTTCGAAGATACTCCACCGATCAATCATCAACACATTCACTTCTTGCATGATGGCGCTCCTGCACACTTCAGTCTTACGGCTCGCCGGTACTTGGATCGAAGGTTTCCTGATCGATGGATAGAAGTGGCCCAATTGCTTGGCCTCCACGCTCACCTGATCTGAACCCTCTCGATTTCTACTTGTGGGGCCATTTAAAATCATTGGTTTATTCGTCTCCGGTGCCGGATTTGGAATCCCTTCGGAATCGAATTGTGGGAAGTTGTGAGGACATACGCAATACTCCTGGAGTTTGGGATCGTGTTCGCAGGTCAATGAGACATCGATGTGAGGTTTGTATTCAAGCAGGAGGTGGACATTTTGAACATCTTCTGTAATGACAACAACCTGCGGAAAGAAAAATGTTCCAGTGAATTTCAATGTTGTGAAGGCCATAACTCGGAAATGAAGCATTTCCGGACACATATTATAATGAACTAATTTGATTGTCTACATGTGGGAAATACATACTTGAAATTATGCCCCGTATTTTTGAAACATCCTGTATAGTCTTGCTCCAGCCACTCTCATTTGGTTTTAAAATAGCACTATTGTTTGCTTGACTATCGGTGGTTCCTAATCTCTTTTCAAGTCGCTTTTATGGATGAAGCAATGCAATTATACAAACCTCATTACAGAGAGTATAACGAATCTACTGTTATTTATTTAAAAGGCTATTAGTCATAAAATTACACTAAAGAATGCTACAATCTAATTACCAAGCACGATATATATACATACTGATTACTGAAGTATAGTAATACCTACTTACCACACCTTGTGAAAATACACAGGTTTTAAATCCTAATAAAAAACCGAAAATTTGATAGTCATTTCTTACTATCGCAATACACTATTTTGTCCAAAATATTAGCTAGTACCCAGCAATTCTTTGTGTCCATTGCGCCTCAGTAGTAATTTCCTGGTGTTTAAAAGTATTGTTTATATTAAGCTACTGTTCCATAGAAGAAATATTGCATCCACCTGTTATTGTTAGGCAATTTATATATTCTTCAAGTTCACAACGTTTCCTTTATATTTCTCACGTAAAATTTTCATAGTGAAATTCTTTCCGTGAAAAACAGTCGTTTCTGTTAGCTAGAAGCCTTGTGCGTAATATTTTCTCGCTGAAAATTTTCTGCGGAAGATCAGAATATGCTACCAGTGAAGAAATAAAATTTCAACTTCCTATATTTTCTCAAGTTTCTAACTCAAGGTTCTTAGGAACAGTAGTGACACTGAAACATTCAATGCCAAGGCGGGATTTAAACGGATATCCCGTGTTGGTCGCTCTTACCTTTGAGTTACTATGGCGACATGCCGACACGACATTAAATTTCCCAACTAACTCGTCTCTTTCCTGTAATCAATAAGGAGATCTCGAATTATTTTGAGATGACGGCTCACAATGTCGTAACCTCAAATCCCGAGCAGAATAGTTAAACCATTAGGGAAACCGTTTGATCTGGAAACGTTATGGACCCCATACATACGCCCATCGTCATCCGAATCTGGTTTGCGTTCAGGTCTCTCCCCCCCAAGCATCACGTTAGAAGCACAAAGATCCCATGTCCTAAATGCGGTGCTCTTATCACGATTGCGAGGTCCCCTCCGTAAATATTATGCGCTAGTTTTAAAGGAAAATTAAGCCCGGAGGGAATAAAAGACAGCTCGCCGGCTTGTATTCTGTGTGTTTTCTTTGAGGCCCTCAGGCATTATGGCGAATAACATCCAATTAATTACGTAGTAGCTACATTATTAGACGAAATACATCGCACAGGCAAGGCGTGAGCTCTGGGATTTGCAGATAGAATAAAACCCAGCAATGAAGTCAATATCAGGATGTATAGCGTATTTCATGTGTGTTGTCGCTCTGCTCTGCTTCCCAAAATGGTAAAACGAAACAAATCTAGGGAGCCGAGCTCTGGGGTTTGCAGATAGAATAAAACCCAGCAATGAAGTCAATATCAGGATGTATAGCGTATTTCATGTGTGTTGTCGCTCTGCTTCCCAAAATGGTAAAACGAAACAAGTCTAGGGAGTCGGGTTCTGGGATTTTCAGATAAAATAAAACGCAGCAATGAAGTCAATATCAGGATGTATAGCGTATTTCATATGTGTGGTCGTTCTGCTCTGCTTCCCAAAATTCACGAAACGAAACAATTCTAGGGAGCCGAGCTCTGGAGTTTGCAGATAGAATAAAACCCAACAATGAAGTCAATATCAGTGTGTATAGCGTATTTTATGTGTGTTGTACCTCAGCTCTGCTTCCCAAAATGTACTAACGAAACAAATCTAGGGAGCCGAGCTCTGGAGTTTGCAGATAGAATAAAACGCAGCAATGAAGTCAATATCAGGGTGTAAGCGTATTTCATGTGTTGTCGCTCTGCTTCCCAAAATGCATGAAAGGAAACAAGTCTAGGAAGCCGAACGGGCAAGAGAAGATGCACCCATAGTGTGTACCTTTTATATCAGCATACAAAGCAAAAATGCTGTGAACGCACAGATCATATAGTGGTAATATTTAAGTGCGTAGTATGGCGTCCCACAATCGCATGATTCGGGAGAACCGTATATGCTCTCTAAAAATATTTGAATTGACAATATTACTACGGCTATTTTATATTCAGCACATTTTAAGCACACAAAAAAAAAAAAAAAAAAAAAAAAAAAGCACCACCCCGATATACTCCACACACTCGCACTCACAACTATCCTCAAGTACAAATGTAGATGCTCATATACCAAATATATCTATAAAATATTTATACAAACATCTCTTAGCACACATACTTCCATTAAGCATTTGCCCAAGAATCAAGTCCCAGCATGCTGTGCTCCGTCTGTTCCAAGTAAATGAATACCTCCGCTAATAAGCTTTTCCTAACATCCTACATCTGCACGCAATCTGCCAAAATATGTGCCCATTATCCTGTTCCCCGTATAATGGATAAATCCTCCTACCAGCATCATCAACTAACTGCCCTATGATCTTTCTACCATTCCAACCTAAGCCACGCTATTCCTCTGTTTTATACCCGATTCAAAAATATAAGTTTGTTTACCGAACGAAAATTTTATTTCATTCTGTAGCTTCACAATGATTTTTTTTTTTCTACAAGCAGATTGCATTTCCTGTATGTTTATATCACATAGTCGTCTTTTTATTATTTTCACGAAATGTATCTTATTTTTGTTACCCGTTTGTCAAATAATCTTAAACCAATATTTGATAATTCCGTTGTAGGCCCGCCGTCCACTGTTTTGGATGGCGATGGCACATTTCTCTGAGTTATTTGGTCACCTTCAATTGTTCGCAGCAAAAAGCACTTGTTTTAACAAAATAGCTCCATCCCAGCATCCCACACTGTTGTTTGAAACACATTATATATAGCGTTATATGCTCCTGCGTGTTGTATGCTTTTAGCTCCCTAAACTGAACCTTAGCTAACGAAAGTAGGCACAGAGGGTTCTTTTCGTATATCTCAAACTTTTTTATTATCTCGCCGTTTTAGATGGTGTTATCTAGCACGTTGCATTAGCCGTATCAGGTGATTTATTCACGCCGCCCGTGGTTTCTTTTGTCTTCACATTTCGTGAGATGTTTAAATAGTTTCGCGCCATTAATCATGCCAACAAATTACGCCCCGAGTGACCAAGATATGACGTCAGCACACGCCTAGCCTTGAGGATTCCATAGCGGACAGAGACGGTCCGAACATTGCAATGTGAAAATTTGGCGAGAGTTCGAACCCTGCGTTCGGCTGTACGAAGTTACAATCGAATTTGGCATTCAAAATTGCCAATGTTATCCTATCTTTTCACTTTCTCTAACCCATATGTATAATGTATATAGTGGATAGAGGTGGTCTTTTATAATTGTTTCATTTATATAGCCCCCTTTAACGTCTAAGATCATATCGCGGGCTTTGCATTAGAAACAACTCGTGTCTAGGTTCTTAACGTTGGGTTTAAACAGTTTTTTTTTATTTCCCTCAAATAACACACACATTCATTCTTACATACATAATATGGGTGATAGGGAATAATTCAGGTTAAAGAAAAATTACCCGCCCCGTGTGTTTTAATATGCTCTACATTTTTTGTGTTGTAAGTTTTTTGTCTCTCTCTTACGGTTTAGCACTTGTGCAAAATTCCGTAAAATTCACTCAGAATAAATAGTCTGAGGCTATTCCCAGAAAATTCAAAATATACATTTTATTTGTCAGGTAAATATCTGAAATATACGATATTTTAATCAAAATCGTTATTCATTTTTTAGAAAATCAAAATTTTCGAAAAAAGTTCCATGTAAAGGATAGTTTGGGGTTGGGGGATTTTTCTCAAAATCTTCGTGTCGCATCCCTGGAATATACTAAACTTAAATACCTACCAAGTTTGGTATTTTACCGAGTTCTCGTTTTTGTGTTATAGTGTTCACGGACACACACACGGACCTTTTTCTGAAAATACTTTTTTTTTTGATACATATATTTCCGGTGAAATCTCGGTATCGAATTTTTTGGTGGAGTGCAATACCTTCTCTATACACTATATACATAGTGTGTGTAGAGAAAGTAAAACGTTGACTATTGTTTTAGGCTATCGTATTCTCTCATTCCCTATAAGGAAGTAATTAATACAGCATTTTTGCTATTTTGTTTTTATGTTGATTAGCCAAAGTAGAGAGCAGGATCAGGTTTTGTAGGAATAATCTGTTGCCAGAGATAGTCATGTGATGAACACATAATATTTTCTAGTATCTCCTCTCTACAAATTATTTGCAGAGACATTTGCTTGGACACATCCGCTTTAAGAAGCTTGTTTTCTGCCTTTTCTATGGGGTGACGAAAGTGATTGGTATGCAGTGTCGGCTTCCCGCATTTGCTGTACAACGTTATCTGTACACAGCCCTAACGTAATGACGGCAATAAAGTGAACACTAGTTTTATTTTCCTCGCTTAATCAACGTGCCAGACCTTTACTTCTGTTATAACTGTAGTCTCAAGGCCAACTTTGTCTTCTTTTATGCCAGCTGAAATGTCACATGATCATCATTTCCAGCACTTTAACCTTGCTGTTTACTTTCTCTATACTCACTATGTACATAGTGTATAGAGAATGTATTGCACTTCACCAAAAAAGTCGATACCGAGATTTCACCGGAAATACATGTTTTAGAGTCCCCAGTATCCAAAAAACGTATTTTCAGAAAAAGGTCCGTGTGTGTGTCTGTGAACACGATAACTCAAAAACGAAAAGTAGCTAAAATACCAAACTTGGTATTTAAGTTCAGTATCTTCCAGGGATGCGACACGAATATTTTGAGAAAAATCCCCCCACCCCAAACTACCCTTTACATGGAACTTTTTTCGAAAATTTTGATTTTCTTAAAAATGACTAACGATTTTGATTAAAATATTGTATATTAAAGATATCTACCTAACAAATAAAACGTATATCTTGAATTTTCTGGGAATAGCTTCTAAAGACCTGTTTATTCTGGATGAATTTTGCTTAATTTGCCATAACTAATAAACCGTAAGAGATAGACAAAATCTTACTATACAAAATATGTAGGCCTTGTTAAAATACACAATTTACGTCATATACATTTTTTTCGTGGAGCTTACCGTTTTCGAGGTTTTCATTGTTATTAGTTTCAGTTGTGAAGTACTCATACTTTTCTCAGACAGGAGTGTCCGTTTTTCTTTTGTTCTACTCCTGGCCAAGAAAAGAAGCGATTTGTAATTACAATCGCATAACGACAGCTTTTAAAACATTTGACTATCGATTTAGCCTAGTGTAATCCCTTATTTTCTTCCTACTTATAAGGAACTAAGTAATAAGAACATTGTGCTGAATACCTCGATTAACAAGGTGCAGAAAGAAGAATAATCTTATGTAAGAAGTTTGTAGAACGGCTAGAGAAAGTCATGCGAGTGTAACACATATTTTTACTTTCGCTATCACATATGTACAATGTACATAGTAGATAAAGAAGGTATTGTATTCCACTCAAAAATTTGATACCTAGATTTCACCGGAAAACTCCCCTGAATCAATAAGTATTTACGAAACGGTCCAAGTGTGTGTCTTGGATATTTCATAAACTAAAAGTCGGTTAAATACCAAACTTGGTATTTAAGTTGTGTAACTTCCAAGGATGCGGCACGAAGATTTTCTGAAAAATCACCTCAACTCCAAGTACCCTTTGCTTGGAACATTTTTCGAAAATGTTTACTCTCTAAAAAATGACTAGCGTATTTAACCGCCTCTGCGGCCGAGTGGTCAGCTTTCAAAACTTCTCATTCAGAGGTTCTGGGTTCGATTTTCGGCTGGGGCAAGGAGTTTTCTTTAACCAGATTCATTCCTTATCCTTCACAGTCTGGAAGTATGAATGTGAAAGTGAATGTGTGTGTGTGTGTGTGTGTGTGTGTGTGTGTGTGTGTTTGTATGTGTAGTATAAAACCGAAAAACCAACGTTAAGAAAACTACAGTTCAGTGAGATAAACACCAGCAGTTGTTCCTATAGTCAAAGCCCCAGATATGACCATAGAATTTAAAGAGTGCTATACAAATGAAACAATTTAAAAATATATATCTTATATTAAAGAGATTTACATGACAAAATGTGTATCTTGAATTTTCGGGAATAGGCTCTGAAGAGCTCTTCATGAAATTTGCATAACTGATAAATCGTAAGAGATAGTAAAAAACTTATTACACAAAAAATGTAGATGTCGTTCAAACTTTTCTCATATAGCGATACAAAGAAATTGATTTCAACCACATGACAATATGTTTTTAAGATTGACTATCGCTTTAGACTAGTGTATTTCCCTATTTCCGTTCTGCTTATAAGGAACTAAATAATATCACTTCTGTCAATGTTTAATTTAATTGGCATAATACAAATAAAAGAAGACCTTTTGTAGAAATAGTTTGTTTGCTGTAGTGATAGAAACAGTCATGTGAATGAAACACACAAGTTCAAGATTTGCTTACGTCATGCAATCCTCTTTCTGTTTCTTCATTTCATAATATTTTAACGTCTAGTTACATGAAAACAGTCATCTGAACTCCAGACGTGCAAAATTCTCCAGCACTGCTCTTTGTAAAAAATCTGATGTGTACCATTCACATGGCTTTCTCTATATCGCTGCAACAAATTATTCTTAAAAAACTTATATTTCTATTTACTTTATCCTAATCAGAAAAAAATTAGCAGAAATAGTCTTATTACTTGCTTCCTTGTAAGTAGAAGCGAAATAAGGGAGTAGTATAAGTTAAAGTGATAGTCAAAAGCTGGTTGCTATGTCAGTGAAGTGCCTTTGTTTATATGGATCGGAGTTGACAAGTTCCTATATGAGAAACATATGTTTTTCATAGCAGAAACCAAAAATAAGAAATGTCTCAAAAACGACGAACTCCACGAAAAAATTTATCTAACATAAATTGTGTGTTTTAACGTACTCTACATTTTTTGTGCAGTAAGCTTTTGTCCATCTATTACGGTTTAGCAGTTAATGAAAATTCCGTAAAATTCATCCAGAGTAAACTACTCTTCAGAGGCTATTCCTAGAAAATTCAAGATATACATTTTATTTTTCAGGTAAATATGTTTAATATACGAAATTTTAATCAAAATCGTTAGAGCCATTTTTGAGAAACTCAACATTTTCGAAAAAAATTCCATGTAAAGGGTAGTTGGGAGTAGGGGGATTTTTCTCGAAATCTTCGTATGGCATTTCTGGAAGATACTAAACTTAAATACCAAGTTTGGTATTTTACCGACTTTTCGTTTTTGAGCTATCGTGTTCACAGACACACGGACCAACGGACACACACACACACACACACACACACACACACACACACATATGGACCTTTTTGTGAAAATGCTTTTTTTGGATATTGGGGATTCTAAAACATATATTTCCGGTAAATCTCGGTATCGAATTTTTGGGTGGAAATTTTAAGGACCTTCTCTGCCTGCTACGTGGCATTTGTAACAAAAGTATTATACCGGGGTTATACTGCCCAGCCCTATATATTTCGTACAAGTGTAACGTCCTACGAAGGGCGTTTAATAAATCCTTAGAAAATAAAAAAAAAAAAAAAAATACACTCGCAGCATCAACAAAATTTGTATTTAGACGTCGCTTACTAGATGACAAAGTTTCAGCTATATCCATCACGTGGTTTCGTTGAAAAAAAAAGTTTCGTGCGGTGGTTAAACACTTCTATTTTAAAGGGTAAACACCGAAAGAGAGAAAAGCCGAGTTGAAGTCCATGGCACATTTTTTCTAAGTTTGCAACAATTTACAATTGAACAAATGAATTTAAACCTGGCTGTACATCCACAAATTATGAGCATCGTTCCGGACGTCCAGTAGAAGTGACTTCTTTCGAAATGATTGACAAAATCCAGGATATGTTTTGAGTGATAGATGCGATCAAAGTTCTCAAAATAGTAGAGGCCACAAGCATATCAAAAGGTACAGCGTTCTCAATTTTGAACCAAACATTAGATCTGACAAAGGTCTCGGCAGGATGGGTGCCGCAATTACTTTCAATGTAGAATAAACGCATTCGGAAGCTGGTTTGGCAATTTTCCGTGGCAATCCTGACGAGTCTCTGCGTCGATACATAACTGGGATGAAAAATGTGTACACTACTACATTCCAGAGACAAAAGTACAATCGAAACAGTGGGGTTTTTAGAGGCGAGCTAGCAGCAAAAAAGGCAAATGTGGTGAAATCTGCACACAAGGTGATGGTCTTGGTTTTCTGGGATGCACGCGGAATCGTCTACATTCATTACTTGCAGAAAGGCGGAACCATAAATGGAGAGTATTATGCATTGCACCGGTTGACCTGAGAAATCAAGAAAAACCGCCAGCATCTGACAAAGAAAAAAGAAATTCTCTTCCATCAAGATAATGCGAGAGTGTAGTTTCATGACGAAAATTGTAATATTAAGAATCGAATTACATCCACCGTATTCACCAGATTTGGCCTATAGTGACTGTTTTTTATCTCCAAACTTGAAAAAGTGGCTCGGCGGAAAAGATTGACGTATAACGAAGACAATGTCTATTTTGAGGACCTTCCGAAATTCTACTTTTTGGAAGCCTTAAAACAGTTGGAGAAACGATGGGAAAGATGTAACAAGCTAAAAGGAGATTATGTTGAAAAAATATCTACCAAATATAATTTGTTTTTGTATCTTTTTCCAAGGACTTATCGAACGCCCCTAGTGAATATTTGCTTAGTTATTTCTGGAGGATGTTCTGGGCTCCGGATAAGTGTCAACTAATTCCATCCTCCTCGTACATGTGTCACTCCAGATAACTGTCACAACCTCGACTCCATCACTACGATAGTCAAGTCCAACCACTCGGATGGCGCCTTTCCCTGGTTTAGAAGGGGAGCTTCAGAGGCGGGAAAACCTCCGAACGTGTGTGCACTACTGGGCACCCAAAACAAAACATAAGCACTAAAGTTCTCCATCATCAAAGAAGGTAAAGTGTGTGAAATCGGCTGACAAGACCATGCTGTCGGTTTTCTGGTTATACCAGGATGTGGTACTAATTCTTTCGTTTCCCCTTGGGAAATCTATCACCGGAGCTAACCTTCAGGACCAATTGAAGACCAAAATACACGAGAAAAGACCGGGAAGAGGAATGTCATTTCCTATTAAGACAATGTTCGCCCTCGCACATGTGTTGTTGCAATGGAGAAACTGGACAAAGTGGGGCGTGAAAGGTAGAAACATTCATTGCTGTAGCCGGGATTTGCAATAGCCGAAGTTCCGTGGTTTAAATCCCGGCTATATAGCCTTTCCTATCTGAACTTACACACGGATATATCACACATTCACCTTTTCGAAATCAGCTTACCCTCCCCTTATTTAGGACTGAGATCCCCTATTTATGTTTAACGTCGGCTTTTGCTACTATGGCATTGTAGCTGATGACATGGAATGAAGATGGAGCCCAGAACGAAGTGGTGTCTGAGCGAGTTTTTTCTGGGTCCTCCGCTTTCCCTCGCCACGTGCATGCCTGGCCTACCACTCGCTCTAGGTTCTCCATTCTGTGGTTTCGTGCCGTTGACTCCCCGACAGGCTTGGCATTCGCTTTTGAGTTCTAAGAGGGGTCAGTCCTAAAATAGGCCTACTACGAAAATATATGTATCCACTTGAGTGTGTCAGTTGGTTATTCTCTCTTTTTTTAATTTATTTATTTAGGTCACTTTATAACAACAGAGGTCATCAGCGACCACAGTATTCTTACAAGATCACTGTATATACAAAATTTAATTAAAATATATGGTCATGAACTTAACTAATTGAACATTGGTAACAGTAAAGTATAGTACATGTAAATTGGCAAACAATTATAATAGTATCAAACTGTGGTTATGATAATTTAATCACATTATATAAAAGACAACATTTGTGACATCTCCATTATCTTGATTACTTTTCTGCACCCTTCGGTGGTGTTAAAGATGGAATACAGATCACTCTTGAGGTTTAAGTTCCTTCTGTCATTCAGTAAAGGAGGATAAGGTGAGATGTTGAGACACGTCTCGGGGTTTTTCTCCTTGTCTAACATCACCTAATTTACTACCTGCACGGTCGTAACTGCGCCTCGAAATTAACATCATCTATCAGCATTGACTATCCGTTTTGCTTTCCCGTGTTCAGTACCTTATACTGGCTCAGTCAGAGGTCATTAACCTTGCAGAAAGCATTCGAATAATTTACACATTAAAATAAGCAATGGATGTATTGCAAATGCAACCATAAAGTTTAAACATTCAATTAAACGTATTTACATTTCATTCTTAATATTTTAGACCCGACAGTCAGATTTGAGTCTTCGAAGCAACAACCTGCAGACATACTTGAGAAGTGTTAAATTTACGATCCCACCATCCCCTATTATTTGGAGAAATAAAACTTATTCATCCAGGTCAAAGGACTGATGTCATTCCTAAACTTTTTGTAGACTTCCGTAAGAAGTTCGAACTGAAGAAGGACTTAAATATACAATGTCGTTATTGCTGCACTTAAGGATCACTTTCCATACTTCACAATATGACACCTAATCATATATTTAAAGAAATATATTCGTAATCAATATGCTCTATAAGGAGTTTTTTTCTTTTTCCTCTCTTTTTATTTATCTTTGTTACTTTCACTTTCTTTCATACTCATATGAATTTTACTGTATTATTACTTTTTTATTACTTTCTCTATACGTACTATGTACATAGTGTGGAGAAGGTATTGTACTGCACCCAAAATTCGATACCGAGATTTCGCTGGAAATATATGTTTTGAGACCCTATGAATCCAAAAAAAGCAATTTTATAAAAATGTCTGTCTGTGTGTGTGTGTCTGTGGGCAGCATAGCTCAAAAATGAAAAGACCGTTAAAAACCAAATTTGGTATTTAAGTTTGGTATCTATCAAGCATGCGACACGAAGATTTTCAAGAAAATCCCCCATACCCAAACAATCCTTTACATGGAAATAATTTCGAAAATTTTTATTTTCTTAAAAATAGCTCTAACGATTTTGATTAAAATTTCGAATATTTAAGATATGTACTTGACAAATAAAATGTACATCTTGAATTTTCTGCGAATAGCCTCTTAAAACTGCTTTACTCTGGATGAATTTTACTACTTTTTGCATAACTGCTAAACCGTAAGAGATGGACAAAACCTTACCACTCAGAATATGTAGAACACATTAAAACACACAATTTATGTTATATACATTTTTTTTCGTGGAGTTGGTCGTTTTTAAAATATTCCTTGTTTTTAGTTTCAGCTTTGAAAAATATACTTTTCACATACAAGAATTTGTCAGCTCCTGTCCATACAAACAAAGGAACTTCAGTCACATAGCAACCAGCTTTTGACTATGACTTTAACCTATGCTACTCCCTTATTTTGCTTCTACTTAAAAAATCAAGTAATAAGACTATTTCTGCTAATGTTTTCTCAATTAGCATGAACAAAATAGAAGCCTAAGCTTTTTAACAATAATTTGTTGCAGAGATGTAGAGAAAATCATGTGAATGGAACACATAACATTTTTTGTTGATTACACATATTTTTCATTAATATTATGCTTTGTCTAAATGGCAATCCCTTATGCAGGGGGCGCTGTAAGGAATATTTCTTTTCTGAATAATGAAAATAATTTCATATAATTAATATTTGGGCACCATGATACTTCCTCATTTGCTATTAGTTTCGTACCGACGACCTCGGCATTTGTTATCGCGAGGCCTGCCCAATACTCTTCGCCCCGCACTCTCGGGAGGAAAAGTGTGTGCCACCCCTACTTGAAGGTACTATCCAATCTGAAACATACAATAACTAAAATTAGTAGTCTCCAAATGAGTCAAATATTAATGTAATGCACTGTCCTACATTACGAATATAAATATCTGTACTTAAAACCTCTATACTATGTATTGTAATGGACACAATATACTTTCAGTAAAACTAAATTTGTGTTTTATGGTATAAAATTTAGTGTAAAGTTCCGGCGAGACAGGAACTTGTGGCCTGCCAAAATAAACCATCATTATACGCAGCTAATGACCGTTTCACATGATGTTAGCGCTATCCTCTGTAATCACTTTAGAATATCAGTATGCACATTAGAACACCAAAAAGAAGAACTACGTGTACAACATAATTTAGAGCACCGGAGCAGAAAAGAAAAACAATCTTATCTGATCATTTTGTTGTTCGCGTGCACTTGTAATTTTGCCTTAATGGCATTTTAATAATCCAGCGAGGATAATGAATTTCATGAATACATTTTACTGACATTTAAAATATTAACTCTGGGAAACAGGAAGAAGTTTTAATTTTCATATCAGTTATTTTACTGCATTAATGTTCTAGCAGGTGGGTATAGCACAAGAGGTTACGTAACGCTTTTATGCTGTTGCAGCATAAAGATGATGTTTATCTAGGCTGCCAGTGTGCAGAACAAATGTTTTTTATACTGGTGTTAAATGGATTAGGAAACAATTGAGTTTCACGTTTGACATCCGTGTTAAATTATTGTGGTTACGTAAAACATAATTACCTGCTATTTACATCCCAACTGTAAGAGATACTGTAATACAGTAGTATATTTAACAAACGTTTGAAAAATAAATAGGTATCCTAATAAATGTTGCATTCACATGATTTTCTACCTTTTATTATTGTGTGTACAAACTAGTTTTACCAAAGTTTATTTTTCTATCTGCTTCAGTTTAATGGAGATAAATTTTTCCTATTAAAGTTTGTTAAAAAGAATTGTTTTGTTCCATTCACATGACTTTCTCTACAGTTCTGTAACAAATTATTCTTAAAAAGCTTATTCTTCATATCTGCTTAGAACTTATCGAAATAAATATACGAATTTTAATCAAAATCGTTGGCTATTTTTTAGAAAATGAAACATTTTGAAAAAATATTCCATGTAAAAGATGGTTTCGGGGGGGGGGGAAGTTTCTTAAAAATCTTTTTGTCGCATCCTTGTGAGATAAGATACAGGAAAGAAAACTTAACGGCATTCAAAATGTAGATATCGTTAAAACACATATATATATGTCATACATTTTTTTCGTGGAGTTTGCCATTTTTGAGACATCCCTTGTTATTGGTTTAAGTTTTAAAATACTAAAAGTTTTCATATATGGGAATTTGTCAACTACTGCCATTGCAAAGAAACTGATTTCTTCTATGTGGTAATCAGCTTTTAAAATATTTTACAATCGCTTCAGCCTGTGTATTCCTTTATTTCCCTGCTACTTACAAGGAAGCAAGTAACAAAATTTCTGCTAATGTTTATCTCGATTAGCATGAAATAGGTAGAATAATAAGTAATGGAAGATTGATAATTCAATACTTTCTAGTTCAAATCAAATTTTCTGTTTAACTACAACCCTAAAGATTATTAGGAAGCTCATTCTTGAGATCCTTGATTTCATTCTGGTAAATTCCAATTATTAAAATTAATAACACTTTTAAGTTTACCATTCACATGACTTTCTCTACATCGATTTAACAAATTATTGTTAAAAGCATATCCTTCTATCTACTTTATGATAATCGAGATAAACATTAGCAGAAATTGCCGTAATTACTTGTTTCCTTGTAAGTAAAGCAAAATAAGGAAAAACATTAAGCTAAAACGAAACATTTTAAGTCGGTTGCAGTGGGGGGATTTTTCCCAAAATTTTCGTGTCGCATCCCTGGAAGATACTATTCTTAAATACCTAATCCAAACACACACACGGACTTTTTTCTGAAAATGCTTTTTTTTTTATACAGGGTATTATAAAACGTTTATTTCCAATAAAATCTCGGTATCGAATTTTTGAGTGAAATGCAATACCTTCTCTATACACTATGTATATAGTACATGTAGAGAAAGTATGCTGGAGTAGTTGGTTTATTAAATAATTTCTTGCACAGTGTAGAGAAAGTCATGTAAATAGAACACATAAGATTTTTACTTTCTCTATACGTACCATGTGCATAGTGTATAGAGAAGGTACTGTAATGCACCCAAAAATTCGATACCGACATTTCACCGGAAATACATGTTTTGAGACCTCCTGTATCCAAAAAAAAGTATTTTTAGAGAAATGTCTGTCTGTCTCTGTGTGTGTATGTGTATGTGTGTGTCTGTGGGCAGCATAGCTCTAAAATGAAAAGACCGTTAAATACCAAACTTGGTATTTAAGTTTGGTATTGTCCAAGGATGCGACACGAAGATTTAAAAAAAAAAATCCCCCACCCCAAACTACCCATTACGTGGAACTTTTTTCGAAAATTTTTATTTTCTTGAAAATTTTTCTCACGATTTTGTTTAACATATCATATATTAAAGTTATTTGCCTGACAAATAAATTTGCTGGCAATAGCCGCTGAAGACTACTTTATTCTGGATGAATTTTACGGAATTTTGCTTAACTGCTAAACCGTAATAGATGGACGGAAGCTTAAAACACAAAAATATAGATTTTTTTTTCTTGGAGTTGATCGTTTTTGAGATATTCCTTGTTTTTGGTTTCAGCTTTGAAAAACATGCATTTCTTATACAGGAATTTGTCAACTCCTTGTCTATACAAACAAAGGAACTTCAGTTACATAGCAATAGGACTATTCTACTAATTTTTCTCGATTAGCATGAAATAAATAAAAGAATAAGCTTATTAACAATAATTTGTTACAGAGATATAGACAGTCATGTGAATGGAACACATCTTAATTTTCTGAAACTCAGTTGCATTTATAAGCATGAAAGTCTGGTTATTTTGCTAAGTAACACTTTGAGGGATATAGAACATTGACGAAGGTTCTTGTTGTTGCAGTTATGGACAGCGAGGCAGACAGATCTAGTGGATCCACTGTAAGCCCAGGACCCTTTTCCTCAGTTGGGGCGATATGCAGCCCCGCAAGTCCTTACTTCTTGGACAGCGCACTGCCCAGCGACAGCGATCACAACTACGACCATCACAGCTCGGAGGAGGAGCTAGAAGTGATCAACACGGCGGCCTCCGTGGCACACTCCATCAGCATCATGCCGGAACAGCAGCAGCAACAACAGCAGCAACAACAACAAAGATCTGGAAGCGTGAGCTCCGTAATGCCAGAGAAACGCAAGTGGTCTCAGATCACAGGGAGCACGTCCCACCATCACCTCCACACGTCCTCGTGTGCCGCGTCGGGCCGCCTCACGATAGCGGGAACCTGTACGTCCGGCAGTAGTTGTAACGTGAACGCGTTAGTGGGAGGCGGCTGCTGCGGGGGCGGTGGAGGAGGAGGTGGGGGCAGGGCCTCGGTCGCCTCCGTCATCTCCTCGACCACCTCCTCCGCCGCCGCCGCCTCTTCAGCCTCGGACAGTACGACCACCCCGCCGGGAGTCGTGGATCAGAGTTCCGGAAGTTCGGACGAGGAAGTGCAAGGTCTCCTGGCGGCGATGTCCACTCCCGTTCAGTTCCGAACGTCTCCGCCCCTGGACGCTCATAAACCAGGTCGCTCCCTCTCGCCGCCCCCAAAACTCTTCCACTATGGAGCGTCGTCGGCGTCGGGGTCAGCCTCAGCGCTGGAAGTGTCGCCCAGGAAGAGGCACAGACATACGCCACGCGCTCACCACATCCAGCGGCCATGCCTAGACTTCGAGAAGATGCAGCAGGTGAGTACCTTCCTCTGAATTATCTAATTACGAAAGAATTTCACTAACGAGTTCAACACGCTTTGTTTAAATACCCCTCAAAAACCATATTAAAGTATCTCAGCTGATCGATACCAACTTTTTACCTGCACAAAGGTTTCTTCGTGTAGAAAGAGATCCGAGTTAGAAAGCGGATGACTCTGATATGCCAAATTCCTTGTCATGTGCTTCGTGTAGAGTTATATCATGTTAAAGAAGCAATATATTAGACAATAACTTTCTGCAGTTCGGTTTATCAGCCTTTTATAAGGCTATCATTGTAAAAGCGTAGGTATATCAATCATAATGGTTGACCTATTTACCATTAATTACAGAACATATCCGCGTGTTGACCTGCGCCAACCTTCCTAAGGAAATCCACACAACACACGAATTATCGAAACATTTCACAAGTCAGAGCAATGACTGAGACAGCTCTGTCTATAAACGTACCCGTGATCCGTCCTGCGCCGCTTTTGCGCATTGGCAATTTACTGAGGTCATTGCATGGAATCTGTGTAGAAGTATTGTTATATAAATCAATGTTTTGAGATACTCTTAAAATCGAATTTTGGGCAATATTTGATTATATCCGGAAGATAGGCTTTGTTCTTTTTTACTTAACACAACCTTCAGAAATCGATTCAATACGACATGATGGCAGTCACTTCGTTATAATGCCACTGCGCAGAAACATGCCAACGGTACGTTTATAAGCTGTGAGTTTTCTCAATCGTTGCTCTATCTTCGTGTTGTGAATTGCTTCGAGAATACCTGATCTCCTTCAATGTGTTTATCTCATGTGTGTCCACGCAAATGCCTGCCAAAAATTTCACCTTTGAACATACATGAAAACTGAATGTAGATAGGTGTGTAAACAATTTCTGCAGCATTGTTCTGGTTAACCAGTTCCAGGTAGAAGCCCTATGAGATGTTTGGTCAATAAATTTGGAATAGGATCGCTCAACTCTAAACCAAAGAAGCGAAAAGCCATGTTCTAACGGAGGAAAATCTAGACGAAATTGGTGCTGCATCCGATCGCTCACTTATGAAGTCTCTCAGCCGTGTTACGCAGCAGGTGTGTGTTTCACAAACCAGTGTTCATACACTTACTAAACTTTAAAATAAACAAATCTTACTGTGTGAATATAGTGCATAAATTATGAGCATTACGCAAGAGGAATTTGTGCGTGAGGATGGTAATTTCATTTTAGAATGGCAAGAACGTCTTTGCCCAAATGGACACTTTCAACCCCACAGTGTAGTCGACTGTGTGAAGAACAGGCAATCGCGTGATACAAGGCCTTGACACTGTAGAGGAAATATCCTTTTTGAACCGAAATAATTTCCTTATGTAACATAGAAAGCAGCAAAAGCTACAAGGGCGATGCACGAAATCAGCTACACCATAGACAGCAATGACTCTATTCAGAACAAAAATCATGTCGTCCTAACGTAAGGAATAGAACTCATATGGTCACACCTTAGCGAAAAGAAAATATCCGCACTAGAAAGAGTAAAAGCGCTATACAGACAGACAGACAGACATATTCGTGGAGTAGATCGCTTTTGAGATATTCCTTGTTATTTCAGTTTTAAAATACTTTCTCATGCAAGAACTTGGCAACTCCTGGCCACGCAAAGAACCGGATTTCAATCAGCAACCACATTTTGAAAACATGTGACTGTCGGTTAGCCTAGTGTATTCCATTATTTCCCTTCTACTTAAACCGTTTCAGCTAATGTTTATCTCGCAAAGTATGATGTATAATGAAGAATAAGCTTATTAAGAATCGCTCCTTTGTAAAACTTCCACCCAAGTTGTAGTTATATTAAAATTAAAAGCAATTTCAGAACAGCATCGGTCGAGAAGAATTTTGATCAAACAAGAGTTTGAGAGCTTAATTTAAATTGTTGTTTTGCACTGTTGCATCTCGTATTTTTCTATTGTGTTTGTTGATTAATCATGTTGCTGACTTTAGATGGATGTCTTCATTCCCCAAGACAGGTTTCACGTGTCCAGAGCACGCACTTTGCTCATTACATAGTTAAACATAGAGGAGGGCTTCATAACGAAGGTTAATGTTGGGGCAATATCCTGAGTACACACTCGGTATGAGGGTCTAATGAGGCATATCGACCATACTGGAGCCAGTTGCTCCTGTTTTGACACATCACCCACTTCTTGGGTTCCACCGTTCACTGCCATTGTAATCCAAAGCTTACCCATGATGCTCATTTTCTCTAGTACATATGTACAATGTACATAGTAGATAGAGAAGGTATTGCATTCCACCCAAAAATTCCATATCGAAATTTTACCGGAAACATGTTTTGAGACCCCTGAATCCAAAAAAAACAAAACATTTTTAGAAAAAGGTCCAGATGTGTGTATGCGTGTGGAAAGCATAGCTAAAAATTCTGATGTGTTCCATTCACATGAATTTCTCTACATCTACAAATTATTGTTAAAAGGATTGTTTCTACTTACTTCATTCTAATTGAGAAAAAATTAGCAGAAATAGTCTTATTACTTGCTTCTTTGTAAGTGGAAGCGAAATAAGGGAGTTCCATAACTTAAAGTGATAGTCAAAAGCTGGTTGCTATGCGACTGAAGTTCCTTTGTTTGTATGGACAGCAGTTGACAAATTCCTGTATGAGAAATGTATTAAGTTTTTCAAAGCAAAAACCTAAAAACAAGGAATATCTCAAAAACAATGAACTCCACGAAAGAAATATACATAACATAAATTGTGTGTTTTAACGTGCTCTACATTTTTTGTGCAGTAAGTTTTTGTCCATCTCTTACGGTTTAGCAGTTATTCAAACTTCCGTAAATTTCATCCAGAATAAAGTACTCTTCAGAGGCTATTTTCAGAAAATTCAAAATATACATTTTATTTGTCAGGTTAATAGCTTTAATATACGATATTTTAATCAAAATCGTTATGGGCATTTTTGAGAAAATCAAAATTTTCGAAGTATCCCTGGAAGATACTAAACTTAAATACCAACTTTGGTATTTTACCGACTTTTCGTTTTTGAGTTATCGTGTTCATAGACACACGGATACATACGGACCTTTTCCCGAAAATGCTCTTTTTAGACAAAGGAGACCCTAAAACTTATATTTCCGGTGAAATCTTGCTGCCGAATTTTAGTTTTCTGTACGCCTAGAGAAAATAAAATGATCCGAGGAACTTTATTCACAGGTTTATCTCACGACATACGTTTACACCCTGTATTGCCTTGTTGAAAACGAACATCAGGCATCAAAGGTAGAACTTTTTAAGTAGGCACGCAGTCACGTAGGTGGCTAGGTGGAAGGGCAGCTCTCGAAATTTGATTTTCCCCGGCGCTCCACGTATTACTTATTGATATTTAAGAGACCTGGAACTGAATTCGCAAGGGTCAGGATTGGCTGCAGACTCGCAATCCCTCGAGTTTTCCGTCTCTTCCTTGAAAACAATGTGGATTTACGATGTGTTTTCAGGTTAAGTTAAGTGATACGTACCGCTAACTCTGGTAAATATCCACTACCTGGGTACTCGCTATGTTTTATGGCTTCCGCTTCTGACAGGAAAAACTAGGTTGAAACATCTGCCGACTCCCGTATCCTAGATACATCAATTTTCTAGCAACTTCTGAAAGTACAGCCATTTCTTAAAAATTCATTGATGTGTTCTAACTAAAACAAAACACATCAACCTTTTTACTTTGTCTATACGTACTATGTACATTGTATATAGAGAAGGTATTGCACTCCACCCAAAAATTGAATACCGAGATTTCACCGGAAATACATGTTTTAGGATTCCCTGTATCCAAAAAAAGCATTTTCAGAAAAAGGTCCGTGTGTCTGTAAACACGATAACTCAGACGAAAAGGCGGTAAAATAACAAACTTGGTATTTAAGTTTAGTATCCTCCAGGGATGCGACACGAAGATTTTGAGAAAAATCCCCCCACCGCAAACTACCCTTTACATGGAACTTTTTTCGAAAATTTTGATTTTCTTAAAAATGGCTCTAACGATTTTGATTAAAATTTCGTATATTATAGATATTTACTTGGCAAATAAAATGTATATCTTGAATATTCTGGGACTAGCCTCTGAAGACTACTTTATTCTGGGTCAATTTTACGGAATTTTGCCTAACAGCTAAACCGTAAGAGTTGGACAAAAACTTACCACACAACAAATTTAGAGCACCTTAAAACACACTATTTATGTTATATAAAATTTTTTCGTGGAGTTGATTGTTTTTGAGGTATTCTTTGTTTGTTTTTTTCAGCTATAAAGACTTATACTTTTCTCGTACAGGACTACGTGAACTCGTGTCCATATAAACAAAGGGATTTCAGTCGCAGAGCAACCAGCTTTTGACTATCACTTTAACCTATGGTACTCCCTTATTTTGCTTCTACTAACAAGGAAGCAAGGAATAAGACTATTTCTGCTAATTTTTGCTCCATTAGATGAAGTAAGTAGAATAAGTTGTTACAGTGATATAGAGAAAGTCATGTGAATGGTACACATAAGATTTTTTTATTTGAACACAAAAGAAGTTGGAAGGGTGGCAATAAAATAGAACGAACTGGCGGATTGCTCTCTCCAGTTGCCCAAGGAAACAAAGTTGGTTGACTGTGGTTACATTTCATTCTTGAAGCTCAACGTCAATAACTTGTGTTGCATTTAGGAGCGTATGCAACTAAATGGGTTATTGAAGAACATATCGCGGTGGTCTCAGCAAATTTACGACTCCCAAGAGATGAGGAAATGCGATAAAACCGTCTGCACTTGTGTTTGTCGTGATTGCAGACGCAATGTCGTAAAGGTTCCGTTTTATTGTGCGCTCTTCCCTGCCCACAAATGTCGTTTGGCTTGCGTGATTTACTTGAGACAAGTAGAGAATAAACTTCTCTTCAATTCTGCTGCACAAGTTCGATTCTCTACAACAGTTCCGGAGTTAAGCCACTTTCACAATGAGATGCAAGCGCAGATGTGACGCAACATAAACGCAAACGCAAGGGAAGACCATTCACAACGCAATCGTTAGCGTAACGCAAGAAGTTGGCACGAGTTCCTAGATCTGTAACTTACATGCGGTTATCTTCCAATTGCACTGCAATTTTCAAATTCATTAACATAACCTGTAATACTATAGAAAATTGACTCTTCTATAAATGGAATAAATAGGTTATAAGAATATCGTGTGTTCCATTCACATATCTTTCTCTATCTATTCTGCCAACAAACTTCTTAAAAATATTCTTCTATTAGTTCATGGTAATCAGCATAAGCATTAGCAGAATGGTTTTATTACTTAGCTCCTTGATAGTATGTAGTTGGGAAATAAAGGAATACACTAGCTAAAGTGATAGTCAAATGTTTTAAATCTGTCGCTATGGGATTGATAGCCAGAAGCAAAAGAACAGAAACACGGATTACTTCTGCTTGTGAAAAGTATAACTATTTTAAAATTGAAACCAATAACAGGTAAATGTACACGACATAAGTTGTGTGTTTAGACGAGATCAACCTTTTTACTTTCTCTATACGCACTATGTACATAGTGTATAAAGAAGGTATTGCACTCCACTAAAAATGTGTTTTAGGGTCCCCTGTATCCAAAAAAGTATTTTCAGGAAAAGGTCTGTGTGTGTGTGAGTGGGTGTGGGTGTGTGTGTCTGGGTGTCAGTGTGTCTGTGAACACAATAACTCAAAAACGAAAAGTCAGTAAAATACCAAACTTGGTATTTAAGTTTAGTATCTTCCAGGGATGCGACACGAAGATTTTGAGAAAAATCCCCCCCAACTCAAATTACTCTTTACATGGAACTTTTTTCGAAAATTTTGATTTTCTAAAAATGGCTTTAACGATTTTGATTAAAATGCCGTATATTAAAGATATTTACCTGACAAATAAAATGTATATTTTGAATTTTCTGGGAATAGCCTCTGAAGACTTTTATTCTGGGTCAATTTTACGGAATTTTGCAACTGCTAAACCTTAAGAGATGGACGAACACTTACCACACAACAAATGTAGAGCACTTTAAAACACACAATTTATGTTATACACATTTTTTTCGTGGAGTTGATTGTTTTTGAGTTATTCCTTGTTTTTGGTTTCAGCTATAAAAATCTAATACTTTTCTCATACAGGACTTTGTGAACTCGTGTCCATACAAAGGAACTTCAGTCACATAGCAACCAGCTTTTGACTATCATTTTAACCTATGGCACTCCCTTATTTCGCTTCTACTGACAAGGAAGCAAGTAATAAGACTATTTCAACTATTTTTTTTTTTTCGATAAGCAGGAAGTAAATAGAGGCATAAGCTTTTTAAAAATAAGTTATTGCAGAGATGCAGAGAAAGTCATGTGAATGGAACACATCAGATCTTTTGCTATAGCAACGGAGTCTTCAAAACATGCATTTCTGGTGAAATCTTGGTGACGAATTTTTGTGTGATACAATGCCTTTTCTGTCCAATATGTAAAGTGTATCTATGATTGAGAAAGTAAAAATAACGCTCGTAGCAGTAATGTCACAATAGTTATTTAACCAAAATACTGAAAATAGTGTAAGCATGGAGACAGCAGAAAGTGATTAAGCTGCGCAATGTGGGTAATCTCTTTGCGCCTTACGATTTGTGAGATAATCATACAGACAGCACATCCAGTAAATCAAACGAGACTTAGCAAGGGGCCAAATAGAAGAGGGCAGTGTATGTACAGAACCGCTCTAAAATCTCGCATTGTGATTATCTGCTGTTGAATAGCAGGCAATGTATAGAGGAAGCAATGTAGCATTTTCCCTCTATGTACGCAACGCAAGGATGCGTTTGGAGTTAGCAAACTCTTGCATTGCGTTGCGTTTATGTGAATGCTTATATTGAATATATCGGTGTACAGTCTTGCTCTTATGCTGCGCTTACATCTTATTGTGAATGGAGCATTACTTCCTTGCCCGGGTCTCTAATTCAGCTTTCAGCGTCTTTGAGAAAAGATAGTAGTAAACAGACTGTTTGCAGAGAATTTATGGGACTAAAACAGTAATATAAAAAGTGATGAGAACAGGAAATATACAGGAAATTCTAAGGATGTAAGGATTCTTACCAGCCTTCGTCTGGCGACCCAGTTCAGGTTGGCCGGCCACGCGGATCGAACCCACGACCTCCCGAATGCAAGTTGCAGAGGTTACCGCGACGACACCTCGCTAAGTTTTTCGGGGTTTAGATTTATTTTGTTTTCAAAGCAACAAATCGCTTAAAGGAATGCCAACATACGATCGATTGTAACACGATTATTTATATCGCGCAGAACATAGTGTCGGCACTCAAAGGTGATATAATCACTAAAGGTTTAAAACATGGAAATATTTTATATCAAGTATTTGACTCATTTTCGTCCTCCATGGTATAGTAACACCCAAGATTGCAGGTTTAAACCTGATTTTTTTTTTTTTTTTGATACAAACATCCTTAGCATGACTTCTTGGTGGTAAGGGATTGATTTTATATATATATACAACGAACTAAAAATACTTCAATTTTTAAAAATTATTTTGGTGCTTGTTTTTGATTATTTGTAATATTAAGAAGACCCGCTTACGTAGTGTGGTGGTAGTGTGTCTGCCTCACATTCTAAAGGTCGTGAGTTCGAATCTCACTTAGGGTGAGTTACCCGGGTAAGGTTTTTTTTTTCGGGGTTTCCCCTTATCCTGAGAAGACGAATGTCGAGTAATTTTAAGCTCCATGGACCCCGAGATCATTTGAGCATCATTTCACCAATTTCATTCATCGTCCGATATGACCAACCAGGTTAAAGGACGTTAAACTACAATAAATAATTCAAAATCTTCTCGGGCTTCTAGCCAGGTAAAAACCTGGCTTGACACCAACGTTTCGAAGAAGTGCATCTTCCTCGTCTTCAGGGTGAAGAAGATGCACTTCTTCGAAACGTTGGTGTCAAGCCAAGTTTTTACCTGACTAGAAGCCCGAGAAGATTTTGAATTAACACGTCGCCAGGAAAGCTTCAGTTCTTATTTTTTTACAATAAATAAATAAAAAAATTAAGAATGGTATACCGAAGTTGTATTGATTTTATGTATATCTTTATTATTGCATATATAACTATATATGCAATAATAAATATAAAACTATATATATTACATAATATATTCTCTAGAAGTTAGGGATATTTTAATATTAAAGATAATAATTAAATTATATTTTTGAAAATTTTAAGTATATTTCACTGCATAGGCCCCTCAAGATAAGTATTATACATTATAGTCATAATCATTGTTACTGTGGTTTATCGTAATGATCTCAAAGGCTATATAAGAGCCGGTTTAAGCTAGAAAAGAACAGCATTGTGAACTCGGCCAGAATTGCTACTGTGTAATGAAAGCGAGGGAGTTGAACCCATGATTTCAGCGTCCCATTCGGAAGTTGTAATTACCCGACCATCTGCCACCATGGCAACACTTGAAGGACCTCCCCCCACCACCAGATCATTTAATTGAATCGGCATGATTTATGACCAAGCACTGAAAAAACTGTACTGCTTTACATGATAATACGTAACTTCCTTTTTACGACAGGATGAATTCCTTGGATTAACCAACGTCATACACGTTTCATCGCTTGATTCCTCTGTCGTTCGATAGAATGGAACATTTTATAAAAAGCTTTCGACACTAAAAAACTGTCAATTGTTTAATTACAGCTTGTATAGAACCCATGTCTCTTAGCTGTTACTAAAGTAATACAAAATTATACAGACTGTTTCGAAACGACTTCCGAGCTGGCATAAGCTCGGGAGTCAATGTGCTGTTCTGTTATCGGCTATATTTTCGCGCCAAAATTGTCGTCATGGCGATATACTCTTCTGCATTTATACCTTATTGGTTGCCATCACACGCGTACCATGGAAATCACTAGAAAATACCCTGTTTACTAAAGTTTAGGAAATGCCCCTGGCCTTGCAGTGACTTTGTTGCACGCAACCAAATACAATGGCTGAGCCATAAACTCCTGGGCTTGCTTACTTGAACTTTTCCTGCTTTCATCAGAAATGTGCATCTTTGTAACCCAGCTAACTTCGCCTTGCTTTGTATCTTACAAATATATACAAGAAATCTATATCTGCTATTTACATTACAATATTAATAACAATAAAAATTAATGAACATCTCGGTTAAATTCCTATTTTATTAGCGGCGTACATATCCCAGATATTTCCCTACTATTTCATCTACTTTCATTCGCTCTCTGTCATAATGAATATGACAAATATTGAAAGAATAAACAAATAACTAAAAGTATAGACTCTTAACCGGGGTTTCGCAAGACAAGGAATCCCTTAGTTAACCACAATGCATCATGTCGGTATGTTTAAGAACATTGATAAAGCACGAGACGCGCTTCCCAACTTACCTGCGTTAATGCCCCATTCACAATGAGATGAAGGCGTAGACGCAGCATAAGCTCAAGTCTTTGCACTCATTCAATTCAATGTAAGCATTCACATAGACACACCCAACGCGCCACACAATGCAACGCAACGCAACGCAAGAGTTTGCAAACTCCAGACTTTATCTTTGCGTTGCGTACACATAGAAAGCATTCTACATTCCTTCCTTTATGCATTGCCTGCTGTTCAATAGACGATCGCATTGCGAGACGTTACAGGGCTTACTGTACATACATGCTCCTCTACTACTCGCAACTCCTGGCCATTGAAATAAACGAATTTCAATCACATAGCACCCAGTTTTTAAAGGTTTTTCTGTCGCCTTAGCTTAGCGCATTCGCTTATTTTCCTTCTTACATGGAAACAACTAATAAGATCATTTCTGCTAATGTTTATCTTGATTAATATTCTGTAGAGGTATACGTTTTTTAAAAAAAATGTGGGAACACGTGAGATTTTTATAAATGTATAAGACATTTTAATATTTAAGAATTAATCTTAATTTCATGAAAATTGTTTTCAACTTATATCGGCATATCACATTTTGTTCCATAGATGTTAGCGATACCTTTACACATTCTGCAAAATTTTAATGGATTTAAAAGTATTTTAAGGGTGTGAAAATGTAGCATTGTTTTAAAGTAGTGAGCTATGAAATTGTTAGTTTCTACTATTTTTAAAAGGCTATAGAGTCTGAAGTAAGCAAGGGTCGAGCTGACCCTCTACGAATGCCCAAAGATTCCAATTCCCCTTAATGGCCAGCCAAAAATTTGTACACTAATCTCGTTTAAGAAGCTTATTTTCTCACTAAGACGTATTAATATTTTGTCGTATTTAATTGTGTTTCAAAGAAATATTCACTTCCTTAAGACTGCAACATCTGCTGAATAATACATAGAAAAACTAAGTTAAATTAATCGATACGAACTCGTGTCCTTGTAGATCTTAGATAATAATTGCTTTAATAAACCACAAGTCACAAGAGCGCTAAAAAACTAATGGAAGAACAAATTGTACAATTTACGGCCAAAGGTTCTTACAGGTCAAGTGTTTCCACATCGCCTTTGAACTGAAATGGCAAAAAACTAAAACAAAAAAAAAAGAAAAGGATACCTTCTTTATGTAGTGAGTCACTGATACTTCAACACGTATATACTTAAAGACTAACTTTTTAGACCTGTGGTCTTCTGTGCATATCTTTCCATTACATCTGAGAAAGCACGAACGGAATCGAGGAATAAACAGGTTTACAACACTTTAAAGAAGTAGGGAATAAACGAACAAAGACTTCGAAATTTGCTTCGTTTTTCACTTGCCTACATGAAGTAGGTGTATTATTGCATCCATTATTTGATTTTCCTGGAAATTGACGCCTTCATATATGGTGGATGTAAAAATTATTTAGTTTTTGGTAAAGGTTTGCCCGTCTATTTGCTCTCTCCGTCAATTTCTCCGTAAATATCATCTGATGTGTTACACTCATATTGATTTCTCTAGCTGTTCTACATACAAACTTCTTACAAAAGATTATTCTTCTTTCTACAACATGCTAATCGAGATAAACATTAGCAGAATGTTCTTATTACTTAGTTCCTTATAAGCAGACGGGTACTTATAGCGATAATCAAATGTTTTAAAAGCTGTCGCTATGCGATTGTCATTGAAATTAGCTTCTTTGTTTGGCCAAAAGTCAAATAAAAGAAACATAGGGGACTTCCTACCTGAGAAAAGTATAAATATTTTAAACGTGAATCCAGTAATGTTTGACTTCAAAACGCTTACCTCCACAACGGGATCTAGATTTTTGTGTAATAAGTTTTTATCGTTATGCAAAATTAATTCAGAATAAAGAAGACCTAAGAGGCTATTCCCCGAAAATTCAAAATATACATTTTATTTGCCATGTAAATATCTTTAATATACCGTATTTCAATCAAATCAATAGGGCTATTTTTGAGAAAATCAAAATTTTCGAAATTATTCCGCATAAAGATTATATTGGGGTGGGGGGATGTTCTTGAAAATCTTTGTGTCACATCCTTGGGAAATACTAAACCTAAAAACCAAGTTTAGTAATTAACGAACTTTTAGTTTTTGAGTTATGCTATACATAGACACACATACACCTTTTTCTGAAAGTTATTTTTTGGAGTTTTGTTACTGTTTAGCCCCATAAATTCTCAGCGAATAGTATGTTTACTACTATACTTTCTCAAAGACCCTGACAGCTGAATTAGAGACCCGAGCAAGGAATTTGGATTCAAGGGGTCTCAACATATAGTAGACTATACACTATGTACATACTCAGTATGTATAGAGAAAGTAAAACTATAAGTTGGTTAAATTGGCAACTATGAGAAAGTTCTTCTTAAACATATATGTTTATTTTCTCCAGCCCGTATGTACAATGCACATAGAGGATAGAGATGATATTGTATTCCAGCCAAGCATTTGATGTCGAGCTTTCACCGGAAATATGTTTTAAGGTCCTCTTGAGTCCAAAAAAGGTCCGTGTGCGTTTGTGTCTGCTGACAGTATAGCTCAAAAACGAGAAGTCCGTTAAACACCAAACTAATATCTAAGTTTAATACCTCCCAAGGTGCACCATGAAGATTTTTAAGAACATCCTCCCACCCCCAACTACACTTTACATGGAAAAAGTTTCGTAAATATTGATTTTCTCAAAAATGGCTCTAACGCTTTTGATTGAAATATCGTATATTAAAGATAATTTACATGACAAATAAAATGTATATCTTGAATTTTCTGGGAATAGTCTCTAAATACATCTTTTATTCTTGATGAATTTTGCATAATTGATAAACGTAAGACATAGACAAAATCCCTGCCACACAAAATATGTAGATCTCGTTAAAATATATAATTTATGTCATGTACGCTTTTTTTTTAGAACTAGCCGTTGGTAAACAATACTCCGGTCTTTATGTGGCTCGTTCGAATTTAATGTTGGGACTTGTAGCTCTGTTTAACGGCATAAATCAACGTTTCTTGATCTCTTATATATTTGTATGTAATATATAATTTAAGATCAAATTCACTCTGAAATTTAAATTATTAGCAGGGGATTACTTTCTGTGTGCATTGCTACTGTTTTGTACCGTGGTGCTTTGGCCACTTGAGTCCATTTTGGCGCGGAAGAAACTATGAGTGAATAGGTCATGTTTGAAAATAACTCTGGTGACTATTTAATGTATGTTGACAGAGGGTTGGTTATTACAGAAATGGTTCATGTGAATACTGAGACAAGAGGAAATATCCCTGCACTGGTTAAATGTCTTCAGGATTTAGGTCTGAACTGCATCTGCCACTTAACAGAATGTCTTGCGGCGCTTTTCGCTTCAATCTAGTTGGCAGGCGGTTGCTGGTTCCGAGGTTGTTCACCACTGCTCCTCGTACATGTTTCAGATTGGTGAGCAACAACTTGGAGGTCATGCAAATGTAATCTCGGATGTTAGTAGTCCCAGGCAGATGCTGATTTTGAATGAACGACAGAATTGATGCGCATAATCTGTTTTAGAGAACTTGAAGACGAAATTTTTGTTTACAGCTCTCCAAAGTGAACCGGCGTAGCTGATTAAGGATCGGACGAAGGATGTGTACAACGGAGAGAACAGTAAAGACCAGTCAAGCCAAACTCAAACTGAGCCTTATATTCGTCAAAAAAATGCCTTAAACATTGGTTTTAAATAACAATTGTAAAGCTAGTTTTGAGAAAATAGGAACTTTTCGAAAAAATTGCCGTGCAATTGTTGTGGGGCATTTTCTTGAAAATCTTCCTGTTGCATCTTTGCAATATATGAACTTAAATATGAATTTTGAAGTTAACCGACTTTGCGGTTAAGGTTATGCTGTTCACACACAGATTTTTTTTTTTTTTTTTGTCTTCCAAAATATTTTTTATTCAGGTCTCAAAACGTCTATATCCGGTGACTTCTCTGTATTAAGTTTTTGGGTGAAATGCATTCAATACTTTCCATTCTTATTATGTGCAATGGCGGAACTAAACAACAAATGGCCGCACCGTGGCAGAGTGGATAGACCATATGCCTTTCAGCATAGCGGCCGAAAGTAGGATTTGTGGTGGACAAAGCGGCGAAGGGACGGGTTTTCTCCGATCTCCCCCATCATCGCGTTCCACTGGTCATCTTCATTCCATGTATAACCAATGTATAGACAATGTCATCGCTTGAGGTGCTTTTATAGTAAACTAGCTGACCCAGCGAACTTTCTTCCGCCTTAGAAGCAATAAATGAGCAGATTTTGGATTTTATTAGGTTCAATTTTTTATTAGGATATTAAATATAAATACAAAAAATCAAGTATTTTAATGATTATTTATTGGCCGTGTATTTTGGTGAATGGGTTGCACTCTTCAGTGAAGCATCTTGTGATAGACGACATTTCTTGTTTTATTATCAGGCGCAAGAACAAATAACGCAGATGGTCTTCCGACCCGTGAACATGCCACATATAATTGACCATGGGAAAACATGGATTTCCAAGATTCAGACCACAAATTTTCAAGGATTGGCCTTGTGATTTGTTAATGGTCATGGCGAATGCAAGACGGACCGAAAATTGAAGTCGTTTAAACTCAAACGGCAATTCGTTTGGGGTCATCGGGATCCTCGGAATGAGAACTTCCTCACCTTCGAACTTTCCTTTGAGTATCGTCACGTAAATGACATTGATCATCAATTTACTTACCACCAAACGCCTTCCGATGCACAGTTTTGGTTGGATTATGTTTCGAAGCATGATTACTACGGAGCCAAATTTTAGTCGTAAATTGTGCTGTGGTAAGCCAGGCACAATGTTTCGAATCCTTTGTCGGGAAAGATTCGATTGTCTTGGTCGCGGCATTGTTAATGATAATATCGGCACAATAAGCTAATAGAAACTCGAAATTAACACCATAGACAACAATGCGTTTAGCTGTCTGTTGCGTTTTGTTATACCACGTTTTATGTCACGTCCCACGGAAACGGGATAAAAAGCATCCCTTTTTTTTTTTTTTTTTTTTTTTGGTGGTGTTTAACGCCCAATTTAACTACTTATGGCACCGCAAGCGGTGACACTGATGATACATGAATAATGATGAAGCACGGGTGGAATGAGATGGCGGGGGAAACTGGAGTACCCGGAGAAAACCCGCCCCAGCGTCGTTTTGTCCACCACAAATCTCACATGCGGTCGCTTGGTCAGCAAAATCAGTTCAGCCGTTCTTCAGTTATAAATAGTGTAACTAACACCACTTTCTTATATATATAGTAAAAGTGGGCGTTAAACGCTACGTAGGTTTACAGCATGTAAAGAACCTCAAGCCTGACTAAGGGACGCCTGAGAAAAATTAAGCAGTCTTTCAGCCTAATGTAGAATGGGACGCTGAGAACCGCAGCAGTTAAAGAGATTCCATAAATAAAACTCAATTTAATTTAATTCCAGAAACTTCAAGATATAAAATGTTTCCTGAATGTCTTAAACATATGGGATTTTAGTCATAACTGAGACATTTTTGATGAAGCCAAACATTTCGAAAATGTTTCCATTTAAAGAATAGTTTAGTTTTGGAGGATTTTCTTTAAAATATCCGTGTTGCATCCTTGGCAGAAGCTAAGCATTAATATTAAGTTTGATACTTATCCACTTTTGGTTTCCAAACATATTTATTTCTTCAAGGTGCCTCAAAACATGTATTTCCGGTGAAATCTGGGCATCGAGTGTTTGGGAGAATACTTGGGAGGAGTGTTTGAATACTTCAGCTGCTATTGTGGTTAGACCTCTCGCCTCTCAACCAAGGTACAATCCCAGGTGAGCGCATGTGGGATTTATGGTGCTCAAAGCTGCGCAGGACGGGTTTTCTCCGGGTTATCCGGTTTCCAACGCCATCGCATTCCACCGGTGCTTCAGCTTCATTCCATGCTGCAGTAAAAGCGGACGCTCAATACTATAAAAAAAGTAATACATGTTTCCAAAATGTCTGAGCATTTATCGTAAGCAATGTAACGAGAGCTCCAACTTTATTGATAAGTTCGCCAGCAACTTGTTGCGAGCGAATTTAGCTATAGAAAAGTTGTAGCTCGAGTTGTGTGTAAGTATTTTAAATCTGCAACAAATAACAAAGAATATCTCAGAAATGTCAATTCCAAGAAAAAAGCGTATGACATAAATTGTGTGTTTTTATGTGATCTACATTTTTATGTACTAAAAATGGTTTACCAGTTACGCAAAATTCAGAAAAATGTATTCAGTATAAAAGGTCTTTAGAGGCTATTCCCAGAAAATTCAAGATATCTATATGGCAAATAAAATGTATATCTTTAATATACGGTTCTTTAATCAAGACATTTTTGAGAAAATCAATATTTTCGAAAAAAAGTTCCATGTAAAGGGCAGTTTGGGGTGGGGGGATTTTTCTCAAAATCTCCGTGTTGCATCCCTGGAAGATGTTAAACATTAATACCAAGTTTGGTATTTTATCGACTTTTCGTTTTTGAGTTATCGTGTTCAGACACACGGACACATGAACACACACACGGACCTTTTTCTTGGATAAAGGGGACCCTAAAATGTGTATTTCCGGTGAAATATCGGTATCGAATTTTTGGGTGAAATGCAGTTCCTTCTCTATAAACTATGTACATAGTACGTGTAGAGAAGATAAAAATTGCTTATCGGGGTTACTCACTGGGTTTCCAACTCGTGACCTCTTGTAATTGAAGCGAACACTATGAAGGTTGTCTTATGGATGAGCAAAAGCTTTTTTAACCGAATCTATGGGATACCAAGTGTGCTTTTAGTGCTTTTAGCAACTTGGGCGGAAAGAAACGTTCTAAGACAAGCTATTGCGTGCGTCTCAGAAAATTGAGAAGTAGATAAACTGCGGTAGTGTGTCCCCCCCCCCCATTTCTAATTTACAAAGGTGGATATATCCATCATTTTGTCTCGTGTCACTTGATGTATGGCAGTTTCTTTGGTGAGCCGTGCGCCTTTTGACCGACCGCGTCTTCTTTGATAAAGCCTTTTACCACCTCCGTCTGAGGGGACAGGTGCACCCGACAATTATTTTCCCATATAACACCCGCTTTCAACTGAAAAGGCGGAACAAATGCGCAGACATTCCTGCAAAGCCGCTCTGCTAAATTAAAGTTTGCTTCGTCGGCATTGAAGGTGGAGACAGATAAAGGGTTTATATAAGAAGGGCACACGGAATAAAGAAGACAACCACTAAAACTAAATTTTTTCAGGAGAAAAATTGTGCAGTTTCAAGGTCCATTAGGGACTATACAGGCTGTTAGTGAACTATAGCGTAATATTTTCACAGAATATATAGACTACTTAAATAAGTAATTTGAGTTAGGAGACTTAAGTCTTGTTTATTGACATTTCAAAGTAACGGCTATAAGTTTCTGAAGTGCCAGTACGCCACTGGCTAATTTATCAACCATTCGAGAGCATAACACGAAAAACGAAGGGACATATTACAGCGTACCTCTCTAGCGTAGTGGTTATGATAACTGGCTTTCAAGTGAAAGATAGTTTCCGAGTTCGGGTCTCGTTCACGTCTGGAATAAAAAAAAATTAATGATAATAAAAGCGTTTACTCTGACACCAATCGATTTTTTTTATATATAAATACAGTTTCGGAGTCTGGTCGGGACTCCGGCGCTGTATACCCTACTTTCATTTACCTAATTGTTTTACTTTGTATGCTGTATGATTGATTACTGAATTGCTGTTTTCTTCTTTTTACGCACACACATATACAAGCATATAACACTCATGCCCAAGGCGGGACTCGAACCCACGATCCCCTGCGCTACGAAGCACCAAAGCGAGACGCCTTGGCGAGCGCGGCAATGGGGATCGGCTACTCATAACCTTTCAGATAGCAGCTTCCCGCGCTACGCATTAAGCCACCAGAGCAGTCGAAAAAGTCCCTCCAGAGTAGGCTACGTAACACAAGAACGTAGTTAATAAATGCTGTGTCGCACTGTCAAGTGATTAGTTCGAGATTTTACAGATTTTTGTGACATTAAATCTTAAGAATGGTAGTAACGAAGTGCTAAAAATCGATATTTTCTATACTGGGGCAGCAGCTTTAAAGACATTCTAAGCCATTTTCAACCTGCTTTGCTTTAACACCAATTTATCAGCACCTGATACCCAGACGTTTAACGTTATGTAGCTGCGTTATGTTTTTCCGGGGCCATGCATCAAATTGCTTATATCAGTCACGTGCACAATCAAATTATTTCGCTGTAGTTCATTAACACCCTGTGTATTTTATACAATGTATGCAACGAATCATCCATAGTATATTGCGTAGTAAGAACTGTAAGCTATACTTATCTAATAAGTAACTTTAGCAGATACTTTTTGAAATACCTGAAAAAAAATTGTAAAAAAAAGTTTGATGTGCTCCATTCATATGACATTCTCTACAAATTATTGTTAATACGCTTATTCTACTATCTACATTAGCAGAAACGGTTTTATTAAGCTCCTTATGAGTAGAAGGAAAGTAAGGGAATATACTAGGCTAAACCGACAGTCAAATGACATAAAATGTGGTTGCTATGGTATAGAAATCCGTCTCTATGGCCAGGTGTTGACAAGTCCCCGTATTTCAAAGTGGAAATCAATAACAAAGAATATCTCAAAAACGATCAACTCCAGAAAAAATGTATATAACAAATTGTTTGTTTTAACGTGCTCTAACATTTTTGTGTGTTAAGTTTTTGTCTATCTCTTACGTTTAGCAGTTAAGTAAAATTGTTTAAAATTCATCAAGAATAAAGTAGTCTTCAGAGGCTATTCTCAGAAAATTCAAGATATAGGTAGGTACATTTTATTTGTCAGGTAAATATCTTTAATATACAATATTTTAATCAAAAACGTTAGTCATTTTCGAAAAAAGTTCCACATAAAGAGCAGTTTGTGGTGGGGGCATTTTTCTCAAAATCTTCGTGTCGCATCCCTGGAAGATACTACCCCTTACATGGAACTTTTTTCGAAAAATTTTATTTCCCCCAAAATGGCCCCAAAATAATTGATTAAAATATTGTATATTAAAGATATTTAACTGAAGAATAAAATGTATTTCTTGAATTTTCTGGGAATAGCCTCTGAAGCCTACTTTATTCTGGATGAATTTTACGGCATTTTGCATAACTGCTAAACCGTAAGAGATGGACAAAAAGTTACCACACAAAAAATGTAGAGCACATTAAAACACACAATTTATGTTAGCTATATTTTTTCGTGGAGTTGATCGGTTTTGAGGTATTTCTTTTTATTGGTTTCAGCTTTGAAAAACTTATACTTTTCTCATACGGGAATTTGTCAACTTCTGTCCGTAAGAACTTCGGTCACATAGCAACCAGCTTTTGACTATCACTTTAACTTCGGGTACATCCTTATTTAGCTTCTATTTACAAGGAATCAAATAATAGGACTATTTCTGCTAAATTTCCTCAATTAGCTCGAAGTAAATAGAAGCATAAGCGTTTTAATAATATTTTTTGCAGAGATGTACAGAGTCATGTGAATGGAACACATCAGTTTTTTTTTTTTTTTTTTTTTTTTTAATTTGATGTTTGATACCAATTTCTGAAAAAGTAAAACTGTCTATACAAGTGCCTTATTATCTCGGAAACTAATTGACACTAAGGGTTAAAAATGTTACCACAGATTTGCACCTAAATAGGCTTTATTTTAACGTAACAGTTTCTATGTATATAGATTAGTTATTTTTTAAATTTAAAAAGCTTCATTTTTCAATAACATTTTAAGAGCTTTGTTTTAAAACATCATACCTTTCCTTCTAATGAACAGAAATAGTATATTTTTCACCAATCAACAATAAAGGTATTGCGGAATAGAACTTGAAAAATTTAGCTCATTATCTTGCACAGTTGCCGAGATAATGGTTCAGATTTTAACATTGGCAAGAGAGGACATTCCGGCTCTGCTTAAGGCTGGTTTGTTGTGGGGAGATTTTCTTGAATATCTTTAATTATATTTTTTGTGTTATGCTGCCCCCCCCCACACACACACACAGCGATTTTTACTTTCTCTAGCCCCGTAAATACATAATTCGATGTTGAGATTTCACCGGAAAATCAATGTTTTAGAACCTCATGATTCCAAAAAAAGTATTTTCAGAAACAGGTCCGCGTGTGTGTGTGTGTGTGTGTGTGTGTGTGTGTGTGTGTGTGTGTGTGTGTGTGTATAGTATATAGTATTTGGTATTTAAGTTTGGAATCTTCCAAGGATGCGACACGATCTTCAAGAAAATCTCCCCACCCCTAGCTACGCTTTACATGGAAAAATGTTCGAAAATTTTTTTTTTCTTAAGAATGGCTCTAACAAGTTTTATTAAAATACTACATATTAAAGCCATTTCTATCACAGATAAAATGTATATCTTGAATATTCTGGGAAAAGCTTCTAAAGACCTGTTTATTCTGGATGAACTTAGCTTAATTTGGAATAACTAGTATTGCGTAAGAGATAGACAAAAACTTACAATAAAAAAAAAAAATGTAGATCTCGTTAAAATACACAAGTTATATCATATGATTTTTTTTTCGTGGAACTTAACAGTTTTCGAGGTTTTCCTTGTTATTAGCTTCAATTGTGAAGTAGCTATGCTTTTCTCAGACGGAAGTGTCCATTTTTCTTTTGTTCTACTCCTGGTCAAGCAAAAAAAGCGATTTGCAATGCTAATCGCATAACGACACCTTTTAAAAAGTTTGATTATCGCTTTAGCCTAGTGCATTCCCATAGTTCCATTTTACCTATAAGGAATTTAGTAATAAACTTCTGTTAATGTTTATCTCGATTAGCATGGTGTTGAAAGAAGAGTTATCTTTCGTAAGAAGTTTGTTTGTAGAGTAGCTAGAGAAAATCATGTGAGTGTAGCATATCAGGTATTTTGTTTGAATTCAGGGGTCTCAAAACATGTATTTCCGGTGAAATATGGAATACAATGCCTTCTCTATATACTATGTACATAGAACGTATAGAGAAAGTAAAAATGTATTAAGCTTAAAAGGACATTTTGAAAAACATAAAATAATTTAAATTTTGTTAAACTAATCCTTGTTTGGTTTTCTAAAAATGTTCAGTATCGTAAGTATTATAGTCTTTCAATGCCAGGAAGAACAGTGCTTTTTGGTAAATGGATTATCAAAACCAGTTGAGTAATTGATGTTTTGCAATTGGTTGCGGTTTCATTACTGTCAGAGTGGATACGAGTTAGTTGAGAAAAGCACGATTTTTCATTGGACAAACTTTGCTGGAGATAAAAGCGAATGATAGCCCTTTTCCCCTAAAGTTAAAGTTTTCTTGGAAACTTTTTGCTCTTCTCGAAATAAAGCTGTTTTATATTAATGAACTCCAGTGTGTCAACCAGCTGCACGAGCAGAAACTGTCGTTCATTTCGTCACGAAGAAGAATTTATGTGAAAGCGAAGGGATGGAGAAAGAGAGAGAATGAAGCATGTGTATTACAGACAGGGTAGCTGAACCACCAAGTTAGCTGAATTAAGCGCAGTTCGCCATATTGAATCAATACGGAGCAGTTCATCACATGACGTAACGTTACCCTCCTCCCCCCCCCCCCTTACCCTCCGTAACTTTCCCCCTTTCTCTCTCTCGTGGCTTTGGTTTGCTCTACCTTCCAGCTACTGCAAAAATGGGGAGAAGGACGAGGTTAAAAAAAAGCTCTGCCTCGGTCCTGGCAAGGAAGTCTTCCTGTTTTCGTTAGGCTTTGAAGTTTAGATTCTCTGCTTCAATGGTCCACTCTTGGATGTTGATTGGAAAGAAGAAAAAAGTAAATTCGTGAGAAGAGATCGCCACTTGATCAAGCTGAAAAACTCCGGTGATCATAGTCTTTTCTTTCATTCCAAGCGGTTATCCCTTCTAAAGAAAAATCTTCCTCTGCTTCTTCAAAACAATTATTCACAGTAATTGTAAACCGGACGTTTTTCAAAGTCGCTGACCAGAATCCCACTGATTCATCCATACTTCCTGGCAAAACTCACTTTTTCACATTTTTCTAGCTATGTATTTGCAAATGATGAAGACTAAAGTAATTTCTCTAAATCATAGATATGCATATTTTTTATGTCATATTATTACAGTTATTACTAGATCTCCGTCCGGGGTCACGAAATAGCTGGAGTGAGGTTAGGTGCAAATAGAGTATTACTATGACAAGATGGAGTAGACGTAGCGAAACATGTTGCATTATCTAGCATTGCTAGAAACTACAAACATTTTACATGTGTAAACATATACGGGCAGAGCCGTGACACCAACTTAGGCAGCGCGGTTTGCTCCCAAGCGATAGCACAAGGGTTTTCTCTAGGTCCTCCGGTTTCCCCCGCAATTATTCCACCAATTGCTCCTTCATCGCTTTCATTTCATTCACTTCCTCACGCTCATGCCTAGCTACAGGCCGACCAGTCATTACAGGTTCTTCATTCTGTGGTTCGTGCTGTTGGCTCCTGACAGGCTTCTTGTAAGTCCTAGAGGGGTGTCAGTTCTTAATATGGGGAGGATAAGACGACTACGAAAAAAGGTATATATACATATAACAGTTTTATATATACATATCTACATGCATACAAAATTATATATATAATATATAATTGAGGTCATCTTTCGTTTCATCTCTTTCTTGTTTTACTCCTGGCCGTGCAAAGCGAAACGAAATTCAATTGTTTCACATAGCGACTGGCTTTTTAAAAATTTTGACTTGGTATTGCTACTTTATTAACTTATTTCTCTTCTACTTAAAAGGAAGTAATACAAACATTTATATTAATGTTTATTTCGATTATCATGATGTAAAAACAGTTTTAGATAAAGTCATCTGATGGAACCATCAGTTCTTTTTCCATTCAGGAATCACAAAGGGTGTATTTGGATGAAATCTCGAATGGAATTTTTAGTGTGGAATACACACCTCTCCAGGTAGAAGGTAGAAAAAGTAATAAGAAGTTAAAAAGCCCACGTGTGAGCGCCAGCTGAAGATCTCTGCTTGAGTGTAGTACGGCCACTAAGAGCAACCCAGGCACTTGAAAGTGTTGAAGAGGAATTCTGTTGTCTACGCAACAAACTTGGTTTTGTTGCTATGCCAAGAAACCGGAGCGTGCATCCTCGGTGGTCAAACAAACAGCATCCTTTGTTACGGATACCTGTTGTCACTGAACCCAAAAAATGCGCTTCTGGACAAAGAAATGTGATACTTCAAACAGGTCATTCAAATCAACAAGGGTTGACTTCAAAAATCCCTTGGTAGATGTATCCTCACTCTTGATTTACTCAAAGTTTTTCACCTGATCTGTGAAATGTGACTAAAATTATTAAAAATTGAATATATATGTTTACTTTCTCTACACGTACTATACACATAGTGTATACAGAGGGTATTGCATTCCACCCAAAAATTCGATACCAAGCTTTCACCGAAAATACATATTTTGGGTCCTCCTGAATAAAAAAAAAAAGGCATTTTCAGAGAAATGTCCGTGTTTCTGTGTGCGCGTGGGTGTGTGTATCTGTGTGTCTGTATCTGTGTTTGTAGACAGCATAACTCAAAAACGAAAAGACCGTTAAATACCAAACTTGGTATTTAAGTTTGGCATCAAGAAAATCCCCCAACCCCAATTTGGCTCTAACGATTTTGATTAAAATATCGTATATTAAGGATATTTACCTGAAAAATAAAATGTATATCTTTAATTTTCTGGGAATAGCCTCTGAAGACTACTTCATTCTGGGTGAATTTTACGGAATTTTGTATAACTGCTAAACCTTAAGACATGGACAAAAACTTACCATATAACAACTGTAGAGCATTTTAAAACACACAGTTTATTTTATATACATTTTTTTCGTGGAGATGGTCGTCTTTGAGATATTCCTTATTTTTGGTTTCAGCTTGGAAAAACTTATACTTTTCTCACTCAACTCGTGTCCATACAAAGGAATTTCAGACTCATAGGAACCAGCTTTTGACTATCACTTGAACCGATGGTACTCCCTTATTTCGCTTCTATTTACAAGGAAGGAAGTAATAAGACTATTTCTGCTAATTTTTTCTCCATTAGCATGAAGTAAATAGAAGCATAAGCTTTTTAACAATAATTTGTTGCAGAGATGTAGAGAAAGTCATGTGAATGGAACATATCAGATTTTTTTACTCGTTTTGCAGACAAAGAATTCTTACAAAATATTATTTATCTACATTATTCCAATCTAGATAAACATTAGCAGAAATTATCTTATTACTTGCCTCTCCACTTCTGTCCTACATACGAGGACTGTCCCAGAAGTACGCAACCTGACGTATAGATAGCGGTTGTTGTTTAAAACAACAATGGTAAAAAGTAACCAATCTTAGAATCTTAAATTTGAAGTCGATTTTACATGGATAAAACTGGTCATCGTTATGTGATACAATACTTTCATTTGAAAGGTGTTAGTCCAACTAATATTAAAGCTGAGCTAAATTCTACTTTGATGGAGTCTGTTCCTTTCTTTACAACGGTGAAATATTGGCTGGCAGAGTTTAACCGCGGCCGTGCGAGCTGCCAAGACGAACATCGCTAGGGTCGACCAAATGAGGTTACCGGTTCAGAAAATGTAAAGTAAATCTACAAAATAGTATTGGATGATCGTCAACTGAAAGTGTGCGAGCCAGCAAACATTGCAGGCACTTCAAAAAGTTCTGTACATCATGTGCAAGATGGGTGCCGCATTTGCTGACGATAGGAAGGAAAAAAAAAAAAAAAAAGCGGCGTCGTGAGGATATTTCTGTTCATTGTTTTTCAAAGTTTCGCTGTAATAAAGCTGAGTTTTTACATCGATTCATGATAATAGATGAAACCTGGGTCCAGCTCTTCATTCCTGAGACGAAGGAACAATCAAAATAGCGGATTGGAATGGGAGAATCGGCTCCAAAGAAGGCGAAGATGGTTTCATATGTAGGCAAGATCATGGGACGCACGCGGGATGATTTTCATTGTTTATCTCAAAAAAGGAAAAGTAATCAATGGCGAATATTATGCCAACTTGAAACAGCGTTTGAGTGATGAAATCGAAGAAAAACGACCACATTTAGCGAAAAAGAAAGTTTTGTTTCATCAAGAAAATGCACCAGTTCACATGTCCATTATCGCCATGGCCAAAATCAATGAGTTAAAGTTCGAATTGCTTTCTCATGCACCCTATTCACCAGATTTAGCCCCCTATGATTAATCTGTTTTCAAACTTGAAGAAATGGCTTGGTGGTAGAAGATTTTCCAACAATGAAGAGCTGGAGTCTGTAATTAATTGCTATTTTGCTGACCTGATAGTTCACTATAAACAGGGCATCGAAGCTATTGAACATCTTTGGAAAAAGTGTATCAGGCTGAAAGGAGATTGTTTTTCCCCAAAATTTTCGTGTTTTTTTTTGTTAGGTCGGGTACTTCTATGTAGAAGTACCCGAACTGTACCTCGTACCTCTAGTGTAGAAGAAACAATTTAATTCATACACCTGGCGACTGTTTTAAACATTGCACAAAACGACGCTGGCAATTTGTGAAGTACGAAGTAAGGGAAATGGTTGGACTTGTTTACAACTTAAAACAGCGGAAATGACTTTTACGATGAGTCAGGAAGGAAAAAGGTGCCAATGTGCGATATTTCTAGCTCTTGGTAAATGAACCCATCGTCAGGCAAATATACATCCATAAAAAGTTACCTGTAGGATATTATTGTATACATTCTTTATTGGCACACTATGTGCCACTCCAAAGAATGTTCTCTTCCATACAGCGCACCCAAATTAAGGAAGTGATATAATATGCGTGTATTAATCAGCAAAAATCTGATGTGTACCATTCACATGACTTTCTCCATATCCCTGCAACAAATAATTCTTAAAAAGCTTATACTTCTATTTACTTTATGCTAATCAGAAAAAATTAGCAGAAATAGTCTTATTACTCGCATCCTTGTAAGTAGAAGCGAAATAAGGGACAACCGTAGGTTAAAGTGATAGTCAAAAGCTGGTTGCTATGTCAATGAAGTTCCTTTGTTTATATGGATAGGAGTTGACAAGTTCCAGTATGAGAAAAGTATACGTTTTTCATAGCAGAAACCAAAAATAAGGAATGTCACAAAAACGACGAACTCCACGAAAAAAATGTATATAACATAGATTGTGTGTTTTAATGTGCTCTACATTTTTTGTTAAATAAGTTTTTGTCCATCTCTTACGGTTTAGCAGTTATTCAAAATTTAGTAAAATTCATCCAGAATAAACTACTCTTCAGAGGCTATTCCCAGAAAATTCAAGATATACATTTCATTTTTCAGGTAAATATGTTTAATATCCGCAGATAAAATGTATAGCTTAACTTTTGTGGGAATAGCCTCTGAAGACATCTTTATTCTAGATGAATTTAACCGAATTTTGCTTAACTGCTTAACCGTAAGAGATAGACAAAAACTTACCAAATAAAAATGTTAGATCTCGTTAAAACGTACAGTCTATATCATGTACGTTTTTTTCGTGGAAATGACTATATCTGAGATATTTCAATTATTTGGTTCAGATTTAAAATAATTAAGACAAGGAAAGTTGTAAATTCCTGGCCATGTATAGAAACGGAGCTTAACCACATGGCAAGCAGCTTTTAAAAAATTGACTGTCGTTTTAGCCTAGCGCATTCCCTTATTTTCCTTTTTCTTGCAAGGAAGAAAGTTATTAAGACAATATTTGTTAGAGGAATATACTTTTTTACAATAATGTGTTATAGGTATGTAGAGAAGGTAATATGAGTGGACCATATCAGATTTTTACTTTCTCTATAGGCACTATGTACATAGTGTATAGAGAATGTATTGCATTCCACCAAAATATTCGATACCGAGATTTCACCGGAAATACATGTTTTAGGACCCCCTGAATCCATAAAAAGCATTTTCAGAAAAAGGTCCGTGTGTGCGTGTGTCCGTGTGTCTGTGAACACGATAACTCAAAAACGAAAAGAAGCTAAAATACCAAAATTGGTATTTAAGTTTAGTATCTTCCAGGGATGCGAAGGTTTTGAGAAAAATCCCCACCCCAAACTACCATTTACATGGAAGTTTTTTCGAAAATTTTGATTTTCTAAAAAATGGCTCTAACGCTTTTGATTAAAATATCATATATTAAAGACATTTACCTGACAAATAAAATGTATATCTTGAATTTTCTGGGAATAGCCTCTGAAGAGTAGTTTATTCTGGGTGCATTTTACCAAATTTTGAGTAACTGCTAAACCATAAGAGATGGACAAAAACTTACTACACAAAAAATGTAGAGCACGTTAAAACACACAATTTATATTACATATATTTTTTTTCGTGGACTTCATCGTTTTTGAGATATTACTTGTTTTTGGTTTCTGCTTTAAAAAACTTACTTTTCTCATACAGGAATTTGTCAACTGCTGTCCATACATACAAACAAAGGAAATTCACTGGCATAGCAACCAGCTTTTGACTTTCAATTCAACCTATGGTACTCCCTTATTTCGCTTCTACTTACAAGGAAGCAAATAATAAGACTCTTTCTGCTATTTTTTCTCTGACCAGAATGAAGTAAATAGAAGCATAAGCTTTTTAATAATAATTTGTTGCAGAGATATAGAGAAAGTAATGTGAATGGTACACATCAGATTTTTTAAATGCTGTGCTCAATGTGGCTTCAGAAAGGGGATCGTAGTTATATAGTCGACTTCCTATACCATCCACTGAATTTTTAGTTGTTTTTTTGTTTTGTTTTTTTGTTTGTTTTTTGTGATTGCGGTATTGCATATCCATTCCGGCATTTTTATCAATGAAACCACTAAAATGCCTCCGTCAAATTGACGATATCAAGTAATATGAAGTAATATGGGAAGCTGAAACACCACGTTCCTTCAACGTATTGTAGAAAACAGGCAAATTCATGTTTCTCCCTTATCATCAGGGAGCGCATAACGACCCAGTAGACCACTATTTGGAAAATGTCTGGTCTTGATAGGTTATCTTATTAGTTTCCTTTCCCCTGCTCATTACCGTCGAGAAGCTGTTTTGATACTCTGTGGCAACAGAAGTAAAAACATTTTTGTAATTTTTTTCGCGAAAAAATTCACGAAAACAAGCTGTGTTACATTCACATAGCTTTCTCTATCTATTTTGAGCAAACTATTCTTACAAAAGACTATTCTATTATCTGCTAATCGATGGAAACATTAACAAAAATGATTTTATTACTTGCTTCCTTGTAATAGAAGGGAGATAAAGGAACACATTACGCTAAGCTATAGTCAAAACTTTTAAAAGATGGTCTCTATGTGATACAATTGAAATTTGGTTCTGCTTGCATGGCCAGAAGTAAAATAAAAGAGAGATGAAATGAATGAGGACTTCCCGTTTGAGAAAAGTATTTTAAGATTGAAACCAACAACAAGAAAAATCTTTGAAATGGTTAACTCTGCCAAAAAGATGTGTTACATAAATTATTTGTTTTAAGGAATCCACATTTTTTGTGTAGTAGATTTTGTTTCCCCTCTCTTATGGTTTACCAGTTGTACAAAAGATATCCAGAATTAAGAGTTCTTCGTTGACTGTTCCCATCAAATTCAGTATATACAATTAATGTCTGATGTTGAACATGTGTTTTAGTCAAACTCGTTAGTCAGTTTTAAGAAAGTCAATATTTTCGAAAATTCCTCCATGTAAGAAGTATTTTGTGGTAGGGGAATTTTCTTGAAAACCGTCGAGTTGCATCCTTGGAGGATGCATGATCTTAATTATCACCTTTTTTATTTAACCGAGTTTTTTGTTTTGTTTTTTTTTCAACTATACTGTTCACACATAACATTTTTTCTAAAAATACCCTTTCTTATTCAGAGGATCTCAAAACATATTTCCGGTGAAATCTCGACATTCAATTTCTGGGTGAGATTCAGTACCTTGTCTACCTACTAGGTACATAGCAGATAAAGAGAACGTAAAAATGTAGATTTTTAAATGATTAGAAACAATTTACCATACCTTCATTTCCACAGTGGTCTGGAAACATTTGTAGAAACCATTTTTTACTTTCTCTACACGCACCATATGCATAGTGTGTAGAGAAGGTATTGCACTCCACCCAAAAATTCGATACCGAGATTTCACCGGAAATATTTGTTTTAGGGTCCCTTATATCCAAAAAAAAAAGCATTTTCACAAAAAAAAAAAAAAAAAGGTCCGCGTGTGTATGTGTCCGTGTAACTGAGTCTGTGAAAACGATAACTCAAAAAGGAAAAATCAATAAAATACCAAACTTGGTATTTAAGTTTAGCAGCTTCCAGGGATGTGACACGAAGATTTTGAGAAAAATCACCCCCCCCCCCCAAACTATCCATTATATGGAAAAAAATGATTTTCTTAAAAATGGCTCTAACGATTTTGATTAAAATATCGTATATTAGATATTTACCTGACAAATAAAATGCATACCTTGAATTTTAACCTGTTAAGACTATTCTGGATCAATTTTACGGAATTTTGCATAACTGCTAAACCGTAAGAGAGGTGAAAAACTTGTCACACAAAAAATTTAGAGCACATTAAGACACACACCTTATGGAATATACATTTTTTCGTGGAGTTGGTCGTTTTTAAGGTATTTCTTGTTTTTAGTTTCAGCAGTGAAAATCATACACGAATTTGTCAACTCCTATCCATACATACAAACAAAGGAACTTCAGTTACATAGCAACCAGCTCTTGACTATCACTTTAACCTTGGTACTCCCCTATTTCGCTTCTACTTACAAGGAAACAAGTAGTAAGACTCTCGGCTAATTTTTCTCGATTAGCATGAAGTGAATAGAGGCATAAGCTTTTTAAGAATCATTTGTTACAGAGATATAGAGAAAGTCATGTGAATGGAACACATCAGATTTTTTTCTGGAGCATGTATATACAATATACATAGTAGGTAGAGAAAGTTTTGTTAACGATTGTAATTAAAATTCCGCATAAGGAATATATTTAGGTACATGGCAAATAAAATGTATATCCTGAATTTCTTGAGGAATGCCCTTGAACCCCGCTTCATTCTGAATGAAATTGCATAATAGTAAGAGATAGACAAAACCTTGTTATACAAAAAGCGTAGATCTCGTTTAAACTCACAATTTATGCCATATACAGTATTTTTGAACTAACCATTTCCAAGGTATTCCTTATTTTTACTTTCAATTGTAAACAACTTAAACTTAAAATGTGCTCATAGGCTTTCACGGCCGGTGTTATTAAAATGAAATGTCATGTTATTTATGGACGCTCTTTAACTACTGCGGTTCTCAGCGTCCCATTCTAAATTGGGCGTGAAAGACCGCTTAATTTTCCTCAGAGGCCTCTCTATCAGGCTTGAGGTTCTTTTACGTGCCGTAAATCTATGACACGGGACCAACGGCTTTACTTCCCTTCCGAAGGAAGCCATGCTAAGGATTTTTAGCCCCGAAAAAATCCATCGTCCTTCGGCGGGTTTGAACCCACGACCTTGGGTATATGAAGTCAGCATGGTAACCAATACACCGGTGTTATTAATAAAATGTAACATGCCTGGGTTTTTAGGCCTTGGTGGAATAATAACATTATTAAAAGTATTAAAATGTTATTTGACCACGGCAAGCCAGGTCATGTTATATTTTACTTACTTTTCTCAAATGCGATGTTCTCATCCCTTTCGTAATTCTCTTGTTTTACTCTTGGCCTTCGAAAGAGAACCGAAGTTCAATGACAGTCTCATAGTGACAGGTTTTACAAGATTTGAAGTCGCTTTAGCATACTTCATATTCTTATATCCCTTCTACTTTTAAGATCATTTCTGCTAATGTTTATGTCGATTAAAATGAAGTAGAATAATATTCTTACCTAAGAATAGTTTGAGAATATGTAGAGAAAGCCATGTGAATGGAACGCTTCATATATTTTGCGTCCATTCAATCATATCCTAGATATACTTTATTTGTTTTAGTTTTAAATTACTTACATTTTTATCAAATGAGAGGTTCTGATCATTTCCTATCTCTTATGTGTTACTCCTGGGTATGCAAACAGATTAATTGCAATTTCGTGGCATAATGACAGATTTTAAAAGATTTGACTACTGCTTTAGCCTAGGGTATTTTTTTCTCCCTTTCTTATAAGAAACTAAGCAATAAGGCTGTTTCTGCTAATTTTTATCTTGATTAACACGAAGTAGGTTTTTGAAGAATAGTTTGATACAGAATAGTTGGAGAAAGTCGAATGAGTGGTGTTGCAGAATGAATAAAAGTGGAAAATGATCCATGTTTCACTTACTGTTTGTGTTTGTATAATGCTTATCTTCTTTTGTTTCATTCTTGTCATGTTTTGTATTGGTACTACTGATTTTCGAAAAGGAAAAAATAAAGTGACACAGGCCTTGCTAGATCTAAAGGTATTGACTTGTCTGTATAAATGTAGACATAAAATTAATCCTCTACTGGTCACTCCACAAGTGGAACCACCATATTACTTTCTCTAAACGAACTATGTACAAGTGTATAGAAAAAGTATTGTATTGCACCCAAAACTTCGATACCGAGATTTCACCGGAAATACATGTTTTGGGTTCCCATGAATAAAAACAAAATTTTTAGAAAAAGGTCCGTGTGTGAGTGTCTTTGGGCAGCATAGCGCAAAAACCTAAGTCCGTTAAATACCAAACTTGGTATTTAAGTTCAGTATTCTTCAAGGATGCGACACAGATTTTCAAGAAAATCCCTCCATCCTAAACTAGTCTATACATAGAAAAAAATTAGAAAATTTTGATTTTCTCAAAAAATGGCTCTAACGATGTTGATTAAAATCTCCTATAGTTAAAAAATTAAATACCAAATAAAAGTATATCTTGAATTTTCTAGGAATAGCCTCTGAAGATCTCTTTATTCTGGATGAATTGTATTGAATTTTGCAGAACTGGTAAACCGAAAGAGATAGACAAAAACTTACTACACAAAAAATGTGCATCTCGATAAACCACACAATTTGTCATATGCATTTTATCCGTGAAGTTGGCCGTTTTCGAGATATTCCTTGTCATTGATTTCAGTTTTAAAATACTTCAACTTTTCTCATACGGGAACGTGTCAACGCTTGGCCACGCAAAGAAACCACATTTTAAAACATTTGACTGTTGGATTAGCTTGGTGAATACCATCATTCCTCTCCTACTTATAAGGAACTAAGTAATAAGACCGTTTCTGCTAATGCTTTAGCATTAAATAGAGGAATAAGCTTATTAACAATAATTTGTTGCCCGCCTATGTAGTGTGGTGGTAGCGTGCCTGCTTCACATTCAAAAGGTCGTGAGTTCGAATTTCGCTAAGGGTGAGTTACCCGAATAAGTTTTTTTTTCGGGGTTTTTCCTTATCCTGAGAAGACAAATGTTCGAGTAACTTTAAACTCCATGGACCTCGAGATCATTTGAGCATCATTTCACCAATTTCATTCATCGTCCGATATGACCAACCAGGTTAAAGGACGTTAAGAGAGAGAGAGAGAGAGAGTCATGTTAATGGAATACATCAGAGCTTTTAATGCAATGCGGCCCTTTAACTGAATATAAACTAGTAGGACCTATGGCTCTGCTCGCGTTATTGCGTTGAGGTCATACTATACTGTCGTTCCCTATTTATTATACCACCCTTTTTCTCACTCTTACTGCCTCTCGTGCAGTCGTTCTCTCCCTCATCCACTTTCCCCTGCTGTGTTTCTCTCTTTCCCTTTCACCTCTCCTCCCTTTCCATTCTCTCACTGCCCACAATGTGTATGTCACATGAAGGTGTAATTGTTACCATGCTAACTTCATATACCCAAGGTCGCGGGGTTCAAACCCGACGGAGGACGATGGATTTTTTCTAGCATAATAATCCTTAGTATGGCTTCCTTCGGAAGGGAAGTAAAGCCGGTGGTTCCGTGTCGTAGACTTATAGCACGTGAAAGATCCTCAAGCCTGATAGAGGCATCTGAGCAAAATTAAGTGGCCTTTCACGCCCAATATAGAATAGGACGCAGAGAATCACAGCAGTTAAAGGACACCCATAAATAAATTTCATTTTCGAAGCGTTTTATGCTTACTACTTGCCCTACTTCTTCCGCAAATATACGTTTAGAAACGCCTGGATAAAAAAAGAGCAAGTTTCACCAGCACTTACCATTCTGTACGAAGTAGAATTATTTTCACGGTCTTCAATAACTTATTTTGATAAAAAATTAGTTTGATTACTTCTTTATATGTCTATTGATGTGGAAGATAAAGTTAAATAGTTATTTTAATATATACCTCGTCCAATATGTAAATAAACACATAAAAGCGTATTGAAGTACCGTTTGTAAGGAGTGTATGTAAAACCATGATTGAGGTCTCGAGAAATATGTTTTATTTTTAAACTATTAAAACATTTAATATTAAACACATTTTATTTTATATTTTTGCGTATGTGTGTGTGTGTGTGTTTGAGAGCAGTATAACTAAAAGACAATATATTATGCACATGTAAAACTTGGTATTTAAGTTTTTTTATCTTCTATGCATCTCAAAATATCCTTTGCATGGAAGTGTTTTCAAAATGTTCGATTTTTTTAAAAATTGCCTATTGATTTTGATTAAAATGTCATAAATAACATTTTATACAAAACTAAAACATATTTCTTGAATTTTCTGGAAATAGCTTGCGAACATTTCATTTGGAAGGAATTTCACATAATCTTGTATAACTGGTAAATGTTAAATGATAGACGAAATGTATAAAAAATACGAGTAGGTATGTACATTTCATTAAAACACCGAATTTCTTTAAACTAACAGAGATTGCCATTATTAATGGTTCAAATTCAACATGTTATTGTTTTTAAAGTACTGTCGATGTTCAAATGCTTTTCGCTGTCATAAAAAGAATATTATTCTCTTTGTATCTAACGAGACGTATATTGTAATTATTTATGCAAAGATTTATCTCAATTAAAACGATGTAGATAAAAATAAACTTCCGTAAGCATAGTTTGTATACCCACTGATAAGCAATATAGGGTCATAAGAAAAGCCCTTTGATGCAAGTAAAATTAAGATTGTCATTAAGCTGTTTTCTAAATGGTTATTTAGGAGACCAGTTTACTACACTTAATTTTGTAACACATTGTCTACAATATTTTATCCACATTCAAAGTGTTTTAGTATATATTGTATATTTCGTATATTTAATTAAATTTGTGTATTGCGGAAATGATATGTTTAGAGTAAGAGTAACGTGGACGTTGGAAAAAAATAAAATAAAATCTCCATAAATCAACATTGTTATATTCGGCAATTTTGGATAATATTTTCATATGTGAATTTAAAGTAAAAATGAGTAAAAATGTGGTTTTCACGGTTATAATATTAAATAACTATCAAAAGAGATCTACATCTTGTGTGTATAAGTTTTTCTAACTCTTATGAATATTACACAGAATAAAGAGGTCCTCGGAGGCTATTCCAAAAAACTTCAACATATAAATTTTATTTGTTAGGTAAATATCCTTAATGTACGGTATTTTAATCAAAATCGTTAAGAGCCATTTTTATTAAAATGCCGTATATTAAAGGTATATACATCACAAATAAAATGTGAAATGTTATGACTTTTGTGTAACTCGTAAACCGAGAGATAGACAAAAACGTACTTTAAAAAAATGTAGATCTCGTTAACACATAATTTTAGGTCATATATGCTTTTTATGTAAAGCTGACAGACCGTTTTTGAGATTTCCCCTGTTATTGGTTTCAGCTTTAAAATGCTTACACTTTTCTCATAGGGTAATTTGTCAATTCATGGGCACACAAACAAATGAATTTCAATCACATAGCAACTAGCTTTTAAAATATTTGACTATCGCTTTAACTTAGTATATCACTTGTTTCCCGTTTCCTTGGCGGAAGTACTTTATCTCGATTAATATGAAGTAAATAGGAGAAAAAGCTTTTCAACCAAAATTGTTAGAGATGTAGAGAAAGGCTTGTGAATGGATCAAGTGATTTTTTTCCTTTAAAATAAGTAGAAAAGTTAAATATGAGTAAGTGAAGAAAGAGATAGAAAAATCTAATGTCACATGACTTTATCTTCATCGCTGTAACAAATTAATTGTTAAAAAGCATATTCTTCTCTTCACTTTATGATAATGGGGATAAACATTAGCAGAAATTGTCTAATTACTTGCTTCCTAGAGTTAGAAGGAAAATAAGGGAGTACCTAGGCTAAAGTGCTAGTCAAATCTTTTAAAATCTGATTGGCATGTGTTTGAAATCCGTTTCTATGCAGTGCCAGGGGTTTACCACTTTCCGTGTGAGAAAAGTTTAAGTATTTTAAATCTGAAATATATAACAAGGAATATTTCAGATATGGTCAATTCCACGAAAAAAAAAAAGCCAACAAAAAGTATGCCATAAACTGTGTTTTAACGTGATCTACATTTTTTTGTGTAGTAAGGTTTGTCTATTTCTTACGGTTTACCAGTTACACAAAATTCATTCTGAATAAAGAGGTCTTTAGAGCCTATTTTCAGAAAATTCAAGATATACATTTTATTTGCATGCGAATAACTTTAATATACAGTATTTTAATCAAAGTCGTAAGAGCCATTATTGAAAAAATCAAAACGTTCTAAATATTTTCCATGTAAAGGGTAGTTGGGGGTGGGGGGATTTTTCTCAAAATCTTCGTGTCGCATCCTTGGAAGATACTAAACTTAAAAGTTTGATATTTTATCGAATTTTCATTCTTGAGTTATCGTTTTTTTGTTTTGTTTTTTATACGGACACTAAGGCGTGTATTTCCGGTGAAATCTCGGTATCGAATTTTGGGTGGAATGCAATACCTTCTCTGTACACTATGTACATAATACATGTAGAGAAAGTAAAAAAAAATCTGATGTGTTCCATTCACATGACTTTCTCTATATCACTGCAACAAATTATTCTATTTACTTCATCTAATGGAGCAAAAATAAGCATAAATAGTCTTATTACTTGCTTCCTTGTTAGTAGAAGCGAAATAAGGTAGTACCATAGGTTAAAGTGATAGTCAAAAGCTGGTTGCTCTGCGATTGAAGTTCCTTTGTTTGTATGGACACGAGTTCACAAAGTCCTGTATGAGAAAAGCATAAGTTTTTTTAGCTGAAACCAAAAACAAGGAATGTCTCAAAATCAATCAACTCCACGAAAAAAATGTATATAACATAAATTGTGTGTTTTAAGGTGCTCTACATTTGTTGTGTGGTAAGTTTTTGTCCATCTCTTACGGTTAGCAGTTATGCAAAATTCCGTAAAATTGACCAAGAATAAAGTAGTCTTCAGAGGTTATTCCCAGAAAATTCAAAATATACGTTTTATTTGTCAGGTATATATCTTTAATATACGATATTCTAATAAAAATGATAGAGCCATTTTTTAGAAAATCAAAATTTTCGAAAAAAGTTCCATGTAAAGGGTAGTTTGGGATGAAGGGATTTTTCTCAAAAGCTTCGTGTCGCATCCCTGGAAGATAGTAAACTTAAATACAAAGTTTGATATTTTACCGAATTTTCATTCTTGAGTTATCGTGTTTTTTGTTTTTTTTTTATACGGAGGACACTAAAATGTGTATTTCCGGTGAAATCTCGGTATAGAATTTTGGGTGAAATGCATCTTCTCTGTACACTATGTACATAATACGTATAGAGAAAGTAAAAATCAACGGAAAGAAGTTATCCTTAAGTTTATACAATACATTTAAGGCCACTTAACAAGAAAGTATGTTATCGTAGGCCAAGATTTGTGATCTGCTAAGTCGCTGCTGAAGTTAATTCTCCGCAGCGGAACCCCAAGGTGACTTTGTTCCCTGGTGTAGGTTGGTAGGTAGATGGAAGATAAATGGGATCATTTTAGCTGTCCACAGAGTGCAAATTACGGTTTTGGCACAACCCAACTAGAGAAATATGCTTTTATTCATTTTTGAATAATGAGCTCACCCGTAAAAACGTTATTAGAAAGCAGGTTTTGCAAAAAAGAGCCTTAATTAGGTTTTCCTTTCTGCATTCAAGCCCCTCCTGCCACCAAGAAAACCTGGTAAATAAACCTGCTTCAGTTTCTTAGTTATGAGACAACTCTGGCTTAAAGTTGTCATGGAATATTTAATCGTGTTTGTCTGCTTTTATTGCTAAAGCGACAGGCATATCAGTGGTAGTAAAAGTCATACGGTAAAACCAAATGCCAGTGTTCATTACTTTCGACACTATGTATAGGCAAAAACCTGTGTTCCATTCACATAGCTTTCTCTACGTTCTGTAACAAATCATTGTTAATAAACTTATTCTTCTGACTATTTAATGCTAAAATATTAGCAGAAACGGTCTTATTACTTAGTTCCTTTATAAGTAGAAGGCAAATAAGAGAATACACTAGGTCAAACCGATAGTCAAATGTTTTAAAATGTGGTTGCTATGGGATTGAAATCCGTTTCCTTGCGTAGCCAAGCGTTGACAAGTTCCCATATGAGAAAAGTTTAAGCATTTTAAAACTGAAACCAATAACAAGGAATATCTCAAAAGCAGCCAGCTCCACGAAAAAAAAAAATATATATGACACAAATTGTGTGTTTTATTGTGATAATACATTTTTTATGAAGTAAATTTTTATCTTTCTCTTACGATTTACGAGTTATGCCAAATTCAATAAAAATCATCGAGGATAAAGAGACATTTAGAGGCTATTCCCAGAAAATTCAGGATATACATTTTATTTAGCATGTAAATATCTTGAATATAAAAGATTTTAATCAAAATCTTTAGAGCCATTTGTGAGAAAATCACAATTTTCGGAAAATTTATCATGTAAAGGGTAGTTTGGGGTGGGGGGGGATTTTCTTGAAAATCCTCGTGTCGCATCCTTGGATGATACTAAACATAAATCTTAAGTTTGGTTTTTAACATCTTTTTTTATGAGCTATACTGTCTACAGACACGCGCGCACACGCACAAACACAAACGCACACACACACAGAGGCAGTTAGGCCATGACATTGAGTTCTTCAGTTTGACTCTACCTCTCCAACTTCTGTCCTACACGCGACTGGAGTGAAAGAAAAAATTAATTCTCACTGATATTTAAGTTTAGTATCTTCTAAGCATGCGGCAGGATTAAAAAAAAAAAAAAATCTCCTCACATCAAACTATCCTTTGCATGGAAATTTTTTTGAAAATGTTGCTTTTCCTAATAGCTCTAACGATTTAGATTAAAATACCATATGTCAAAGATATTGATACCACAATATATATATCTTGAATTGTGTGGGTATAGTCTCTGAAGACCTTTCATTCTGGACGATTTTATATAACTGCTAACCGTACGAGATAGACAAATACTTGCTACACAAGAAAACGTAGATCTCGTTAAAACACACACTGCTTTGGAGATATTCTTTATTTCTTTCAATTTTAAACTACTTAAACGTTCCTCAAACGGGAAACAATTCTTCGTTTCAGCTCTTTTGTTTTATTTCTGACCTTTGCAAAGAGAATTGAATTTCGATTTTTTCACAAAACTTCAGCATTTAAAAGATCTGACTATGGATTTAGTGTATTCTCTTATTTCCTTTACTTATAACAAACTAATAAGCTCAGTTCTGCTATTCATCTTGATTAATATGAAGCAGATAGCTTTCCCAAGAATAGTTTGTTATAAAATAGGTAGAAAAAGTCATGTGATTGTTTACCAATCTGTTGTAAAAGCTTTGACCAAAATTGCTTCTGTAGTTGTAAGCTGCTGTGTTAAACACTTGGGTTCGAACAAACACATCACATCAGATCGTTTAGTTCTGTAAATAAGCCTCTAAAGAGAAAGTTTAGTAAGGGTTGTGAGTGTGTACAACATTTGGTGGATATTCAGTACACAGAATTCCGAGAACAGAAGTTCTGGATTATCAATAGCGTATTTTCAGACATATTTTAATTAACCTTCTTTGCACTGCTTTTAAATGCATATGGCAGAGATATTGAAACAAATCCATCCTATAATTCCAAACTGTAGAACAAAGATACACATACCAAATGCAAAATGTCACAACGTAGGTATGATCGCAATGTCAGGAAAAGTCTGATGCGTTCCATTCACATGACTTTCTCTACCTGTTTTGCACACAAACTGTTCTTATAAAAGAATGTTCTTTTACGTACACCATGCTAATCGAGATAAACGGCACAAATTGTCTTATTACTTGCTTCCTTGTCAAATCTTTTAATAGCTAGACGCTATGTAAACAATTGAAGTAAAACATGAGAGAAATAAAATGAAAGGTGACTTCACGTTTCAGTAGCGTTTGTAATTTACTCTTCAAAAAATAATAAAATGAAATAAAAATAATAAAATAAAATTGTGTTTTAACGAGACCTACATCTGTTGTATGTACATCTATCTGTTACGGCTTACTAGTTAGTGCAAAATTTATCCAGAATGAAGAGGTCTTCACAGGCTATTCCCGGAACATTCAAGATATACATGTTATTTGTGATGTAAATATCTTTAATATATCTTTTATATTTAATATAGGTATATATCGCTTGAGCCATTTTTGAGAAAAGCTACATTTTCGAAAATGTTTCTCTAAAGTGGTTTGGGATGGTAGTATATTCTTGAAAATCTTCGTGCTGCAACCTTTGAATATACTAAACATAAATACCAAGTTTAGTATATAACGGTATTTTCGTTTCTGAGTTAAACTGTCCATACACGTGCGCGGGGACCTTTCTATAAAAATATTTTTTTCGGACTCAAGAGACATCAAAACATATGTTTTTGGTGAAATCTCAATATCGCCGGTCCCCATGGCCGCGCTCGCCAAGGTGTTCCGCTTTGGTGCTTCGTAGCGCTGGGGATCGTAGGTTCGAGTCCCGCCTTGGGCATGGGTGTTATATGTTTGTGTTTGTGTGTGTTGTAAAAGTAAGAAAACAGCAATTCAGTAATACTACAGAAAAACAAGGTAAAAACATAGGTAAATAAAAGTAGGGTATACAGTGCCGGAGTCCCGATCAGACTCCGGTACCGTATTTAAAAAAAAAAAAAATCGAATTTTTGGGTACATTATACATTCATACTACAGAATTATTTGGCAATATACTATAGCTACGAAGAAAATGGCGCAAGAGCATCATCGCTGTCATCCAATAAGTTTTTGGACATCCCCTGGCTTATGGGAAGGACATAAACTTAAGGATGTCTCGGTTCCCAGCCAACAGTCGGTTATTCTGGAAATTAACGAGCTGGTTTCCATGCTGGGAACACAGGAAGATGGTGGGGTGTGCCCCCTAGAAAGAGGAGGTAACCTTTCCTTGCCGTAAAAATCATTGTTATTGTATTTAAATTATCTGACATCACGGCATTTTCAACCAAGCCGAACAACCCACATGACGGAGATTCCACTACTTAACTCTTAGAGTTGTCTCATGTGTGTAATATACCTTAAAATACATCTGTGGAATTTGAAAAATCCACTGTATGTACGTTATTTTTCTGAAATTTATATTAGTGATTACACACTATACCAGAAATGCCTTTGTCACGTTACAAATTTTTAGCTTGCATGCCTATTTAAATAATTTTTGTCCGTTTCATTGATCTAATAACATTTTTATTCGACACATTTTTACTTCTTCTGACACTACAATATACTTAGTAAGTAGAGAAATATTGAATTTCACCGGAAATATAACTAAATTAAAAAATCTGATGTGTACCATTCACATGACTTTCTCTATATCCCTGCAACAAATATTCTTAAAAAGCTTATACTTCTATTTACTTTATGCTAATCAGAAAAAATTAGCAGAAATATTCTTATTACTTGCTTCCTTGTAAGTAGAAGTGAAATAAGGAACTACCATAGGTTAAAGTGATAGTCAAAATCTGGTTGCTATGTCAAGGAAGTTCCTTTGTTTATATGGATCGGAGTTGACAAATTCTTGTATGAGAAAAATATGTTTTTCATAGCATAAACGAAAAATAAGGAATGTCTCAAAAACGACGTACTCCACGAAAAAAAATTATATACCATAAATTGTGTGTTTTAACGTGCTCTACATTTTTTGTGCAGTAAGTTTTTGTCCATCTCTTATGGTTTAGCAGTTATTAAAAATTCCGTAAAATTCATCCAGAATAAAGTACTCTTCAGTGGCTATTCCTAGAAAATTCAAGACATTCATCTTATTTGTCAGGTAATTATGTTTAATATACGAAATTTTAATCAAAATCGTTACAGCCATTTTTGAGAAAATCAAAATTTTCGAAAAAAGTTCCATGCAAAGGGTAGTTGGGGGTGGGGGGATTTTTCTCAAAATCTTCGTGTCGCATCTCTGGAAGATACTAAACTTAAATACCAAGTTTGGTATTTTACCGACTTTTCGTTTTTGAGTTATCGTGTTCACAGACACACGGACACATGGACACACACACGGACCTTTTTGTGAAAATGCTTTTTTTTGGATATTGGGGACCCTAAAACATATATTTCCGGTGAAATCTCGGTATCGACTTTTTGGGTGGAGTGCAATACATTCTCTATACACTATGTACATAGTGCGTATAGAGAAACTAAAAAAGAAGCATTTTAGAGGAGTCCGTATCTGTGTGTGTGTATATGTGTGTGTGTGTGTTTGTGAACAGCATAACTCTAAAACGTAAAGTCCTAACCTGTTATTTAATTTAAACATCTTTCAGGATACGATACGAAGAGTTGTAGGAAAATCCTCCAACCCAAAGTACCATTTACATGGAACATTTTTAGAAATGTTTGATTTTCTCAAAAATGACTAACGATTTTGATTAAAATATATGTTTCAAATATTTTCTTCCACATGAAGTGTTTATCTTGAATCTTCTGGTAATGTTCTGAAGTCCATAACTTGTACATCGTAAAAGACAGACAATAACCTGCTGCACAAAAAATGTTTATCTCGTTAAAGTATATGAGAAGTTGATAAATAAACGAAGACAATGGTGCCACTGACACGTGGTCATTTCACAATATTGTCGCAGATCGAGCTGCAATTGTTTACAATGAAAATATATCAGAAAACAAATATACTTGTGTCTCGGATTTCTAATACACAAATATCAATCAGATGGAAAAAGCTGAAATTTGTGACTGATGACAAAGTCTATCTTCCGCTCAACGATCAACTGCCTAGTACTATGGCAGATACAGTTAACGAGCGTTACCCACACCGAAGCTAATAATATCTGCGCACAAGACCGCACTAGAGATAACCTAAAATTAAGAGTTCATTTGATAAAGACAATATCGTCCGCAATTGAAGGGCTGAGAACCAGTGGGCTATCTCCATGTGAGGTCAAAATTGAGCTGTTGCCATCTGTCGGTATAGTTTATGGTTATACATCTTATATTGCAATGGACCATGTCCAGCATTTCCCGTTTACAAACAGTAGAGCATCATATAATTTTTTTTTACCTATTTTGCAATAATATATTCTTATAAAAACTTACTCTTCTCACTATTTTTTACTTTCTCTATACGCATTATGTACATAGTATATAGAGAAGGTATTGCACTCCACCCAAAAATTCGATACCGAGATTTCACCGGAAATATATGTTTTAGGGCCCCCAATATAAAAAAAAAGAAAGCATTTTCACAAAAAGGTCCGTGCGTGTGTGTGTGTCCGTGTGTCTGTGAACACAACTCAAAAACGAAAAGTCGGTAAAATACCAAACTTGGTATTTAAGTTTAGTATCTTCCAGGGATGCGACACGAAGATTTTGAGAAAAATCGCCCCACCCCAAACTACCCTTTACATGGAACTTTTTTCGAAAATTTTGATTTTCTTAAAAATGGCTCTAACGATTTTGATTAACATATCGTATATTAAAGTTATTACCTGACAAAGAAAATGTATATTTTGAATTTTCTGGGAATAGCCTCTGAAGACTACTTTATTCTGGATGCATTTTTCCTAACTACTAAACCGTAAGAGATGCACAAAAACTTAACCCACAAAAAATGGAGAGCACGTTAAAACACACAATTTATGTTATATACATTTTTTTCGTGGAGTTGATTGTTTTTTAGATATCCCTTGTTTTTGGTTTCAGCTATAAAAAACATACCTTTCTCATACACGACTTTGTGAACTCGTGTCCATACAAACAAAAGAATTTCAGTCACATAGCAGCCAGCTTTTGTCTATCACTTTCCTTATTTCGCTCCTACTTACAAGGAAGCAAGTAATAAGACTATTTCTGGTAGATTTTTCTGATAAGCGTGAAGTAAATAGAAGTATACGCTTTTTAAGAATAACTTGTTGCAGGGATATAGAGAAAGTCGTGTGAATGGTACACATCAGTTTTTTTTTTTTTTTTATTGTTTTGTTATCAAACTCATGTTATAAGCATTTTAACTGAATAAAGTTGGTGTCGCTTGTAATGTGTTTGTTGGTGCTACAAAATGGAGGAAAATGCAGTTTAGCGTTGAATGACTGCAACGTGGAACACGTTAAAATTTGAATTTGTCCTCAAGGAGGCAGGAATCCGGAGTGTAATTTGATAGGACCGGATGAGTGAAAGACAATATGATGGGAGGGGCAAGATCAAGGTCGTGGGTTGAGGCAAACAGCTGCAACAGCAATGTCAGGGTCTGCCCGCCCACATCTCACTGCATCATGTTTACCTTATTATTAGGAGTGGTTCATTCAGGAGACCTTGACGAGAACGTCGTTAAAATAACATAATAGCATGCACGCAGCTTCTCTGTCTGCTGTTTCACAGCTCTGTGCAACGTGTGTCGATAATAGTATTGCAGACGAGAACCAGTGTATCACATCCACTTTTACAGTTTTAGACAAAAGTGAGAAAAATCGTATGTGTTCCATTCACATCAGTGTTGCCAGAAGCATTTCTCAAAATTTCGCCCAAATCATTAACAAAATCGCAAAGTTTCATTTGAAGTCGCCCATAATTTTTATTAAAATATGCAATTTATTTTACTGTTTTATATACACAAACACATAAACACTCTTGGAATATTTTCAAAAGATTTTTATAACCGATATCTCTGTAAGTATAGCGCAATCATAATAAATGGCATAATATTGGAATACTAGTGTGACCTGCGCTGACACAGATTCAGGAAAGAGTATGAAAAACGAGGCGTTTGAGCCAATAACTATATTGAAATATTACCTGAAGTACTCATTTGATTAATTACTTCCCTCAGTTGAGGGTTGCCTTATAGTCATATAGACTTATAACCATATAATATAATATATCAGAAGTATAATGAAACATTAACTACCAGCACTGACATTTCTTTTGCTTTCATTTTAACCACATTGCAAGTGAGAATGCCAATTTATGATCCATCCATAGCAACAATATTAACAAGTACCGCAAATTAACTATATCGCGAAAAAAGAAAGAAAGAAGGCTTAAAATAACGTTGTATAAATAAGTTTTTACTCACGTCAGAGAGGATTTAGTATTTGTCTTTTGTCAATTTAGATTTACAACTCTCTTCCCCACCAAACGGCGCATAAAGTTAAAAACAGACATTAATAAAAGTTATATTTTGCAGAAATATTTTAATAGCCTAAATATTCGCAAATCGCTTTCATCAAAATTTGGTCGTAAAAAGCGGATTTTAGTAGCCCAATCGGCGACTTTTCGCCAAATCTGGCAACACTGATTCACATGATGTTCTCTACATCTCTGTAACAATATCGTTAAAAAGAAAACAAGTTTGCAAGAGATTCATGCGAGCATATATAATTCAAATCTGAGGTGTTCCATTTACATGAAATTCCCTACATATCTGCAACAGATTATTGTTAAAAAGCTTATTCTTATATTTATTTCATGCTAATTGAGAAAACAGTAGCAGAAATGGCCTTATGGCTTTCTTGTAAGCGGAAGGGAGCATTATAGGCTAAAGCTATGGTCAAATCTTTTAAAAGCTGGTGATCGAAGTTCCTTGATTTGTATGGACAGAAGTTGACACATTCCACGTGAGAAATGATTAAGTAAAACGGTCAACTCCACGAAAAAATATACATGACATAGAGCGTATGTTTTAACGAGATCTACAGTTTACCAGTTATGCAAAATTCAGTAAAGTTCACCCCGAATGGACAGGTCTTCAGAAGCTATTCCCAGAAAATCCAAGATATACACTTTGTTTGCCATAAAAATATCTTAAACATAAGGTATTTTAATCAAAATCGTTAGAGCCATTTCTGAAAAAATCATAACTTTCGAAAAATGTTCCATGTAATGGGTAGTTGGGGATGGGGGGATTTTTCCCATACTCTTCGTGTCGCATTCCTGGAAGAAACAAACTTAATACTAAGTTTGGTACTTTACCGATTTTTCGTTTTTGAGTTATGTTCACAGGCACACACACGGACCTTTTTCCAAAAATTCTTTTTTTTATTCAGGGGGACCCAAACATGTATTTCTATCTACATAGTACGCGTAGAAACATGTGTGTCTGTGGGGGGGGGCAGGATAGTTCAAAAACGAAAAATACAAACATGGTATTTAAGTTGAGTATCTTCCACTTCCAACTACCCTTTACATGGACAATTTTTCAAATTTTTTTTCTCAAAAATGTCTTAACGATTTTCATTAAAATACTCCTGGCAAGAAAAGAGAATGGAATTTTCAATTGTCATATAGCGGCCGGCTTTTAAAAGACTTTACTATCGCTTTAGCCTAGTATACTCCCTCGTTGCTCTTCTGCTTATAAGGAAACAAGTAATAAGACTAATTCTGCTAATGTATATCTTGATTAGCATGGTGTAGCAAAAATATGAATTTTTGAATAAAAGGTTTGTTTGCGGAAGAGCCAGAGAAAGAATATTTTCAGAAAAATCACCCAAACCCCAAATTACCCTTGTAAAGAACATTTTTCGAAATTTTAGATTTTCTAAAAATGGCTAACGATTTTGATTAAAATGCCGCATATAAAATATTTACGTTACAAATAAAATGTGTAAACTGAATTTCTTGGGAATAGCCCCTCATGTCTCTTAATTCTGGATGATAAAAATCTGATATGCTCCATTCACATGGCTGTCTCTACATCTCTGTAACAAATTATTGTTAATAAGCTTATTCTTTTATCTGCGTCATTCTAAGCGAGATAAACATTAGCAGAAACACTTTTATTACTTAGTTCCTTTACAAGTAGAAGAGAAGTAAGGGAATACACTAGGCTAAACCGACAGTCAAATGTTTTAAAATGTGGTTGCTATGGCATAGAAATCCGTTTCTTTACGTGTCCAGGTTTTGACAAGCTCCCATAGAAGAAAATTATAAGTATTTTAAAACTGAAAACAATAACAATGAATATCTAAAACATGTCAACTCCAAGCAGAATAAAATTGCTTTCGGTGCCATTGTTAGCAAAATTGGGCGTTAAACACTATAAAAAAAATACGAAAAAAATTGTATATGACATAAATTGTGTGTTTTAAGGAGCTCTACATTTTTGTGTAACAAGCTTTTATCTATCTCCTTCAGTTTAATAATTATGCAAAATTCAAGCAGTTCTTCCAAAATAATGAGGTCTTCAGAGGTTGTTCCCATAAAATTCAAGAATGGTTCTATTTTGATTAAAATATTTATATTAAATATTTATATTACAAATAAAATGTATTTCTTGAATTTTCTGAGAATAGGTTCTGAAGACCTCTTTATTCTGGATGAAGTTCGCAGAATTTTGCATAACTGCTAAACTGTAATAGACAAAAACTTACTACACAAAAAGTTAGATCTACTTCAAACACACGATTTTTTCTTGATGGAGCTGACCGTTTTCGAGATATTTCTTGTTATTGGTTTCAGTTTTTCATACAGAAACTTCTCAACTGTCCACGCAAAGAAACGGATTTCAATCCCATAGCAACCATATTTTAAAATATCTGACTGTCGTTTAGACTAATGTATTTCCTTATTTCCCTTCTACTTATAAGGAACTAAGTAATAATGCAATTTCACTAATGTTTATTTTGATTAGTATCAAGTAGATGGGAAAAATAAGGTTATTAACACTAATTGTTATATAGATGTAGAATGCGAATGGAACACATCCGATTTTTACTTTCTCTATACGTACTATATACAAAGTATACAGAGAAGGTATTGCACTCCACCAAAAAATTCGATACCGAGATTTCACCGGAAATACATATTTTGGGTCCCCCTGAATGCAAAAAAAAGTATTTTTACAAAAAGGTCCGTGTGTGTGTGTGTGTGTGTGTGTGTGTGTGTGTGTGTGTGTGTCTGTCTGTGTGTGTGGACAGCATAGCTCAAAAACGAAAAGACCGTTAAATACCAAACTTGGTATTTAAGTTTGGTATCTTCCAAGGATGCGACACGAAGATTTTGAGCAAAATCTGCCCAACCCAAACTATCCTTTACATGGAACTTTTTTCGAAAATTTTTATTTTCTCAAAAATGGCTCTAACGATTTTGATGAAAATTTTGTATATTAAAGATATTTACTTGACAAATAAAATGTATATCCTGAAATTTCTGGGAATAGCCTCTGAAGACTACTTTATTCTGGATGCATTTTACGGAATTTTGCATAACTGCTAAGCCGTAGGAGATGGACAAAAATTTACTACACAAAAAATGTAGAGCACCTTAAAACACACAATTTATCTTATATACTTTTTTCGTGGTGTTGAGAATTTTATAATTACTCCTTGTTTTTGGTTTCAGCTTTGAAAAACTTATACTTTTCTCATACAGGAATTTGTCAACTCCTGTCCATACAAACAAAGGAGCTTCAGTCACATAGCAACCAGCTTTTGACTATCAGTTTAGCCTATAGTACTTCCTTATTTCCCTTCTACTTACAAGGAAGCAAGTAATAAGACTATTTCTGTTTTTTTTTTTTTTTTTTTTTACTCTATTAAATTGAAGTAAATAGAAGCATAAGCTTTTTAACAATAATTTGTTGCAGAAGTGTAGAGAAAGTCATGTGAATGGAACACATCAGATTTTTTTAAAATAATTTTCAACACAAAATTCTGCCTTTGGGGATAATATATCAATTTATGAAGTAGCTGATTAAGTAAAGAAACAAAAGCCTATCTTCCTAATAATATCAAACCGGTCGCTATTAGAGTGTGTTTCAAAACTGAAACTTCGAGCAGTAGTCGCGAGCGATGATGCAGTCAAGAAATCAACTGCCATGTCTCCCTCTGCTTGCAATCCATTAAAAGTTGGTGCACTAAGAGACATAAAGTGTTTTTTCCCCTTCCTCTTGCCATTCTTTTCACCACACCACCGCTTCAGGCAGAGTTGCCCAAACATTGTGGGCGAAGGAAAAGACAGAAAAGGCATAAAAAGGAACTTGAGGGTAAATGTGTTTACTACCTCGCGGAGAAGAAGAAGAAGTAGGTAAACTTCTAAAGCCAAAGAATAACTTCGTCTACATCTGAGATGTTTTCTCAAAAGAGTAATGTGTGATATCCGAAAAACTATAGTGTGGGGCTGGCGGGAGCTGCAGGGGGGATGAGGTATCGAATATGCGCAGTGAGAGGGAACAGAACATTCTTTTGACTTTCCTGTCGGGCTTTTGATACACAGCTACGTCATCGATCGTGCAGAAACACTCACTCGGCAAGGCTGCTAAGTTTCCACTTAAATCTCATGTCTACACTCACGTTACTTTCCCTACCCTCTATAGTTATTACCGCTATACAATTTATTCTTAATCCACTCCTTTTCAATTTATTACTTCATTTTAATGTAGTCCTTCACGACCGAAGCTAAGCGACGTGTTCAAAGGCTCCCAGAAAATTCAATATATACATTTTATTTTTACTTTCTCTATACATACTATGTAAATAGTGTACAGAGAAGGTATTGCACTCCACCCAAAAATTTGATTGAGAGATTTCACCGGTAATATACGTTTTAGGGTCCCCTATATCCAAAAAAAAATTATTTTCAGAAAATGGTCCATGTGTGTCTGTGAACACCATAAATCAAAAGCGAAAAGTGTGTAAAATACCAAACTTGGTATTTAAGTTTAGTATCTTCCAGGGGTGCGACATGAAGATTTTGAGAAAAACTCCATACACCAACTACCCTTTACATGGAAATTTTTTTGAAAATTTTGATTTTTCAAAAATTACTAACGAATTTGATTAAAAAGACGTATATTAAAGATATTTACCTGACAAATAAAATGCATATCTTGAATTTTCAGGGAATAGCCTCTGACGACTACTTTATTCTGGATGAATTTTACGGAATTTTGCATAACTACTAAGCCGTAGGAAATGGACAAAAATTTACATTACAAAAAATGTAGAGCACGTTAAAACACACAATTTATGTTATATACAATTTTTTCATGGAGTTGATTGTTTTTGAGATATTCCTTGTTTTTGGTTTCAGCTTTAAAAATCTTATACTTTTATATTTGTCAACTCCTGTCTATACAAACAAAGGAACTTCAATCAGACAGCAATCAGCTTTTGACTACCACTTTAACCTATGGTACTCCCTTATTTCACTTCTACTTACAAGGAAGCAAGTAATAAGATTATGTATGCTATTTTTTTCTCGATTTGCATGAAGTAAATAGAAGCATAAGATTTTTAACAACAATGTGTTGCAGAGATGTAGAGTAAGTCGTGCGAATTAGCACATCAACTTTTTCATGTAAATATCTTTAATATTTTAATCAAAAGCGTTTCAGAAATGTTTGACAAAATTGATTAGAAATTATACTGTCTCACAAAATAAGAATAAATATAACAACTGCAATAAATGAAATTATTGATCCTAGACTAATATTGATAATCAATAAAGGTTTATTAAATTTAATACCAAGAATGACACTGGATTAAGTTCTTTTATTCTTTTCATTTATTTTATTATATTTTATGGGGGATTTTAATTAGCTTATATTTTATGCCTTTTATTTTTTTAATTAGAAGATATTCCTGAAAGGGTTAAGTTCCCTTATTAACTTTAAATACTTAACCAAATTTTTAAAAGAAAATTTAAATGTTAAAAAATGTTTCCACGCAAAGTGTACGTTTGTAGACGAGGATTATCCTAAGTAATATAACACGACTCATTTTTCTTTAATATTTTAATAAAAGTCGTTCAGAAATTTTTGACAAAAGGATTTTCAAAAATGTTCTCATAGAAAGTGTAGTTTGTAGAGGATTATCATAAATAATACCATGAGTGTTTTCATCTTGTCGATAATTCACGACCGAAGCAACGAGTATAGAGGCTATTCCCAGAAAATTCAAGATATACATTTTATTTTTCATGTAAATATCTTCAGTATTTTAATCAAAATTGTTATAGCAATTTTTTACAAAAACAAAATGATCAAAAATGGTTCCATACAAAGTATGGCCGACTGTGTCTACTCCCAATGTACTAATATCGATAGCAACAATATAACAGGTAACATTATTTTATTTCAACTTTTAATAACTAATACATGACATGAAAACAAACATTATTTTATTTGAGATTATTGAACTTATCTCATACATAAGAAACACAAATCATTATTATTTTCACTCCTTTTTTGAACTAAATACATTATGAGCTGTATAAAACATTAAAAAAAAATTGTAACTGAATTAATTGAAAGAACAATAATGGAACTGAGAGTTATTAAAAGTGAAGGTTGGCTAACCTTGTTAAAAATTAACCAAGGCAGGAGATTAAACAAACGAACGTCAGGTGCGACAAGATTTCAAGGAAATAAACAAGATGGTTTAACAATAACGCTCCAATTCAAAGTTCACGAGCTCGAATCTCGGTTAGGGTGAGTTACCCGGATAAGGAATTTTTGGGGGGTGTCCCCTTATCCTGAGAAGACGAATGTTGAATAACTTTAAGCTTCATGGACTCCGAGATCATTTGAGCACCATTTCACCAATTTTATTCATTGTCCAATTTGTCCAAACAGATTAAAGGACCTTAAGCTAATAAAAAAAAAAAAAAAAAAAAAAATAGCTCCAGTGACCACGATTGATTGAAAATGCCTAATCTGTCATTCCATTGACGCTTTAATAGTTGAGCTAAATTGTCTTTAAAATCTTTGTGTCGCATCCTTGGAGGATACTGAACTTAAATACAAAGTTTGGTATTTAACGGACGTTTCGCTTTTAAGTTATGCTGTCCAGACATACACATAAATACAGATTTTTCTAAAAATGTTGTTTTTTAGCAGAGGGGATTGAGGAGTCATCTAAATATGCATTGCCGGTGAAATCTTGTTTTTTGTGAAATACAATACTTTCTACAGCTACTATGTACATTGTTCATGCGTGCTAGAGAAAGTAAAAAGCTGAGATACCGGATGTTCTTGTGGATTAAAGCAGAGGTATCTTAAGAAATGATTTACACGAGTGAGTTAATGCCAGTTTGCTCACGCACAGACTCCCATTTGTCTTGAGCTGGCGAATTGCCGTTACGATTGATTTCGCCACTCAACCCCTCCTTTCTGTCGACTTGCAGAACGTGAGTTCTCACCCGAAGGACGGCCGCCGAGTAATTAAAATCAACCTCACGAATGTTGACTCCTGATCACTAAAACCTCCCGCCATTCATTTATTTACCTCATTTATAGGTGACTAAATAAATAAATAAAATCTGAATATGCCATTCAGGCACCTGGGTAACTATACCGGGACATGTGTTTAAACTTTAAATATATTTCTCGACACGAAATATGTGCATGTGCATAGTGTATATAATATTCGATGTCGAAATTTCACTGCAAATACATTTTTGAGACCCCTGAATCCAAAAAAAGTCATTTTAGGAAAAAAAAAAAAAAAAGATCAGGCTGCGCGCGCGAGTATGTACTATTTTTACTTTCTCTATACTCACTATGTACATAGTGTATAGAGAATGTATTGCACTCCACCAAAAAATTCGATACCGAGATTTCACCGGAAATATATGTTTTAGGGTCCCCTGTATCCAAAAAATGTATTTTCAGAAAAAGGTCCGTGTGTCTGTGAACACGATAACTCAAAAACGAAAAGTCGGTAAAATACCAAACTTGGTATTTAAGTTTAGAATCTTCCAGGGATGCGACACGAAGATTTTGAGAAAAATTCCCCACCCCAAACTACCCTTTACATGGAACTTTTTTCGAAAATTTTGATTTTCTAAAAAATGGCTCTAACAATTTTGATTAAAATATCGTACATTAAAGTTATTTACCTGACAAATAAAATGTATATTTTGAATTTTCTGGGAATAGCCTCTGAAGACTACTTTATTCTGAGTGAGTTTTGCATAAGCTCTAAACTGTAAGAGACAAAAACTTACCACACAAAAAATGTAGAGCACATTAAAACACACAATTTATGTTGTATACATTTTTTTCGTGGAGTTGATTGTTTTTGAGATATTCTTTGTTTTTGATTTAAGCTATAAAAACTTATATTTTTCTAATACAGGGCTTTGTGAACTCGTGTCCATACAAACAAAGGAACTTCAGTCATATAGCAACCAGCTTTTGGCTACCACTTTAACCTATGGTACTCCCTTATTTCGCTTCTACTTACAAGGAAGCAAGAAATAAGACTATTTATGCTAATGTTTTCTCGATTAGCAGGAAGTAAATAGAAGCATAAGCTTTTTAAAAATAATTTGTTGAAGAGATATAGAGAAAGCCATGTGAATGGAACACATCAGATTTTTTATGGTATTTTAACGCCCGCTTTTACTACCATGGCACCGCAGGCGATGACACTGGTAATATATGATATGAAGCACCGGTAGAATGCGATGGCGGGGGAAACCGGAGAACTCGTTGAAATCCCGCCCCTGCGCCGCTTTGTCCATCCCAAATCTCACATGCGGTCGCTTGGGATCGAACCTGGGCCGTCTAGGTGAGAGGTGAGTGGTCTAACCACTCCACCACGGCACGGCCTCGTCTGTGTGTGTGTGTAACTAAAAAACGAAAAGTCTGTTAAATACTAAACTTGCTGTTTAAGTTTAGAAGCTTTCAAGGATGCGATATGAAGATTTTCGGAAAAATAGTGTTTTTTTTTTTTTTTTTTTTTTTTTTTTTTTTTTTTTTTTTATCTTAGAACTAACCAATTCCGAGATATTTCCTGTTATTTTATTTTAAATTTTAAAATGTTTTTTTTTTCCAGAAGGGCAATCCTCATCCGTTTTATTTCTAGCCATGACAATTTGCGACAGCTTTTAAAAATTTGACTGTTGCTTTACTGTAGTGTGTTCTTTTATTTCCGTTCTTATAAGAACTAAGTATTAAAGTCATTTTTGGTAATGCTTATCTTGGTTAGTATTATGTATGTAAAAGATATAGTTTGTTTATAGAACCAATAGAAAAAACCATGTGAATGGAACATACAAGCTTTTTTAAATACTACTAGTTAAGCATTTGATGTGTTCCATTCTAATGACTCTCTGTCTTTTATTTACTTCAAGCTAATCCTGATAAATATGATCAGAAACGGTTTTATTACTTAGTTCCTTATAAGTATAAGGAAAATAAGGGAATACACTAGGTTAAAGCTATAGTCAAATCTTTTCAAAGCTGTCGCTATGCGACTGTCATTGAAATTCCATTCTGTTACAATGGCCAGAAGTAAAACAAAAGAGAGGTGAAAAAAATGAGGGTTTCCAATTTCAGAAAAGATTAAGTATTTTAAAATTGAAACCAATAACATGGGATATCTCTGAATGGTTATCTCTATAAAAACAAGTATATATGACATAAATTGTGTGTTTTAATGAGATCTATTTCTTTGTAGTATGTTTTACCAGTTCTGCAAAAGTCGTTCCGAATAAAGAGTATTTCAGGGACTTCACAGCAAATTCAGAACATACATTTTATTTGCCATGCAAATAAAAATATCTTTGATATATTGCATTTCAATAAAAATCTTTGGAAACATTTTTTAGAAAATCGAAAGTTTTCCATCTAAAGGGTAGTTTGGGGTGAGGGATTTTCCTCAAAATCTCCGTATCGCATCCTTGCAAGATATGAAACTTAAATTCCAAGTTTGGTATTTTACCAACTTTTCATCTTGAGTTATGTACTCGAACACATACACACATAGGCATTTTTCTAGAATGCTTTTAATGGATACAGAGGACCTTAAACCGTGTATATACTTCAAATCTCTGTATTGAATTTTTTGGTGGAATGCAATATCTTCTCTACGTATGTGATAATAGAAAAAGTTAAAAGGCAAAATAAAATTAGCATACTCCTTTCTCGTATACCGTCATTAATCTCCTGTATCTCTTGCACAAAGCATAAACGCCGCACCTTCCTTTATTATTATTTCTTTTTCTTCTCCCCTTACCACATCAAGTTTGCATGTGGTAGAAGTAATATTTGTATGCAAATATGGTGGTGTAGTAGAGATCAACAAGTAGTAAATGACTGCCAATAGGTGCTGAAGGTCAGGACTCTAATGATTACTTGGATACTAGCTGCACCTTAGTCAGTTTCGAAACTGTCATTACTCATTAGCGAGGAGGCGTGTCGCCATTGTCTCTTAGTCGACTGTCAGTCCATTTTCTCCACACTTCTACACGCAGATCTGCTCACATTATAGACCTTGTTCTATTTCTACTGGGCGTATCCAGAAAGTAAGTACCATTTCGTTCTACCGCCACCGCAATCTAGTGTCGCAGTTCCACGCATGCCCATTCGTCTCTCTGGTACTTTTTTTTTTTTTTTTTTTTTTCTGGGGATAAAATCTTACAAAGACACCTCAGACGAGTTGGATTCCCACCAAAAAAAAAACAAAAAAAAAAAACAAACAAAAACTGCAAGGTGCCGTAGTTTTATTGTTTTCACGTTAGGATGCTAATATGTCGCAGTTTTATTTCTGGTATCACGTTGTTGCGACAGTATGACGCTATCAGTTGAGTCTACTTGGAGTTGGTCGAGGATTAATGCTCGTGAAATTCTCTACATTAAGAGTGTACATATCTTGCAGATTCCCTTTGTTGCTCTGGCTAGGCTCGTTCTTGTAGACCATGAGTTGTCTCTTGCTCAGGGGGGAAATAAAAGAGAATTTTCACTTAACTTCACTGATGATTTCTTTTATTGATGATCTGTAGTTGGATTGAGGCACTAAGCCTGCGAGCGACTCCCGACATAACCGATCGCGAATTTGATGACATAATTTTGTTTAAGCGCTAGTTCCACTCTTACTGAGTTATTATATTTTTACACTCGTCAACGTACTCTTGAGTTTCACGGTCCGTATAACATTTACGGTAATAGTTGCCTGTCAGATTAACTTATAACACACCGATTTCCTACACTGGACGCCGCGCGATTCCTTAGACTGTGTCTCGTCACATTTCTTATACTCTGGATTTGCATGTGTGTCCGATTTCTTACACGTGGTTTCCTACCTTATATGCCCGATTTCTTATACAATCATCATTTATATACTAAAAGGTCCGAGTATTGCCCTCCTTTTTGATTGGCTGAAAAAAGACGCATAAAGCAGTGTTGTCACGTGACTCGGGGAACTTTCTTTTATTTTCCATCCATGTGACCTTTCTCTACAATGAGAAATTCCCTCTTTCCAAAATATAAGGGGGTGAAACTTTCTTCCTCCCAAGGGTTGTTAGTTGTGTCCTTAAAGCTCTAAAATTCTTGTTATTTTTAACAAAGCACGTAGCCTTGAAGAATACAATGCGAGCTTCCACACGCTACGGTTCTGCGTTCTACTGTGCAGATATTTCTTATATTAAATATGTACAAACTAATGATCAAACTAGTAATATATGCGTCGTGCTAAACCAATCGCTTACTACGCAAAATATCACGGGCCAATCTAGAAACAATGCTCCAATTCCGTGCACTGGCAAGCATCTTAGAAGGTTGTCGGGCGTCAAAACTCCCAAATGGCTCTCGACCTGATGGCGTTGATGATGCCACCGAACACAATGAAAGAAGGTATGTTCAGCTGTGTCACCCTCACCGCATTAACAACATTCGGGCATAGCACTTAAACCAAAACGATGTAGATTGTGTTTACAGTTGTTAAATAGGCCGATGTATGCCGATATACCATACTGGTACTTTTCTGCATCATCGAATTCCATACCGACACTTTTTATTACTTTCTCTAGCCCCATATGTACAATGTACATAGGAATAGAGAAGTATTGTATTCCACCCAAAAATTCCATACCGAGATTTCACAGGAAATACATGTTTTAGGACCCCCTGTATCAAAAAAAGCATTTTCAGAAAAAGTCCGTGTGTGTATGTTCGTATGTCCGTGTCTGTGAACACGATAACTCAAAAACGAAAAGTAGCTAAAATACCAAACTTTGTATTTAAGTTTAGTATCTTCCAGGGATGCGACACGAAGATTTTGAGAAAAATCCCCCCGCCCCAAACTACCCTTTACATGGAACTTTTTTCGAAAATGTTGATTTTCTTAAAAATGGCTCTAAAGATTTTGATTAAAATATCATATATTAAAGAGATTTACCTAACAAATAAGATGCATATCTTGAATTTTCTGGGAATAGCTTCTGAAGACCTGTTTATTCTGGATGAATTTTGCTTAATTTGGCATAACTAGTAAACCGTAAGAGATAGACAAAAACTTACTATACAAAAAATTTAGGTCTTGTTAAAATACACAAGTTATGTCATAGATATTTTTCTCGTGGAGCTTATCGTTTTCGCGGTATTCATTGTTATTAGTTTCAGTTATGAAGTACTCTTACTTTTCTCAGACGGGAGTGACCGTTTTTCTTTTGTTCTACTCCTGGCCAAGAAAAGAAGCTATTTGTAATGACAAACGCATAAAGCATTTGACTATTGGTTTAGCCTAGTGTATTCCCTTATTTTCTCCCTACTTATACGGAACTAAATAATAAGAAGATTGTGCTAATGAGTACCACGATTAGCAAGGTGCAGAAAGAATGTATGAAATTTGTAGAACAGCTAGAGAAAGTCATATGAGTGTAACACATCAGATTTTTTAAGAAAACTCATACTGTATATTATTTGCCGTAAGTTATATTAAACACACAGTAATAAGAGTAGTACACCAAATTATTCTCTTTATGCTTTTCGAATCATAATTTTGCATCAGGCGGTACTTGCGTTTGCAGACGAATAGCTACTCCATCAACAATGCAGTAATATCAACAAACCGTCTTAATTGGTTGGTAGTTTTAAATACCAAAGTTGTGTGGCTTAGCCAAGCGACATTCAACCTTAAAGAATAGAAAATTATCTCAAGTGGATCCATTACATGCTAACGTTTATAATCTGCTCGCAGGTTTGTAAAGAAACACAACAGAAGATAGTTTAAAGCTTAACCCATAAGAAAGATGAATACATTAGACAAATTTATAACCAAAAATCTGATGTGTACCATTCACATGACTTTCTCCATATCCCTGCAACAAATAATTCTTAAAAAGCTTATACTTCTATTTACTTTATGCTAATCAGAAAAAAATAGCAGAAATAGACTTATTACTCGCTTCCTTGTAAGTAGGAGCGAAATAAGGGACAACCGTAGGTTAAAATGATAGTCAAAAGCTGGTTGCTATGTCAATGAAGTTTCTTTGTTTATATGCATAAGAGTTGACAAGTTCCTGTATGAGAAAAGTATACGTTTTTCATAGCAGAAACCAAAAATAAGGAATGTCACAAAAACGACGAACTCCACGAAAAAAATGTATATAACATAAATTGTGTGTTTTAAAGTGCTCTATATTTTTTGTGCAGTAAGTTTTTGTCCATCTCTTACGGTTTAGCAGCCATTCAAAATTTAGTAAAATTCATCCAGAATAAACTATTCTTCAGAGGCTATTCCCAGAAAATTCAAGATATACATTTCATTTGTCAGGTAAATATGTTTAATATCCGAAATTTTAATCAAAATCGTTAGAGCCATTTTTGAGAAAATTAAAAATTTCGAAAAAAGTTCCATGTAAAGGGTAGTTGGGGGTGGGGGGATTTTTCTCAAAATCTTCGTGCGGCATCCCTGGAAGATACTAAACTTAAATACCAAGTTTGGTATTTTACCGACTTTTCGTTTTTGAGTTATCGTGTTCACAGACACACGGACACACACACACACACACACACACACACGGACCTTTTTGTGAAAATGCTTTTTTTGGATATTGGGGACCCTAAAACGTATATTTCCGGTGAAATCTCGGTATCGAATTTTTGGTGGAGTGCAATACTTTCTCTATACACTATGTATATAGTGCGTATGGAGAAAGTAAAAAGAGAAAAACGAATGGTGATTTATGTATACCTGATATTGCAGTAGAAAGTGATAGTGTGGATAGTGCTAATATTTGTGTTTCTGAAACAACTGATTTAAATGCATACATTTTCCTACATATTGGAATCGAGTGCAGTAGCTTCAGAAACTGGGGGGGGGGAAATAAATAAAAATGAATGCCTTATAATTCATAATGAGAAACTAGGTTGCAGGGTGTCCTGCAGGTGATATGTCCTGATTGCATGTTTAGATGGTGGATACGGCCGCCAAAGCAAAACATTTTGCGATTTCCTGCTGACTATAAACAACATAATGCAAAAGGCATAACTAATTTAATCATTAGAAAGTATACCGGCACTTATATATTTGGTGATCGTCAAAATGTTTAAGAGAATTTTTGAACCCACCAACTGTGAAGAGTTCCGTAATATGGGTTTTGAACGTTAAGCCACCTTAAATTTATCGCCAACTTATAGAAATTTAGGGTGAAAATGTACTGACAGATGGAATGGTGAGAAAGTGGGGAAGGTGATTCAACAATGGACGATCCAATGTTAATAACGAAGCATGAGGTGGGCGGTCTTCTGTTGTCACCGATGGTGGTTGAACGAGTACTATTCGTGAAAACAATTTTTCCCCCACAAAACACGGTATTCAGTAGTGGCTGACTTCACATGGAGCCTTTTTGGATAAAATGGAATGTACAAGCAGTTTATTTTAAGATGTATAATACCGGTGGCTGTTTTGCCCTCTTCTTTTAGGCAAGTTTGAACAAGAACATTCCTAAAGTAATAAACAAATACAGACCTTTTGGATGCATTGAGACGTTGGAGACCTCGGGGCAAAGTCAAGGTGTAAAAGAAATTACCGTGAATCCTGGCACGCAGCTAAACTCTTGAGTAAATACTGAAAGAGAATGGGTAAACAGGTTTGCATGACTGAAGCTATATATCCTTCCTGACAGACTCGTGCAGCGGACTGACTCACACTCGGGTGCACCTTTATGCCGTAGAGCTGCAAACCTTGAGGAATAATTTTGGACTTCAGGTATTCAAGGTATCCGAGGTTTATGTATGCACCTCAGGCTGTTTCGTTACCACACGAGTGTTTTTTGTGTGTTCAAGGTTTTTACAAACAGATCTGGTCTGAAGCTCAACTAAGAGCGATCAACTTAACGTTAGAAAAACAGAGGATGTATTGCTTACTGCCCAAAATTGAGCTTTGAAGTTGTACTGAAATAACTTTTGAGGTTCCTAAAGACTTTTTTCTGATTTCAGAAAAATATGATGTGTTCCATTCATGACTTTCATTCTTAACTTTCTTCAACTATTCCATATATAAACTATTCTTACAAAAAACCTGATGTGTACCATTCACATGTCTTTCTCTACATCTCTGCAACAAATTATTCGTAAAAAGCTTATACTTCTATTTACTTCATGCTAACCAGAAAAAAAAAATTAGCAGAAATAGTCTTATTACTTGCTCCCTTGGAAGTAGAAGCAAAACAAGGGAGTACCATAGGTTAAAGTGATAGTCAAAAGTTGGTTGCTATGTGACTGAAGTTCGTTTGTTTGTATGGACAGCAGTTGAGAAATTCCTGTATGAGAAAGGTATACATTTTTCAAATCAGGAATCAAAAACAAGGAATGTCTCAAACGATGAACTCCACGAAAAAAATGTATATAACATAAATTGTGTTTTAACGTGCTCTACATTTTTCGTGCAGTAAGTTTTTGTCCATCTCTTACGGTTTAGCAGTTATTGAAAATTCCTTAAAATTCATCCAGAATAAAGTACTATTTGTCAGGTAAATGGATTTAATATACGATATTTTAATCAAAATCGTTAGTCATTCTTAAGAAGATCAACATTTTCGAAAACATTTCCATGTAAAGGGTAGTTGGGGTGGGGGGATTTTCTTGAAAATCTTCGTGTCGCATCCCTGGGAGATGCTAATTTTAAATACCAAGTTTTTTGTTTTTGAGTTATCATGTTCACGAACACACACACACACGGACCTTTTTCCGAAAATGCTTTTTTTTAGATAAAGGGGACCCTAAAAGATATATTTCCGGTGAAATCCTGGTATCGACTTTTTTGGTGGAGTGCTGTAGAATCTGTATGCGACAGCCAATTCTTTTAAAACCTGATCGATATGTGAAACAGTGTGGGTTCTGTTCTCTAGCATGGTTCAAACTAACAACAAGGAATATCTCGACAACTCTACAAGTGAAACTCGTATGGCATACATTATGTGTTTTATTTGGGATATACACTTTTTGTGCAGCAAGTTTTTGTCTTTGTGATACGGTTTAACCGTTATTCTGCAAAACTCATCCAGAATAAAGAGGTCTTCAGAGGCTATTCGCACAAGACTCAAAATATACAGTTTGTGATATAAATATCTTTAATGTACGTTATTTTAGTCAAAATTATTTGAGCCATTTTTGAGATAGATAAAATGTCAACAACAAAAAATTCATGTAGAGGGTAGTTAGAGGGGGATTTTTCTTGAAAATCTTTGTGATATTTAATAAAATCTGAAGATACTTATAAAATATCAAGTTTAATATTTAAAGATATTTTAGTTTCTGAGCTATGCTGTTCACACTACATACACACACTTGGACCTTTTTCTAAAAGTACCTTTATTCGGACTCAGGAACCTCAAAACATTTCTGGTGAAATCTCGACATCGAATTTTTGGCCTCTCTAGATTACTATATACATGCATATTCACACGTGCTTGAGAAAGTAAAAACATTATATGCTCCATTCACGTAGTTTTTCTACCTATTCTGTAACAAATTATGCTTAGAAAAGCTTATTCTTCTTTCTACGTCATGCTAATCAGATAAACATTACGAGAAATGGTCTTATTACTTGCTTCCTTATAAGTTGAAGGAAAATAAGGGAATACCATAGGTTAAATAGTCCCTTAAGCCTAATATTGCATACTTTTTTTTCATCTTCTATTTTTGAGAACAGCTTAGTGTCGCATGCTTGGAAACGTTTTCTTCTTTTTTTATTTTATTTAAAAAGCCTTTTGAGTTTTTCGACAAGGTTCTCAGGTTGCCCCGTGTTCATTACGCCACCATTCTTGTCTTTTCTTATCTCAATTCATTGTACAGTTTCTTGCGGCTGTATGCATGCGGGCCCCACATGCACTTTCTTTTCTAAGGTTTCGGGCCTCTAGGGAAAACTTATGAGTTTTGGGAACCATATTCCCCAAAGGGGGAGGGCCAGTTTATGTTGATATTGTGAGATGGATTATGTTATGGGACCTTCAACGTTCCCTTTGTATTTCTTTTAATAGGAATTTCTAGTATTGTGTATTAAGACTTCTAAGTAAGCTTATCCACGAAAAAAACTTGATAGAAACTTGAGGTATCTGTTAAATTGGAATATCCACCGTACTTAAGATATTTTATTGAAATTTGTACCAGTTATTAAACACAACAATAATAATTTATGCTATGTATAAATTTTCTAGCATGCATAGTTATTTAAATAATGAGAACAGATTAGGTTTTTGTAAGACTAATTTTTTGCACAACTGATAGAGATAATTACATGTAAATAATATATCAGGATGGCACTTTCTTTACACTATGAAGGTATTGTATTCCAACCAAATATTCGATGTCCAGATTTCGCCGGATATATTTTTTGAAGTCCCTGAGTCCATTTTTAGAAAAACAAAATGTCCGAGTGTACAGCATAGTTCAAAAGCTAAAAGACGTTAAAAACTAAGCTTTATTTAAGTTTAGTATTTCCTAAGGCATGTAATACGAAGGTTTTCAGAAAAATTCCCCCACCCCAAACCTTTCACATGGAAAAATGTTTGAAATTCTTGTTTATCTAAAAGCTAGCAGTTAACTATTTTGATTAAAATACCGTATACTAAGATATTTACATCGCAAATAAAATGTATATCTTCAGATTTCTGGTAATAGGTTCTGAAGGCTTGCTCACTCTAGGCGAGTTTTGCTTGGATGGTAAACCGTAAGAAATAGGTAAAAAATTACTATAAAAATCTAGATCTGGTTAAAACACACAGTTTGTCATATATATTTTTACTTTCTCTAGCCCCATATGTACAATGAACATAGGGACAGAGAAGGTATTGTAATGCACCCAAAAATTCGATACCGAGATTTCACCGGAAATATGTTTTTTGGGGTCCCCTGAGTCCGAAAAAACATTTTTAAAAAACGTCCGTGTGTGTGTCTGTGGACAGCATAGCTCCAAAACAAAAAGACCGTTTAATACCAAACTTGGTATTTAGGTTTAGTATCTTCCAAGGATGCGACACGATGATTTTCAAAAAAATCACCACACCACAAACTAACCTTTACATGGAAACAATTTTGAAAATTTTGATTTTATTAAAAATAGCTCTAACGATTTTGATTAAAATCCCGTATATTAAAGCTATTTATGTCCGAAATAAAATGTATATTTCCAATTTTTTGGGAATAGCCTCTGAAGACCTCTTTATTCTGGATGAATTTTGCTGAATTTTTCTTAACTGCTAAACCGTAAGAGATAGAAAAAAAACGTACTCCACAAAAAATATACCTCATGATAAAACACACAATTGTTGTCCTTTACGTTTTTGTTGTGGAGATAACCGTTTTCGAGATATTCCTTGTTATTGGTTTCAATTGTGAAGTACTTAAACTGTTCTCACACAGGAAGTGTCTGTTTTTCTTTTGTTATACTCCTGGCCAAGCAAAGAAGTGATTTGCAATGACAATCGCATAACGATAGCTTTAAAACATTTGGCAATCACTTTAGCATAGTGCATTCCCTTATTCCCTTCTACTTATAAGGAACTAAGTAATAACATTCTGCTAACATTTATCTTGATTAGCTTTGTGTACAAAAAAGAGTAATCTTTTGTAGGAATTTTGTAGAGCAACTAGAGAAAGTCATGTGAATGTGACATATCAGCTTTTTATAGTAGTTAATCGTTTCCTAGATATAACTTATTAGTTTCAAACGGTGTCAACTTTCGATTCACCTCTCTCTCTCTCTCTCTCTCTCTCTCTTTTTCGCCCTCCGTGGTGTAGTGGTTATCAAGCTAGCCTCATATATCCAAGGTCGCGGGTTAAAACCCGGCGGAGGACGATGGATATTTTCTGGCGTAAAAATCCTTGGCATGGCTTCCTTCAGAAGGGAAGTAAAGCGGTTGGTTCTCTATCGTAGATTTCGGTACGTAAAACCTCAAGCCTGAGCAAAATTCAACGGTCTTTCACGCCCAATATAGAATGGGACGCTGAGAACCATTGTAGTTAAAGAGCGTTCATAAATAAAACTCCATTTCATTTGTCTCTTGTTTTACTAGCAATGCAAAGCGAACGAGCTTCAGTTGTTCTGTCGACCAGCTTTTAAAAGATATGACCATCGCTTTTGCCTGGTTTATTCCCTTATTTCCCTTCTGCTTACAAGGAAGCAAGTATTACGACCAATTCTGCTAATGTTTATTTCGTATAGCACGATATAGGCAAATAAAAGGATAATCTTTCATAAGAATAGCTTGTTTTTGTACTAAGTTCAGAACTTTGTGTTTGAACTGCTTCTTCTTGTGGACTCGGTCAGGGGCGGTGCTAGAAACGCCCTACCGGAAAGAAAACCGCATTGTCGTACAATAATAAGTGGGGTTTATTAAAGCCCCTAGGGTTGGGCCTGCCGTGACCTAGAAACGTTCTTACGTCGCATGTTATCAGCTCCAACTTATCAGTTACGCGTGCACACCAACTTTTAATTACTGTTATCCCACACGTTCAGCTGCTATTATTTTAGGTGCGTTCGCGTGAGATGAAACGCTAAGCTCGCGGTATTTATTGCAAACTAGCTGACCCGGCGAACTTTCTTCCGCCTTAGAAGCAATAAATGGGCAGATTTTGGATTTTATTAGGTTCAATTTTTATTAGGATAATATAAATACAAAAAATCAAGTATTTTAATGATTATTTATTGGCCGTGTATTTTGGTGCATGGGTTGCACTCTTCAGTGAAGCACCTTGTGATAGATGACATTTCTTGTTTTATTATCAGGCGCAAGAACAAATAACGCAGATGGTCTTCCGACCCGTGAACATACCACATATAATTGACCATGGGAAAAACATGGATTTTCTAGATTCAGACCACAAACTTTCAAGGATTGGCCTTGTGATTTGTTAACGGTCATGGCGAATGCAAGACGGATCGGAAGTTGAAGTCGATTAAACTCAAACGGCAAATCGGTGGGATCATCGGGATCCTCGGAATGAGAACTTCCTCACCTTCGAACTTTCCTTTGAGTATCGTCGCGTAAATCACATTGTTCATCAATTTACTTACCACCAAACGCCTTCCGTTGCACAGTGTTGGTTGGTTTATGTTTCGAAGCATGATTACTACGGAGCCAACCTTTAGTCGTAAATTGTGCGGTGGTAAGCCAGGCACATCCAAGGAGTTTAAAAATTTAATTGGATAGTTGTTCTTCACGTGCAATTTCATTCGCAATGTTTCGAATCCTTTGTCGGGAAAGATTCGATTGTCTTGGTCGCGGCATTGTTAATGATAATATCGGCACAATAAGCTAATAGCAACTCGAAACAAACACCATAGACAACAATGCGTTTTTCTGTCTGTTGCGTTTTGTTATACCACGTTTTATGTCACGTCCCATGGAAATGGGATAAAATGTATCCTATGTCCATCTCCTGGTTCTCAGCTACCTCCCCACCGAGTTTCAGCCAAATCGGTTCAACCGTTCTTGAGTTATAAATAGTGTAACTAACACCACTTTCTTTTATTTATATATAGATGCCAACCGACTACACTAATACTAATATATTATCCCTTTCGCTCTTTCTTTAACTTACCTGTTGTCTAACATTTAGAAATTGCTTGCACATTTGTTGTTTTCGTGCGAAGTTTCTACCAGAATTTGGTTCCTTATCATTGTAAGCGAATTAAGGGGACACACTAGGGTAAAGGGACAGTAAATCATACAAAATCTGCCGCAATATGATTGTCGTTGAATTTCGATTCTCTTTCTATAATCAGGAATAAAATATATGAAAGATATGAAACGGTGAGGATTTCCCGTTTGAGAAAAGTTTAAGTATTTTAAAATTGTAACAAATAACAAGGAATATCTCTGAAATGGTAAGCTCAACAAAAATACTGCATGCAAACGAGATCTGTAGTTTTTGTGTGGTAACTTTTTGTCTATCTCTTACGTAGTCATTCAAAATGACTAGAGAAACTTCAGGGACTATTCCCCCCCCCCCCAAAAAAAAAGAAAAAAAATCAACATTTCATTTTCCATGTAAACATCTTGAACATACGTCATTTTAATAAAAAGCCAGTTTTGAGAAAAATAAAACTTTCAAAACCGTTTCTATATAACGGTTAGTTTGGGGGGGGGGGATTTTATAGAGCATCTTCGTGTCGCATCCTTGGAAAATATTAAACGTATTTGCCCAATTTGGTATTTAACGGTCTTTTCGTTTTTGAGCTATGCTGTCCACGCGCGCGCGCGCGCACACACGCACACACACATACATGGATTTAATATAAAAATCTGATGTGTTCCATTCACATGACTTTCTCTATATCTCTGCAACAAATTATTATTAAAAAGCTTATGCTTCTATTTACTTCATGCTAATCGAGAAAAATTAGCAGAAATAGTCTTATTACTTGCTTCCTTGTAAGTAGAAGCGAAATAAGGGAGTACCATAGGTTAAAGTGAAAGTCCAAAGCTGGTTGCTACGTGACTGAAGTTCCTTTGTTTGTATAAACCGGAGTTTACAAATTCCTGTATGAAAAAAGTATGTTTTTCATAGCTGAAACCAAAACAAGTAATACATAAAAAACGATCAACTCCACGAAAAAAATGTATATAACATGAATTGTGTGTTTTAAAGTGCTCTACATTTTTGTGTTCTAAGTTTTCGTTCATCTCTTACGGGTTAATAGTTATACAAAATTTCGTAAAATTCATCCAGAATAAAGTAGTCTTCCGAGGCTATTCTCAAAAAATTCAAGATATACATTTTATATGTCAGGTAAATATCTTTAATATACAGTATTTTAATCAAAATCGTTATAGCCATTTTTAAGAAAATCAAAATTTTCGAAAAAAGTTCCATGTAAAGGGTAATTGGTGCTGGGGGGATTTTTCTCAAAATCTTCGTGTCGCATCCCTGGAAGATACTAAACTTAAATACCAAGTTTGGTATTTTACTGACTTTTGGTTTTTGAGCTATCGTGTTCAGACACAAGGACACACTCACACACACACACACACACACGGACCTTTTTCCGAAAATGCTTTTTTTAGATAAAGGTGACCCTAAAACATACATTTCGGGTGAAATCACGGTATCGAATTTTTGGGTGGAGTGCAATACCTTCTGTATACACTATATACATAGTGGGTATAGAGAAAGTAAAAAGGACCACTTTAAAACACATGGTTTATTTCAAATAAATTTTTATTGCATAACCATTTTCGAGATATGACTTAATAGTTTGTACTGTTTTTAAATTCGTTTCGATATTTAGTTGTTTCCTGCTATTACGAAGTACTATATAGCTAATATATCGCCATTCATTTTCTATTTATAACGAAATGTATATTGCAGCTGGATAGACAAAGGTTATCTCGATTAAAATGAACAGATAGAAAAACAGGCTGTCAGAAACAAGAGAGAGAGAGGGTAGAAAAAGTAATGAGAATGTAACACTTCATATGTTTTTTCTCCCCGTTGGACAAGGAAATTATCGGGTGCTCGAAACTGGGGGCAATCGTCTAAAAATCCAAACGTATGAGTGTGATTGATGACGCCTTTTTACTTCTGGGAAAGTTAAGTTGGTTTTGCAGTGTCAAATACACGACTGCCATCTGGTGAACGTGACTAGAAACTTAAGGCGATGCGCAGTTGTCACGCACAGACGCCGCGCAAGGGTCACGTTTGTTGCAGAGTCAGAATGCTGATACGACGGTTCGACATTCGTGTCCCAGCATGTCAGTTTATGTCGCTGGGGAATTTGAAAAATGTGTCCTCTTTTTGTTTACTTGCCTCAATTAAATATACTGTCAACCAAAAGGCTGTCTCGACCAGAAAATCTTCTGCTTTGACGAGTTATCATCGGATAATGATACAACTACCATGATACATTAAAACATCTGATGTGTACCATTCACATGACTTTCTCTACATCCCTGCAACAAATTATTCTTAAAAAGAAATAGTCTTATTACTTGCTCCCTTGTAAGTAGAAGCGAAACAAGAGAGTATCATAGGTTGAAGTGATAGTCACACTGGTTGCTATGTCACTGAAGTTCCTTTGTATGGACATGGCAAATTCCTGTATGAGAAAAGTATGCGTTTTTCCTAGCAGAAACCAAAAACAAGGAATGTCTCAAAAACGAAAAAATGTTTATAACATAATTGTGTGTTTTAACGTGCTCTACATTTTTTGTTCCGTAAGTTTTTGTCCATCTCTTACTGTTTAGCAGTTATTTAAAAGTACGTAAAATGTATCCAGAATAAAGTAGTCTTCAGAGGCTATTCCCAGAAAATTCAAGATATACATTTTATTTGCCAGGTAAATGTCTTTAATATAGTATATTTTAATCTAAATCGTTAGAGCCATTTTTGAGAAATTAAAAATATTCGAAAAAATTTCCATGTAAAGGGTAGTTTGGGGTGGGGGGATTTTTCTCAAAATCTTCGTGTCGCATCCCTGGAAGATACTAATCTTATATACCAAGTTTGGTATTTTACCGACTTTTCGTTTTTGAGTTATCGTGTTCACAGACACACGGAGACACGGACACACACACGGGCCTTTTTCTGAAAATACTTTTTTTAGATAAAGCGGACCCTAAAACGTATATTTCTGGTGAAATCTCGGTATCGAATTTTTTGGTGGAGTGCAATACACTCTCTATACACTATGTACATAGTTCGTATAGAGAAAGTAAAAAGAAGCAGCATCTCTTAAGAGGTTATGTAGCATATCTCATAACATGAGATACGGGCAAATTAAAAACCTTATCCAACCAGTTTTATGTTTTATTTAATTTGTTTTCACTCCTGACCTGTCCTCTAATGAAGTTATCAGACTGAATGATAACAATTAAATTAGCTATCTCTAAAAATTTCCGAAAAAAGAAAAGTGTTCTCTATACCAGAAAATGTTATTCTTAGAAAATGCTGTTAAAAAAATTGAAAAACTTTGATAAATTCTAGTCACATGATTTTCTCTACCTGGAAACAGACAATTCTTACAAAAGATTCATATTTTATTGCACCATGCTAATCGCAATAAACGTTAGCAAAAATGACCTTATTACTTGCTTCCTTATAAGTAGGAGGGAAATAAGGGAATGCACTGGGCTAAATCAATATTCAAATCTTTTAAAAGCTGTTCGCTATGTGATACAATTAAATTCGTTCTTTTCCTTGGCCAGGAGTAAAACAAAGGAGCTGAAACTCGCGCGGAGGTCTCGGGTTCAATTCCCGGCTGGGGCGGCGAATTTTTCTTTAGCTAGAATTATTCCCTATCCCCCACAGTGTCTGGAAGTATGTATGTGAGAGTGAATGTGTGTGTGCTTTAAGAAAACAAAATGATTTAAATCTACTGCCAATGAGTTGTTTCAAGTGCAGAGCCCTCGATATGACCTTAGATGTTAAAGGGGGCTATATAAATGAAACAATAAAAAAAATCTGATGTGTTCCATTCACATGACTTTCTCTATATCTCTATAAATTATTATTGTGAATGAGCTTATCTTTTATTTATTTCATGCTAATCGAGAAAAATTAGCAGATATAGTCTTATTTCTTGCTTTATTACAAGTAGAAGCGAAATAAGGGAGTACCATGGGTTAAAGTGAAAGCCAAAAGCTGGTTGCTATGTGACTGATGTTCCTTTGTTTGTTATTAACAGGAGTTGACAAATTCCTGTATGAGAAAAGTATAAGTTTTTCAAATATGAAACCAGAAAAAAAAAATATCTAAAAAACGACCAACTCCACGAAAATAACGCATATAACACAAATTGTGTGTTTTAACGTGCCTTACATTTTCTGTGGGTTAAGTTTTTGTCCATTTCTTACGTTTTAGTAGTTATGAAAAATTCATCCAGAATAAAGTAGTCTTCAGAGGCTATTCCCAAAAAATTTAAAATATACATTTTATTTGTCAGGTTAATAACTTTAATATACGATATTTTAATCAAAATCGTTAGAGCCATTTTTTGGAAAATCAAAATTTTCGAAAAAAAAGTTCCATGTAAAGGGTAGTTTGGGGTGGGGGGATTTTTCTCTAAATCTTCGTGTCGCATCCCTGGAAGATACTAAACTTGAATACCAAGTTCGGTATTTTACCGACTTTTCGTTTTTGAGTTATCGTGTTCACAGACACATGCACACACGGACACACTGACACACGGACATACACACACGCACACGGACCTTTTTCTGAAAATACTTTTTTTGGATACAGGGGACCCTAAAACATATATTTCCGGTGAAATCTCGGTATCGAAATTTTTGGTGGAGTGCAATACATTCTCTATACACTATGTACATAGTGAGTATAGAGAAAGTAAAAAGAAAAAGAAAAAAGGAACTGAAACGGATGACGACTTCCTATTTCAGAAAAATTCATTACCTCTTAAAATATGACAAATTGTGCATTTTAACATATTTGCATTTTTTTTTTTTTTTTTTTTTTTTTTTTTTTTGTAGTGATTTAGTCTCATCTCTTATGGCTAACCAGTTATGCAAAGGTCATCCAGACTTCAGAGGATATTCCCAGAAATTTCAACATATAAGTTTTATTTCTGATGAAAATATACTAAGCATATGGTATTTTAATCAAATGGTAATTATGCGAGGTGGGATTCTCTTGAAAATCCTCTCATAGCTACTCGGAAAATTGTGAATTTCAATACTAATATCGTATTGCACTTTTAGATTTTTATTTATGCTGTTTACACATACACAACTCCCGGAACTTTTCATAAAAATTATTTTTGTAGATATAAGTGTCATAAAAACATATACTTCCGGTGAAATCTTGGTATTAAGTTGTTTTACAGGAATACATATGTACCTTCTGTACCTACTATTTGCATCCTATTTGTAGAGAAAGTAAAAAGTTGCAAATATATGCAAACGAAGAAACCAGATATATTGAGAATAACAAACTCTTATCAATATGAGAGTAGAATTCTCCCTTAAATATGATTACATCTTTTCCAAAATGTGTTGAAGTCATGAATTTTGTTGTAAATAAAAAAAAAAATCTGATGTGTACCATTCACATGACTTTCTCCACATCTCTGCAACAAATTACTCGTAAAAAGCTTATACATCTATGTACTTCATATTAATCAGACTAAAATAGCAGATATAGTCTTATTACTTGGTTCCTTGTTGCTATGTTTGCTTTGTTCCCTGCTGGTTGCTATGTCACTGAAGTTCCTTTGTTTGTATGGAAGCAGTAGACAAATTCCTATATGAGAAAAGTATGTCTTCATAGCAGAAACCAAAAACAAGAAATGACTCAAAAACGATGACTCCACGAAACAATGTATATAACATAAATTGTGTGTTTTAAAGTGCTCTACATTTTTCGCGTAGTAAGTTTTTGTCCATCTCTTACGGTTTAGGAGTTATTCAATATTCCGTAAAATTCATCCAGAATAAAGCAGTCTTCAGAGCCTATTCCCATAAAATTCAAGATATACATTTTATTTGTAAGGTAAATATCTTTAATATACGATATTTTAATGAAAATCCTTAGAGCCATTTTTAGTACATAAACATTTTTGAAAAAAGTTTCATGTAAAGAGTAGTTTGGGGTGGGGGGATTTTTTTTTCAAAATATTCATGTCGCATCCCTGGAAGGTACTAAACTTAAATAGCAAGCTTGGTATTTTACCGACTTTGCGTTTTTGAGTTATCGTATTCACATGGACATACACACGAACCTTTTTCTGAAAATACTTTATTTTTGGATACAGGGGACCCTAAAGCATATATTTGCATATATTTCCGGTGAAATCTCGGTATCGAATTTTTGGTGGAGTGCAATACCTTCTCTATACACTATGTACGTAGTACGTGTAGAGAAATTAAAAAAAGAAGTTGAATAAGAAGAAATAATAGGAGGATGGCAGATGTAATATACTTAATATTTTAGACAGAGGAAACCGGAAAATATGTAATAACGTTGGTGAAGAGTGAAAATGTCAGTCAGTCGGTTATGTTTATTGGACAGTAAATTTATATGTTTTTTCCTTCGGTATCTGTAATCTGGGATTTAATGCTATACCCAATTTCAGATCGTGGCAGTTTGGATTAATTAAAAGAAAATTACTTGAAGGTGATACACAGAAGGAAGAGACGTTGATTTATCAACTCCGTGGTGTCTCGTATTAGGGTAGCATGCCCATAAGTTACTGCTGCCTCGTTTCGTAATAAAAATGCAATTACAGGTTTCGCCTCCCGATGATGGATGATTTTCAAGTTGTAAAGGTTAACCGGAACATGCAGTGCACACAAAACCTGAAACCCTTGGGTAAAGGCCATGCCGAGAAATATCCGTAATGGACCTGGGGGAAATTAAGATGAAGAGAATCAGATGTTGCTTGCGCTTAATGGAGGAGGAGGTGGAGGGAATAGGAGGGGGAACGTTAATGAGTAGGAAAAGTGAAAGGCATGAAAATATTTTAGGAACAAAAACAAACACGCGGTGGGGTCACGTGACGCTCTTGCGGATCGATGTGCTGCCTAAACCGTGAACATGCTTAACTATATTTAGTGCTTACGGTATTCAAATGAAATAATCATAGAACTTCGCATCCTGAACGTACAGTCTCTTCTCTCTCGTGCTTTCTGATGTGAATTCGCTGCTGAATTAAACTGTATTAGATTGCAATTTCTTCTTCTTCCTTCAGGTATTAGACATTGTCTGTAGGAGTCTCCATATCCTGTTCATGCCATCTTTTTAGGTCATCCATTCTTTTTCCCTATCGTTTTATAATTCATTGAAATGAAATGGTATTCTCTCTTAAGTGTATCCATTCGTTGTACATGGTTTATCCACTTGATATATACATAAAGGGTCATTACATTATAAGGTAACCCCTCTCGCGGCCTCTCTCCACTGCGCAAGAGATCCGAGAGTCGCCGGGAAAATGGTGCCGGCAAAGGCGCACTGGAGTCCTTACCTTAAATAAATGCTGAAAATGTTGACTATCTGCTCCTAAATAGAACAAATTAAAGATGTTCTCGCTCATTCACCTAAGCTCAGCAGCAGAAATCTCTGTGTAATCTACAGAAACTTAGTGTTAACATGCAAGAGAAAACAAGGATTCCTGCTGCTAAGCTTACACAGTGGGCGAGAATATTTTCTCAAATTGTGCTGCAAAAGGTCAACATTTCCGTAATTTATCGACGTACGTTTCTGTTTTTGATTTGTAGCTTAACACTCTTTAACCTGGTGGGTCATGCCCGACGATGAAGGGAATTGGTGAAATGATGCTCAAATGATCTCGGGGTCCATGCAGCTTAAAGCTACTCGATATTCGTCCTCTCAGGATAACGGAAAACCCCGATAAAGACCTTATTTGGGTAGCTCACCCTAAACGTGTCTGGGATATGTGAAAATCTAGCACACAACATGACCTGCGTCCGTTTGCAGCCATTTTTCTGTTATGTCGTCTCCTAGCATCGAAATAAATAAATACACAGCAGGTTCATCAACAAAGCAACCAATATTTGAGCTTCTCTATCCATTGATACCAATATCATGTTACAGTCTCCTACTGTCTCTTCAAGTTCGTAATTGGAAAGATAATTTATAGCAACACGGTGTGTGTGTGTGTGTGTGTCTGTGTGTGTATCAAATACCTTCTTATATCTTCACTTGAAATCTCCGTCCGGCTCAAAATGTGTAGACTTTGAGTAAATTACTTGTCCCCTGGACGCATTATGAGCGCTGCGCAGGCTAAGCTGATGTTGCCAGCCTGCAGTGTGCATTATTAGAGACTCCAACCTAGAAAGAAGCATTGCTTTCTTTTCAGCTATCAAGTAGCTTCCACGCAATGTGGGCCGATCTTAATTTCCCCGCACCTCCCAACAGGTCAGCAAAGCTAAACCTCCCTGCAGGATCGTCTGGATCACTCGGTACTGTGCCATTCTACCACATCAAGGCGAGACCCTTAGTAGTTACATTAATTGATAGAAATAAGTTCATAAGGATTACAAATTAGTGCAACTTCAATGTAAGCGATGTGAGTTACATTGTCGAATATTTTATTTAGAAACGTTATAGTTGGAAAGATTTGACTCTGGCACTTTAGGATTTGGAGGCCCCTGTCTTGGGGTAGAGCACTGGACTTAGGACCTTGTGGCCGTTTGCTTTTTACGTGACACCAGGGCGGGAGGGTTGTGTGGAGAGACCCGAAGTGCGAGCAGATCCGGATGACGACGGGCACAAGCATGGATGGAGTCCCTGTCGGTTATTGTTTGCTTCCGAACCCCTGACTCTCCCGGCGAGCACCCAGAGGTAAACTGATGGATGGGTCCCAATCAAGTGTTCCCAACGACGACGCTAGGATAATCTTTTTCAGTGTGCAAATCAGCATCCAGCCGCAACACGCCAAACAGTTTTCTGGTCCTTCAACCCTGAAAGAAGTGATGAACCGGAAAGTTCGGAGGATGTAATGAACCTTTCCAGCTCAGGCACATACCATGCCCAGAGAATTCGTTCTAGACATTAATGAAGCAACAAGGTTCCATAGAAAGGGTAGCTGCGTATGTCTATAATAAACTCATCTGGTTCTAGTTTATGTCTACCTACGTAGAGATCCCACAGGGTTGTTTTGTAAGTCCATTTGTTGTTACGCATCCTTGCAACGTGGTTTCCCCATTTCTCTATTCTCTATTTGAGACACCCTGCCATGATAATTGCGTCTCCCATACACTTCTACAGATCTCATTGTTGCATATTCTAAACCTGTGCGTAGTTTCCTTTCCATTTTTTGTTGAAATGCCTGGATTATTCTCTTCATTTTCTCTTTTAGCGACCATATTTGTTTACCTCACAGTAGAACTAGTATTACACATCTCTCGAGTACCTCCGCACCTAGGCTCAAATCAGTGTGTCATCGGTTAGTATACATTTTATGCTGTAACATTTTTGCCATGCCTGTTCGATTCTTCTCTTAATTTCTTTTTAAGTACTAATTTGAAACGATAAAGTTGGTGTGGATATGCATTCTAACTGGTAAACTGTAAGATGTACATAAATCTGTGGTACAAAAAGATCAAAGTAGATATCGTTATAACATAATTTATGTCAAATACATTTTTTTTAGTTAACTTTTTCCGAGCCAATCTTAAAATTCTTATAATTTACTGAAATGGGAAGTAAGTTTTTTGTTGTTGCTCCTGGTTAAGCAAAGAAATCGGAATGTCAAACCCTTCACAGAACTCTTAAGATTTTATTCCTTAATTTTAGCTTTCCTCTATTCTAATAAAGGCATTAGCGCAAGTATTAATCTGAAATAGAGAGAAGAATGTTTTTTACTTTCTCTACACGTAGTATATAATAGTGTATAGTATTGTATTCCACCCAAAAATTCAATACTGAGATTTCGACGGAAATGCATGTTTTAGGATCCCCTGAATCCACAAAAAGCATTTTTAGAGAAAGGTACGTGTGCGTTTCTATCAGTCTGTCTGTATGTGTGTGTGTGTCTGTGGACAACGTAGCTCAAAAACGAAAAAGACCGTTAAATACCAAATTTGGTATTTAGGTATAGTATTTTCCAAGGATGCGACACGAAAATTTTCAAGATAATCCTCCCACTACAAACTACCCTTTACATGGAAAACGTTTCGAAAATTTTGATTTTCTTAAAAATGGCTGTAACGATTTTGATTAAAATCACGTATATTAAAGCTATTTGCACCCCTAATAAAATGTATATCTTGAATTTTCTGGGAATAGCTTCTGAAGACCTCTTTATTCTGGATAAATTTTGCCGAATTTTACATAACTTCTAAACCATATGAGATGGACAAAAACTTACCATATAGAAAATGTAGAGCACATTAAAATTCACAATATACTTAATGTACATTTTTTTTCGTGGAGTTGATCGTTTTTAAGATATTCCTTGTTATTAGTTTCCGCTTTTCTCATACAGGAATTTGTCAACTCCTGGTTGTACGAACAAAGGAACTTCAGTCACATAGCAACCAGCTTTTGATTATTACTTTAACCTATGGTACTCTCTTATTTCACTTCTAATTTTTACTTTCTCTACACGCACTATGTGTAGAGAAGGTATTGCACTCCACCCAAATATTCGATACCGAGATTTCACCGGAAATATATGTTTTAGGGTCCCTTATATCCAAAAAAAGCATTTTCACAAAAAGGTCCGTGTGTGTGTGTGTGTGTGTGTGTGTGTGTGTGTCCGTGTGTCTGTGAACACCATAACTCAAAAACAAAAAGTCGGTAAAATACCTAACTTGGTATTTAAGTTTAGTATCTTCCAGGGATGTGTCACGAAGATTTTGAGAAAAATCACCCCCACCCCCAACTACCCTTTACATGGAATCTTTTTCGAAAATTTTGATTTTCTAAAAAATGGCTGTAAGGATTTTGATTAAAATATCATACATTAAAGATATTTACCTGAAAAATAAAATGTATATTTTGAATCTTCTGGGGATAGCCTCTGAAGACTACTTTATTCTGGGTTAATTTTACGGAATTTTGCATAACTGCTAAACCGTAAGAGGTGGACAAAAACTATCACACAACAAATTTAGAACACTTTAAAACACACAATTTACGTTTATGCATTTCTTTCGTGGAGTTGATTGTTTTTGAGATATTCCTTGTTTTTGGTTTCAGCTATAAAAAACAGAATTTTCTCATACAGGACTTTGTGAACTCGTGTCCATATAAACAAAGAAACTTTAGTCACATCAACCACTTTTGACAATCACTTTAACCTATGGTACTCCATTATTTCGCTTCTACTTACAAGGAAGCAAGTAATAAGACTATTTCTGCTATTTTTTTCTCGATTAGCAGGAAGTAAATAGAAGCATTAGCTTTTTAATAATAATTTGTTGCAGAGATGTAGAGAAAGTCATGTGAATGGAACACATCAGATTTTTTCTCAATTGGCATGAATTAAATAGAAACATTAGCTTTTTAGCAATAATTTGTTACAGAGATGTAGAGAAAGTCATGTGAATGGATCACATACGTTTTTTTTAAAGATTAGCAAATAGTTGATGAATGGGTAGGGAAAGTCACGTGAACGTAATTAAGATTTTTGTAATGCCGTATATTTTAATTTACTTCTCCCTTTAAACGTTTTCTGGTTGGAGTTTGATTATGAACCGAGGTTTGAATTTGCGTATGATTTTTGACTGGCCAAGCCCTGATGCGTGACGTGTTTTGTGTGACGAAGACTTATTCAGGCATCGAGATGAAGCGGTGGATGATTTAGCAAGGGAAGCTGGCGCGCACACGACTACGTAATTAATGAATGCGCCCCTCCCAAGATAAAACGTTCTGACGGCAACAAACTGACGCATCTCTCGATGGCTGGTTGCTTTCCTCTGCCGTAATGAGCGCTGGGGCGTTTGCTGTTTGCGAGACTGATCGATATATCGAACGCATCAAGTTGGCACCACTGTTCATTACTACCCGCTGGCGTACAGTAATACCACTACATACAGTTGATGGGAAGTAGGTCAGATCTGAATTTTGCTCGTGCGTTCGTTAACTACTGTCCGGACAAACACCACCACCTGCTAATGAGGTGTATATCCGCTCGCCAGAAGGGAAATCAGTTGGTCCTTAAACGTTATGAGTAACGTGTGAAGGTCATTTGGGATTATACTTTCATCTCCTTACGCCCTCAAAGGGTATTCCTATTACAGGAGAAGGGAGTCATGCGTTTACGAGTTACTTAGCTGCTTAGCTCTTTCCCTCAAAAAATACTGTTGAACATTTCAACCTCCATCGCTTCTTAATATTTGCAAACCTAGTGTCCTTCATTCTTCCCGTTTGATCTATGGTTACTATCTGGTATCTTCTCTACTTCAAAATACACTTATACCAATCCTTAAAATGCAACTTATACATTGGTTTTTCATCTGGAATAATGTAAATATTGCTCCAGAAATTAATGTTGAAAATTTCTGTCTTTATCACTGCTAAACCAGCCTTCTTCATTTTTCTCGCTTAATCATTGTTTTATTGTTATTTGCTCTACCTCAAAACACACTTCTATCATTCCTTATAAAGCATCTTAATGAATAATGTAGATATGTAGATTCGTAATCGGCTTACTCTCCATATAGTTGTAGGACTGACACTCCCCTAGCCAATGCCTAGGGGTCAGAAGCCTGTTGGGGAGCCAACGGCACAAAACCACAGAATGAAAAATCTGTTACGAGGGGTCGTCCCATAGCGGCATTAACAGGAGGAAGTGGATGATGTTAAACTAAACGAGATTGTTGGCATGAGTGGCGGGGGAAACCGGATGACTCAGAGAAACCTCATCCAGACGCCGCTTCATCCACAACGAATCCCATATGCGGGCGCTTGGGATCGAACCCAGACCACATAGATTGGAGGCGAGCGGTCTCACTACTCAACCACAGCGCATGTGTAGATATTTCCTTAAACATCTGTGTTAAAAAATTCAGGATTCATCGATTGTTCATCACTACCAACCGGCCTCCTTCATTCTTCCCGCTATTTTCTCTACTTGAAATACACGTATTGCATTTTTACTGCGTCTCATAGCAAGGTTTTCATTATATATGAATTAGTAAATATTTTCTCAAAAAAAAAAAAATCATTGATGGCACTTTCAGCCTTCATCACTTCTTAATCTTTACAAACCTTGCCTCCTTCATTCTTCCCGCTTGATCTATGTATATTTGCTATCTTTTTTACCTCAAAATATACCTTTAGCAATCCTTACAATACATCTCATACGCTTTTACATTTTAAATAACGCAGATATTGCTCCAGAAATTAATGTTGAAAATTTCTGCGTTCATCACTGAAAATCCAGTCTCCTTAATTCTTCTGGCTTAATCATTGCTTTGTTATTTTCTCTACCTCAAGAGACATTTCTATCATTCCTTATGGAGCATCTTCCAGACTTTGCGGGGGATTGGGGAATGATTCCCAGCCGGGAATCGAACCCGGAACCTCCAGGTGATAGTCAGCTGACTGATCACTCTACTACGGAGGTAAAGTTTTGTAGTAAAGGTTTCTATTATTAATTAATATCTGGGTTTTACAACAGAATATTGTTTTGAACTCCACTGAACCTCCTAGCCCATGACGTAAAACAATACCTAGTAGATGTCGCGGAACGTCAGTGTACCGCAGGCCATCCTTTGGTAACCACTACTCTTATTATTTCTGAACCCAGGAGGTAAAACCTTAAACCTAATTTAGAGCCATTTTGCGCAATCATCGGAGCTTATTTTCTCTCTGCTTTTTAAAATAACCTTTGATGATAGCATTGTTTAATATCGTAAATTAGGGATCATTATATGAACATTAACACACGTGCTTACGCAAGAGGCATCCTATTTTTGAAACATTTGAGAGCTGGATGTTTATCATTATGTCGACATTTCTATGACTACGTTTCGTTAAACAAGAAGGGCTTATGCCATCATTCTGCACATGTGCTGTTAGTGGCCTGTAACATTTTTTTACCGCTCCTTTTTTATCGCTTGCTGAAACCGATTCGCTCTTAATTTTTTTTTATACCCGTTTTAAAAGTGTTACATTCTTCAGTCAACATTTCGTTAACTCGAATTTAAAAGTGTGTCCTAAATGACAGTAGTTTTACAAAGGTTTATTTCCATTAGAAAACATAAAAACCTGTTGTGTCACATTCACATAACTTTCTCAAGCTGTTTCGCAAACAAACTTTTTTTTTTCAAAATATTAATCTATCTACATCATACCTATAAAAAAAATGTCGAATTATTTATGGACGCCCTTTAACTTCTTTGTTTCTCAGCGTCCCATTCAAATTTGGCGTGAAAGACAGCTTAATTTTGCTTAGAGGCCTCTCTATCAGGCTTGAGGTACTTTTACGTGCCGTAAATCTACGACACGGGACCAACGGCTTTACTTCCCTTCCTAAGGAAGCCATGCTAAGGATTTTTACACCCGAAAAAATCCATTGTCCTCCGCCGGGTTTGAAACCGCGACCTTGGGTATATGAAATTAGCATGGTAACCATTACACCACGGAGGGCAACTCACACTAATCAAGATGAACATTAACAGAATTAGTTTTATTACTTGTTTTATTGTAAGGAGAACTGAAATAAGGGAATGCACAGGCTAAAGTGATCGTTAAGTCCTGTAAAAGCCATGTGAAACAATTGAAATTCCATTCTTTTTTCTTTCCAAGAGTAAACAAACGAGAAACGAGATCAAAGATGTTTTCCCGTACGAGAAAAGTTTAACTGCCTTAAAATTGATACCATAATCCGGAATATCTCGAAAACGGTTAACTGCACAAAAACAATGCAAATTAATTGTGTTTTAATGAGATTTAATTTTTGTGTAATAAGTTTTTGGTTTTGTTATGGTTTGCCAGTTCTACAAAAATCATCCAGAATGAAGACTTCTTCAGAGGCTATTCCCAGAAAATTCAAGATATACATTTGTCATAAAAATATATTAAACATTAAGTATTTTAACCAATATCGTTTGAGCCATTTTTGAGAAAATGAAAATTTTCGAAAAATGTTCCATTATAAAGCTTCGTCGCATCCTTGGAAGATACTCGACTTAAATGAATAAAACGTACAGAGGTCTTGGATTCCATGGGAATAGCATTTGATGCCCTTCTGGATGACTTTGGTGTAACTGGTGACGTGTAAGAAATAGACAAAAACCTACTACACAAACATTTAGATCTTGTTGAAACACAATTTATGTCAATATTTGGGCAGCTATTCGAGATGTTCTGATTTTGCTTAAATTTCCCAATATTTAAACTTTTCTCAAAGGTTAAGAATCCTCGAAATCAAATTTATTGAAACGTGCGATACAAAACGAAATGTAGACCTTTCTTCTCCGATTCCTAATGATTATTATAAGTAATGCCAAGTGTGTTTTCATCTTGTTGGTAACTCACGACCGGAGCGAAGCAACGGGAGTTAATTGTCCTAAGAGATGAAAACACAAGCTTTATAAGACAATTCAGCGAAATAGACTATTAATAATTTATAATATATAGGAAGGGAAATTTTATCGGGCTATGATTATAATACTTATATTAGTTCTCAAATGGTAGATGAGGTATTCGGCTGTTTTTATTTACCGATTTTTTTTCTTTCTTCACTTTCTGGTTTATGAAATGGCCGACCGTGCCTACACTCACTGTACGAATATCGATAGCAATAATAGAAATAAGGAACAATTATTTTATTTCAGCTTTTAATAAGTAATACATGAAATGGAAATAAACGTTATTTTATTTGAGGTTATTGCAATCGTCTCATGCATAAGAAATATAAATGATTATTTTCACTCCTTTTTTTTTTTTTTTACTTTTTCTATACGTGCTATGTATATAGTGTATAGAGAAGGTATTGCACTCCATCAAAAAATTCGATACCGAGATTTCACCGGAAATATATTTAGGGTCCCCTGTATCCAAAAAAAGTATTTTCAGAAAAAGGTCCGTGTGTGTGTATCCGTGTGTCTGTGAACACGATAACTCAAAAACGAAAAGTTGGTAAAATACCAAACTTGGTATTAAGTTTAGTATCTACCAGGGATGCGACACGAAGATTTTGATAAAAATCTCCCCACCCCAAATTACCTTTTACATGGAACTTTTTTCGAAAAATTTGATTTTCTAAAAAAATGGCTCTAACGATTTTGATTAAAATATCGTATATTAAAGAGATTTACATGACAAATAAAATGTATATTTTGAATCTTCTGGGAATAGCCTCTGAAGACTACTTTATTCTTGGTCAATTTTACGTAATGTTGCATAACTGCTAAACCGTAAGAGATGGACAAAAACTTACCACACAACAAATGTAGAGCACCTTAAAACACAAAATTTATGTTATATACATTTTTTTCGTGGAGTTGATTATTTTTTAGATATTCCTTGGTTTTTTTTTTTCAGCTATAAAGACTTATACTTTTCTCATACAGGACTTTGTGAACTCGTGTCCATACAAACAAAGGAACTTCAGTTTCAGAGCAACCAGCTTTTGACTATCACTTTAACCTATGGTACCCCCTTATTTCGCTTCTACTAACAAGGAAGCAAGTAATAAGACTAATTTTTGTTCCATTAGATGAAGTAAATAGAATAATTTGTTGCAGTGATGTAGAGAAAGTCATGTGAATGGAACACATCAGATTTTTAACAAAATAAGTTATGAACATGATAAAACTTTCAATTAATTCAGTAATAATTTGTATTTAAAATACAATTGTGGAACTGACAGTTATTAAAAGTGAAGGTTGGCTGACTGCATTTTCACATTGTTACCAATAACCAAGACAGTAGATTAAACAAACGAAAGTCAGATGTGACAAGATTTTAAAGAAATGAACATCAGGTGCTATAAGATGTTTCGACAACATCGCTTCACTCAGATGATCGCAATTGGTTGAAATCGCCATTACATTGGCGCTGTAATAGTTTTCGTATTAATTGCACAAAAACGTAAACGACCCGACAAATTATCAGTCGATAGAATCAAATAGGATTTGTTTTCAGAGTAAGTTAACTATGCAATCTCTCGCTCTCCCCACAGTTTGAGAAAAACTGACCTCAAGATAAACTAGTACACACCATCAAGCTGAAAACCAGTTTTAGTAGCAATAAATCGGGTCTGAAAGGGTTAAACGAAACTGAATGCATTAATGCTTAGTTGTTTCAAGGCAGAGCTCATAAAATCTCGCAACTTTATTACCTGCATACATATGCAGCATAAACCTCTTTTAACGTAACGAATTCGACCAGTTCATAAAAGCATAAGTAATAGATTATACTAAAAGAGGCAACAATAAACATCCAGCAACATTTGCGTATTAAATTTATCTAGCAGAAGAAAACGAAAGAAACCAGAAAATACACTACAGTTACTATACGGAAAGAACAAAAGAAAGTGAGTAAGAAAAATCTGATGTGTACCATTCACATGACTTTCTCCATATCCCTGCAACAAATAATTCTTAAAAAGCTTATAAAATACCAAACTTGGTATTTAAGTTTAGTATCTTCCAGGGATGCGACACGAAGATTTTGAGAAAAATCCCCCTACCCCCACCCCAACTACCCTTTACATGGAACTTTTTTCGAAAATTTTGATTTTCTCAAAAATGGCTCTAACGATTTTGATTAAAATTTCCGATATTAAACATATTTACCTGACAAATGAAATGTACATCTTGAATTTTCTGGGAATAGCCTCTGAAGAGTAGTTTATTCTGGATGAATTTTACTAAATTTTGAATGACTGCTAAACCGCAAGAGATGGACAAAAACTTACTAAACAAAAAATGTAGAGCACTTTAAAACACACAATTTATGTTACATACATTTTTTTCGTGGAGTTCGTCGTTTTTGTGACATTCCTTATTTTTGGTTTCTGCTATGAAAAACGTATGGTTTTCTCATACTGGAACTTGTCAACTCCTATCTATATAAACAAAGGAACTTCATTGACATAGCAACCAGCTTTTGACTATCACTTTAACCTACGGTTGTCCCTTATTTCGCTCCTACTTACAAGGATGCGAGAAATAAGACTTTTTCTGCTAATTTTTTTATCTGATTAGCATAAAGTAAATGGAATTATAAGCTTTTTAAGAATTATTTGTTGCAGGGATATGGAGAAAGTCATGTGAATGGTACACATCAGATTTTTTGATAGTGCATAACGCCCGCTTTTACTACTACGCGATGCCACTGATGATACATGGAATGAAGATGAAATGAAATTGCGTGTTATTTATGAACTCTTTTTAACTGCTTTGGTTCTCAATGTTCCATTCCAAATTGGGCGTGAAAGACCACTTAATTTTGCTCAGAGACCTCTCTATCAGGCTTGAGGTGCTTTTACGTGCCGTAATCTAAGACACGGGAACCACGGCTTTACTTCCCTTGCGAAGGAAGCCATGCTAAGGATTTTTACTCCCGAAAAAATCCATCTTCCTTCGCCGGGTTTGAACCCGCGACCTTGGGTATATAAAGTTAGCATGGTAACCGTTACACCACAGAGGGCGACTGGAATGAAGATGGAGCACCGGTGGAATATAATAGTTGGGGGAATCTGGAAAACCCGGATAAAACCCGCTCCGGCACCGTTTTGTCCACCATAAATCCCACATGGATCGAACCCAGGTCGCCTAGGTGAGAGGAGAGTGGTTTAACCACTCGGCCACGGCACGGCCGTGATGGCTTTGAAATCCGTTTATTTTGCTTGACCAGTGGAAATAAAAACGATTAAGGATACCCAACTGCATGGGGAAAATTGAAACTATATCAAGAAATATCTCGGAAATGGTTAATTGCACAAGCGATATTTAAATTATTTTGTGTACCAGGTTTTTTACACTCCTTACGGTTTATCAATTATGCAGAACTAATCCCAAATGTACATCACTTCACAGTCTATTAAAATTAGTCAATTCTCCTATTTCCTTTCTACTTACAAGGAAGCAAGTAATGAGACAAAGTTTGCTAAAGTTTATCTCGATTAGCATGATTCTTTTGTAAGATTAGTTTGTTTGCAGAACAGGTAGAAAAATTCGTGTCTGATTTTTACTTTCTCTACACGTGCTATGTACATAATGTATAGAGAAGGCATTGCATTCCACCCAAAAAGTCGTTACCGAGATTCCACCGGAAATGCGCGTTTTAGGGTCTAGAAAATGTTCTTGTGTCCCTGAGTGTGTGAACACCATAACTCAAAACGAAAAAACTTGGTATTTAAGTATAGTATCTTCCATGGATACGGCACGAAGTTTTTGAGGAAAAAAACCCTACTCCAAACTAACCTTTACTTGGAAAAAATTCGAAAACTCTGATGTTTTAAAAATGGCTCTAACGATCTTGATTAAAATACCGTATAGTAAAGATGTTTATATGACAAATAAAATGTATATCTTGTACTTTCCGGGACCAGCCTTAAATACCTCTTTATTCTTGATGTACTTTGTGGAATTTTACCTTACTGGTAAACCTAAGAGCTACTTTTACTACATAAAAAATGTAGAGATAGTTAAAACACACACTTTATGTCAGATACTTTTTTCGTGGAGTTTACTATTTTTGAGATATTCCTTATTTGTTTCAGATATAAAATATGATAAAACTTTTCTAACATGGACATTTGTAAACTCCTGGTTCTGCATAGAAACGGATTTCAACCATATGCCAACCAGCTTTTAAAACATTCGACTGTCAGTTTAGCCTAGTGTATTCCTTTATTTGCCTTCTGCTTACAAGGAAACATGTACGAGGGTCAGTCAATAAGTAATGCCTCTTTTTTTTTTTTTTTTTTTTTTTTTTTCTTTCCTGAACTAATTAAGTTATGTGAACAATTTAAGTTTTGCACAATTCCTCAAACCTTCTTCTCCACTCCACTACAATAGCAACTTCATACGCCTACCAGTGGTAGCACTGCTTGCTGCCGCAAACTGGCTGACATTGATGTTCGTATTAGACAGTATTCTGTCATTGAATTCTTGAATGTGTAAGGTGAAACCCCCATTCGCATTCATGAAAGGCTCGCAAAGGTGTATGGTGATGCAACAATGGATGTCAGCACGGTTAGAATGAAGCCAACATGTTGGGTGAAGAACAGCGGAGCGGTAGACCGGTGACTGCAGTGACTCTACGCAACATTGAGCGAGTGGATGTAATCATTCAAGCTGGCCAGCGGATAACAACGGATGAATTGTGTTGCATTACGTGTTTCATAAAGGCAGTTTAATGACAATTATTCAAGAACTGGGGTACTCAAAAGTGTGTTCGCAGTGGTTACCCCGAATGTTAACAGAGCAGAATAAGGAGGCACGAAAAACAATCGCTTCGGAACATTTGCAGTGATTCAATTTGGAGGGATAAGGAAGCTCATTGCAGGATTCACTTTCCAGATGCAGAGGCCGTGAACAAATCTGTTCGTCAATATTTTCGAAAGCAAGACTGTACATTCTACCACCGGGAATGCATGACCTTGTTAAAAGATAGACTAAAACTGTGAAAAACGACATTGAAAAGTGACATTTTTATCCTCAATGTTGTGGCTTTCATGCTGTGTAATCAATATTTAATTTTCTTGCAAATTAAAATAGAAAAAATCTGTTGTTTCATTCACATGGTTTTCTCTACATCTCTGCAACAAATTATTCTATTTAGTTCATCTAATCGAGAACAAATTAGCAGAAATTTTCTTATTACTTGCTTCCTTGTAAGAAGCAAAATAAGGGAGTACCATAGGTTAAAGTGTTAGGCAAAAGCTGGTTGGCTTGTGACTGAAGTTCCTTTGTTTGTATGAACAGAAGTTGCCAAATTCCTGTATAAGAAAATTATGTTTTTCAAAGCTGAAACCAAAAACAAGGAAACGACCAACTCCATGTAAATTTTGTTTTAAAGTGCGCTACATTTTTTGTGTTTTAAGTTTTCGTCCATCTCCTACGGTTTAGCAGTTATGCAAAAGTCCGTAAAATTCATCCAGAATAAAGTAGGCTTCAGAGGCTATTCTCAGAAAATTCTCGATATACATTTTATTTGTCAGGTACATATGTTTAATATATATTTTAATCAAAATCGTTAGAGCCATTTTTAAGAAATTCAAAATTTTCAACTTTTTTTCCATGTAAAAGGTAGTTTGGTGTAGGTGGATATTTTTGGAAATCTTCGTGTCGCATCCTTGGACGATACCAAACTTAAATACCAAGTTTGGTGTTTAACGGTGTTTTTGTTTTTGAGCTATGCTGCCCACAGACACACTTACACACGGACATTTTTCTAAAAATGCTTTTTTTTGGATTCAGAGGGTCTCAAAACATATATTTCCGGTGAAATCTTAGTATCGAATTTGTGGGTGCAATACAATACCTTCTCTATACACTATGTACATAGTGCGTATAGAGAAAGTAAAAAAATACAAGGCATTAGTTATTGCCTGACCCTCGTAATAAAGCAATTTCTGCTAATGCTTATCTTGATTATCATAAAAGTAAAAATAAGAATAAGCTGTTTAAGAATAATTTGTTACAGCGATGTGGAGAAAGTCGTGTGATTGGGAACATTAGATTTTTACTATTCATAATCAAGAGGGGAGATGGCATTGACGATACCCCCTGGCACTGTGTAGTCATAGCGCATGTCAATGCCAACTATAATATGAGGCTGGTAGACTCTGGCGGGAACCAGCCTCAACCCACACGTTGTCGGAATGATGCAAGTTTGCAGTACAAGCCACGCCTGGAAATTAAATATTGACTCTAGGTGTTGTTTCACTGCTTCCCTTCTCCGGCTTTACGTCATCTTGGCAAGACATTTGCTACCTGCACATCTTCCTCCTTTAAAACATATTAACACTTGCTCCGAAACCATAACCTGGAACTGACTACCTATAGCAGATTGAGAAGGTATTGTATTCCATCCAAAACTTCTATGCCGAGATTTCTCCAGAAATATATGGTCTCTTGAATCCAAAAGAAATAAAACAAGTATGTGTGTACGGTATAACTCAAAACAAAAGTCGATTAAATAGCAAACTTGATATTTAAGTTCAGCATCGAAAGTTGCGACACGAAGATTTTCAACAAACTCCCTCATCGCAAAACACCCTCTGCATGAAAATTCTTCGAAAATTCTAATTTTCTCATATTTGTAACGCTTTTGATTAAAATATCACATATTTAATATATTTACATTAAGATATTTACTGAGAATAGCCTCTGAAGTCTTCATGCTGCATGACTTTTGCACAACTGATAACTTACTACACACAAAAAGAAGGAAAAAATCTGATGTGTTCCATTCACATGACTTTCTCTATATCTCTGCAATAAATTATTTTTAAAAAGCTTATGCTTCTATTTACTTCCTGCTAATCGAGACAAAATTAGCAGAAATAGTCTTATTTCTTGCTTCCTTGTAAGTAGAAGCGAAATGAGGGAGTACCATAGGTTAAAGTGATAGTCGAAAGCTGGTTGCTATGTGACTGAAGTTCCTTTGTTTGTATGGACACGAGTTCACAAAGTCCTGTATGAGAAAAATATAAGTTTTTATAGCTTAAACCAAAAACAAGGAATATCTCAAAAACAATCAACTCCACGAAAAAAATGTATACAACGTAAATTGTGTGTTTTAATGTGCTCTACATTTTTTGTGTGGTAAGTTTTTGTCTCTTTCTTACGGTTTAGCACTTGTGCAAAATTCCGTAAAATTCACTCAGAATAAAGTAGTCTTCAGAGGCCATTCCCAGAAAATTCAAAACATACATTTTATTTGTCAGGTAAATATCTTTAACATACAATATTTTAATAAAAATCGTTAGAGCCATTTTTTTAGAAAATAAAAATTTTCGAAAAAAAGTTCCATGTAATGGGTAGTTTGGGGTGGGGGCATTTTTCTCAAAATCTTCATGTCGCATCCCCGGAAGATACTAAACTTAAATACCAAGTTTGGTATTTTACCGACTTTTCGTTTTTGAGTTATCGTGTTTACAGAAGCACGGACACACATGCACACACGGACTTTTTTCTGAAAATACATTTTTTAGATAAAGGGGGCCCTAAAAGATATATTTTCGGTGAAATTTCGGTATCAAATTTTTTGTGGAGTGCAATACCTTCCCTATACACTATGTACATAGTTCGTAAAGATAAAGTAAAAATGTAGATCACATTTAAACGCGCAATTTTTGTCATATACTTTTTTTTTTTCGTGGAATTGACCATTTCTGAAATATTCCTTGTTATTTGTTTCAGATTTAGAATGCCCCAATTTTTCTCACACGGAAGGCTTAGATAAAACGGATTTCAATCTCATGGCAATTAGATCTTAAAAGATTTGTCTATCGATTTAACCTACTATATTATCTTTTTTTCCTTCTGCTTACAAGGAAGCAGGTAATTAGCAATGCAGTGCTTTTTAACAATGATGTGTTATAACGATATAGAATGTGAATGTGTCATGTGAATGTAGCTCATCAGATGTTTTAAATATACAGATGTGAAGATTGCTATTCGATGATTAAGAGACTATGTCTCTTCCAAAGAGGTTAGTGTAAAATTTAGGATGAGGATTAGGATACGGAGCGTGAAATTCTTTGTTAATTACATTCCAAAGCGTGTTCTTCGTGATGGGATAAGTCATACTGAAGTTGGAATTAATATGTCCAATAACAATTTTAATCAGTTAATTGATAAATGTATATACTTGATGAACGCGGGGAGCGCCAGGAGCCCGCAATTCAGCTCGAATAAACCACCAGGTCTGCAGACAACTACTAACGCCATCCCGCTGCCGTGTCACTTAAACACTGTATGTTTATATATATATATATATTTATATATATATATATTTATATATATATATATATATATATATATATATGCTATAGTGTTTGAAATAAGAAAGAAAAGAAAAGAAATCACATACTGAGCAAACAACGGTTTAATTAAACATTGAAAAGATGTACTCCGTTTTCTTGTTCAACGTACACAATTAATTCGGCGAATCAATGGAATGTTAGCAAAATCTTGCAAGATAGCATCTGTCGGGTTATTGTATGTGTTAGGAAAAATTATTCTGTAAGGTAACCCCCCAATCAAAAATCGATTGGATTTAGATCTGGAGATCGTGGAGGCCACTTTGTTGGAAATTAACGAATAATGGGCCTTTTCTTAAATTGTTAAGAGTTCTAAATTTTTCCAGACCATGAGAAAAAGTCCTCTTGTTTTCATAATATCACTGAATCAGCTGTATTATACAATGTTGTGATAGAACTATGGTTTGTAATTTCCAAGTTCTTGTGGCATTATGAATAAAATTACTAATGTTTTATAAAAAAAAACGATACCCTTAATAACGGTAAATTGAAAAAAGCAAACAAAAGAAAAGAAAACCAAACCCCATTGCTAGCCAATTCTGCTTTTATTCCTGCCTCAAATATTATATTTATAGAGATTTAAAGTTTGAAGTGACTGAAAGGATATGCAAATTTCTCTATCAATGTGTGTGTTCATCAGAATGTTTTTCGTTTACATTTTTATATGCGGAATATAGCACATAACCGCGTTGCCATGTTGCAGAAGAACACAAAAATGTGACGACAGCTTTGAAGCGCTAGCAAATGCAGTTTTGGTAGAATCTCCTTATTCTCTTACTGAAATGAATAATTGGCATTATCACAGGATAAAGGATATTTTCTGGCATTTGTTTAACCCAAGCCAGTTTGTTATCCGCCACTGTAGCAGCAGTATGCCCATCTTCTTCTCGGGCAGCATCCGTTTTCCCCCCTTCCTTTGCTGTGAACTTTCTAACTTCAGCGAGCAATATATCTTCATCTATTCTTCACAGTTCTTTTCTCATCTTTTACCCGGCAGTTTTTCTTCAGCTCTGGAATCTGAAGGTCTTGTCTAATGTCAACTTCGCTTATTCTGTCACTTATTTTAAATTTTGTGGTGCTTCTAAGAAATCCTCACTGCCGAGAAACCTACAGTTTCAAACCTTAGAATGTATGCCAGTCGTTATGTGCTCTTTATAAAGTATAGTTGGATACAAAGCTTATAAATATATCTTATGTGTTCCATTATCATGACTTTCCCTGTATATCTGTAACAAAATATTGTTAAAACACTTATTCTTATACTTCTAGATAAACATTAACAGAATTATTTTCACTACTTTCTTGTAAATAAAAGGGAAATAAGGGAATACACTACGCTAAAGCGATAGTCAAATATTTTAAAAGCTAGTTGCTATGTGGTTGAAATCCGGTTGTATGCATTTCCTGGAGTTTAAAAATTCCCGTATGATAAAAGTTTAGGTATTAACTGAAAGGAATATCTAAAAAAATAGCCATATCTACGAAAAAAGTGTATATGAAATAAATTGTGTTTTAACCAGATCTACGTTTTGTCTATAGCAAGTTTTTGTCAATCACTTACGGTTTATCAGTTATGCACGATTCAGCAAAATTCATTCAGAATAAAGAGGGTTTCAGAGGCTATTTCCAGAAAATTCAAGATATACATTTTATTTGTTATGTAAATATCTTTTATATATGGTATTTTAATCAAAATCAAAATTGTCTAAAATTCTTCCATGTAAAGAGTAGTTTGGGGTGGGTAATCTTGTGTCGCATCCTTGGGAAATACTAAAATTAAATACCAAGTTTGGTATGTTACGGACTGTTCGTTTTTGTGTTATCGTGTTCACAGACACACGTGCACCCTTTTTTTTTTTTTCCTTCTAAAAATGCTTTTTTGTATACAGGGGACCCTAAAACCCGTATTTCCGGTGAAATCTCGGCATCGAATTTTTGGGTGCAATACAATACCTTCTGTATACACTATGTACATAATACGTGTAGAGAAAGTAAAAATGTTATGATCACATTCATGGCCAAGAACGGTGGCCGCAGTTGGGGAATTTAGTCCTGCCGAGTTCGGAGAGTCTTTAACCCTTTGTTGCCTTCGGTACCTTTAATTTCCGCTTGTTTTAAGAGTAACTTTACAAATAGGGTTGTACTCTAGGATTAATTTCATGTTATACTAACCTTCAACCATAAACGACAAGTAATCAAGACTGTTTTATATTGTAAAAATATATACAATTTTTGTCCTAAAATTGCAGAGATGTTTTTAAATAAATAAAATAATAAGACTGACATAACTACAGTCAAATGTAACCTCATTAGCTTCCAAGCATCGCACTGATTGTTTTACTTGGGCTCTCCCCGTCCTTTACCACAGTCACTGGGATTTGAACCTCAACATTTGGCTTTGAATGGAAGGCCAGTCCATTACCTATCTACCTAACACTGATGACAATTTGAACCACTTTTTGGTAGTGCCTTGGGCAGATTTATGAACACTGGTTTAGAAGAATTTAAACTTTTAATTGGAAAGAAAAAGATTAATAAAATATCTACATTTATTTTGATTTATATTTTCTGTATTTTATATAATAATTTTATAGGTTTATTCCCATATATTTTTACTAGAACTCCAGCTTTAAACTTGAATTAAAGGAGAAACGGTGTCAACTTATTTGCGTAGAGAAGTAAAAACGTGTTGATTTCTCATGTTAATCTAAATAAATTCGTCTTGTGAATTAAAACTGTTGAAAAGACCACCTCGTTGTTTAGGTTTCCAGGAACTGTTAAACAAAGATCAGTTTAGACCCAAGCCAAAGCTGATAAGTGATATCGACATGCTCTGTTGCTTCGGTTTCTCGATTATTTTACCTCTGAATTGCCCTTCAGAAGCAGAAGTTGAGTCAGCGAGAGAGATCAAGGTTTTCATTTCCTGCACATGTTAACTTAGCATAGGAGCCAGAAATAATAAACGTTTAGCAGGTTGGAAACATGGCCGGGGGCGGGTGGAGCGAGCTGCAATAAAATGTTTCGGGTTCAGCTCTCCCCCGCCCCCCCCCGTTAATTGCTGGTAGTGGACCTAAGGGCACTGGTGCATACGCCCCTGCTAAATTCCTTGCTGCGCACGAGTTGATGTTTATATTTAACCAGTGGCGGCTGGTGACCTATACGCAACGGGCTATTGTATGATAACAAGATTTCGGACTATTATATCATTAAAATATAATTTTTAGCCTCTCAAGTTGTAAAAATAACCTCTAAAGGCATAGGTTTGGGCACCAAAATATTTAAATAATTATCTTTTATTAATATTATATTTCGAAAACCTTTAATTCATTAAAATAATAAAACTAAATGTTTCCACCAGCTTAACATTATATTTTGTGTATCAAACTGTAATGGAATTAATAGCGAAGCATACAAACTTCAAAATAGCAAAACTGTGAAGTCACAATTATGATTATTATATCTAAAATATTTTTAATTTAAGTTAAAAATTTGTTGCTAACACATAATATGAGATTATAAAGTCGAAAAAAATACCTCTTAAAATTAAAATTAAATGAGTAGAGTGGAAATGTATCCTACACTACTTGTGGCCTAAGTTCCACCCTCAAAATTGCAGTTTTCAAAATACAATAGTGGCATAAAATTGGGCGTAAAATCTTTAGAAGGGCTTTCATCGGAAGTGAAGTAAAGCCGTTAGTCCCGTGTCGTAGATTTACGGCAGTAAAAGAAACTCAAACCTGATGAAAGAGGCATCTGAGCAAAATTAAGCGATCATTTACGCCTAGTGTAGAATGAGGCGCCTCCACCAAATGTCACGACGCACTCGCGTCGCCACAACACGCTCCATAGCGCCTCAACCAAATATGTTATTTTACTGGACAGTGGGAACGGATATTTAAGGAATGGGCGTATCCTGTGGTATCCAGAGTTTACAGTTATCCTATGCTTAACCTAAACGGTGAGAGACAGGCCCATTAGTGAAAGATAACCTCTACTTGAAATCAGACGCTACGAGATAGGTTTATCTAGGTAATAACTAAAATGTACTTCCAATTATGTTACAAAGAGGTAATGGTTTGATGACGAAATAATTTTGATGTGATCACCTTACCTCTTCAACAGAGGAGGCTAATTTGTGTGCTTCGAGGCATCGCATTGAAGTAATGAGTAATGTATTGGGGAAAAATGAAACAAAGTCCCCTTCAGGGCGCAAATTACCAAAACCCGGGGTTCAAATATGTTTCGTAGAACTGACCTCGGCAGTAGGCGTGCATTCTCTAAAAGGCATACTGCCGTGTCTCAGATTTACATGCAATGACGGGTATTACCAGAAACTAAGTATTATAATGGGTATAACATAAATCCCAAAATTTAATCGTAACAATATCGATGAGAACAGCAGTGTAAAAGAACTGCCATGTAAATATATTTAATGTATGGTATTTAATTAAAATGTTAGATCCATTCTTAGAAAACCGAAAATTACGAAAACTTTCCATGTATATGGTAGTTTGGGTTGGGTTTTTCTTGAAACTCTTTGTGTCTCATCCTTGTGAGATGCTGAACTTAATTATCAAATTTGGTATTTTTGTTTGTTTTTCACGGACGGATTTATTAAAAATACCTTTTTGGATACAGAGAACCCTAAAACGTGTATTTCCAATGAAATCTCGCAATCAAATTTTTGAGTAGAATGCAACACCTTGTCCACATATGTTCTATGTCTAAATGTCTATGTATTTTACCTGAAATTGGAGGTGCAATGGTCTCTACGTTTCAGGCAAGTCCAAAGGTCCTGTTTCACTGTTTACGGTTAAGGAAAGAGTAAAAGACCTGTCTTGCCAAAACTTCATGATCCTGTATCCCTAAAGCTATTTAATGTGTCATTTTGAAATTTTACTGAATAATTTAATTTAATTTGAAAATGTTTCCCCCGTTAGTGGGTTGCCAGAAATATAAATTAAAACAGACGATATTTTTACTTTCTCTACACGTACAATGTACATAGTGTATAGAGAAAGTATTGTAATGTGCACCCAAAAATTCGATACCGAGATTTCAATGAAAATACATGATTTTGGGTCCCCCTGAATAAAAAAAAAGAAGACATTTTTAGAAACAGGTCCGTGTGTGTGTGTGTGTGTGTGTGTGGTATTTAAGTTTGGTATCTTTCAAGGATGCGACACGAAGATTTTAAAGAAAATCCTCCACCCTCTACTACCCTTTACATGGAACATTTTCGAAATTTTTTATTTTCTTAAAAATGGCTCTAACGATTTTGAATAAAATATCGTATATTAAAGATGCTTATCTCAGAAATAAAATATATATCTTGAATTTTCTGGAAATAGCCTCTGAAGACTACTTTATTCTGGATGAGTTTTGCATAACTACTAAACCGGAAGAGATGCACAAAAACCTAACACACAAAACATGTAGAGCACGTTAAAACTCACAATTTATGTTATATACATTTTTTTCGTGGAGTTGATCGTTTTTAAGATATTCCTTGATTTTGGTTTCAGCTTTGAAAAACTTATACTTTTCTCATATAGGAATTTGCCAACTCGTGTCCATAGAAACAAACGAACTTCAGTCACATAGCAACCAGCTTTTGACTGTCACTTTAACCTATGGTAGTCCCTATTTCGCTTCTACTTACAAGAAAGCAAGTAATAAGACTATTTCTACTAATTTTTTCTCGATTAGCATGAAATAAATAAAAGAATAAGCTTATTAACAATAATTTGTTACAGAGATATAGAGAAAGTCATGTGAATGGAACACATCAGATTTTTAATATTCAACTGGCAGAAATGAAATACCTCAGAACGATAGCTGGATATACTAGATTAGTCAAAATACAAAACAATGAAATAAACAACCAAAAGAGGAAGTACTAAACAAAATAATAACAGAATACAGAACAAACTGGAAAAAAATCTTAAACAGAATTAAAGGAAATAAAATTCAGAAAAATTTCATACAATTGCCATTCACAAGGACAAAGAAAATCGGGACGTCCGTGGAAAAGATGGAAGGAGCAAGACTTTGGAGACGGAACAGGCTAATAGTCTAAACCGTGTTGAAGAAGAAAAGCTGTTGCTAATGCTGTTACTGCACGCCCAAATGCACGTTCCTAAACCTTGCCATCCTGAATTGTTGCAGGTGTGCGAAACTTTTATTAAATGTATTTTTTAGACTCAAGACATGTTTCCGGTGATATCTCGACATCGGATTTTTTTACTTTCTCTAGCCCCGTATGTGCAATGTACCTAAGGATAGAGAAGTATTGTATTCCACCCAAAATTTCGATGTCTAGTTTCCACCAGAAATACATGTTTAAGGACCCCTGAATCCAAAAAAGAGCATTTGATATTTAAATTTGGTATCTTCCAAAGATGTGACACGAAGATTTCCAAGAAAATCCCCCCACCTCTAACTACCCTTTACAAGCAAAACTTTTCGAAAATGTTTTTGTTAAAAATGGCTCTAACGATTTCGATTAAAATCCGACATATTATCACCATTTCTATCATAAATAAAATTTATCTTGAATTTTCTGGGAATAGCATCTAAAGACTTGTTTATTCTGGATGAATTTTGCTTAATTTGGCTTTAGTAAACAGTGAGATAGACAAAAACTTACTTCAGAAAAAATGTGGATCTTGTTAAAGTACACAAGTTATGTCATATATATTTTTTTCGGGGAGCTTACCGTTTTCGAGGTAATCCGTGTTACTAGTTTCAATTGTGAAGTACTTATACTCATCTCAGACGGAAGTGTCCATTTTTCTTTTGTTCTACTCCTGACCAAGCAAAGAAGCAATTTGACTGCCTCCGTGATCGAGTGGTCAGCGACCTGACTTCCGGAGGTCCAGCTGGGGCGGGGAATCTTTCTTTAACCAGAATTATTCCCTGTCCCCCATAGAGTCTGGAAGTATGAATGTGAGAGTGAATCTGCGTGTGTTTAGTAATATAAAGTTTAACCTAATGTTCTGAACCTACAGTTTCACAAGTGAAAGCCCCCGATATGACCATTGATGTTAAAGGGGGCTATACAAATAAAGCAATTAAAAAAAAAAGAAGAAGAAGAAAAAGGGATTTGCAATGACAATCACATAACGACAGCCTTTTAAATCATTTGAGTTATCACTTTAGCATAGTACATTCCCTTAGTGTCATTCTGCTTATAAGGAACTAAGAAATAAAATTCTGCTAATGTTTATCTCGATTAGCATAATGTTGAAAGAAGAATTATCTTTCATAAGAAGTTTGTAGAGTAGCTAGAGAAAGTCATGTGAGTGTAACACATCAGATTTTTTTTGGTACGTATGCGTAGTATGTACAGAGAAAGTAAACATTAATATTTAAAACAGGCCGCCACTGCATATGTCATAAATGGAGACAGAGGACTTTGTCTCATTAACCGAAATATCTAATGCTAGGTGAACAAAATTGGACTGAAAATGCACGACATGAAACTCTGGTTTCACCAGCACACGTTTGTCGAGGCGAGCATTTTCGCATCAGCTCACAGTGCATTCACGTGACAAAGTTCTGAAACTGGCTGTGCGCATGTACCTTTGATCCATCCGACGCTAGCGGTGCATGGTGGAAAGGTAGTAAAACTAAAACAAATGACGAGGCACTGAGGCATCATGGCGTGATGAAAGCTGCTCTTTACTGATATTTGTGGTAGATGTTGTTTCCAGAGATGCATACGACTAATGTGGGATATATCAAGTCTCTGGTTCACTTCTGTGGTCGTGCAAGTGAAAAACACTTTGCTGCGCTTACACGCCACTTCAACCATAACGTGACGTTTATATAGGCCGCAAATTCAAGTCATTGAGGTTACTTACACCATACACTGACATATACTGGTTCGAGAACCATATTTTGACAGAGATGATACTTCCCAGCCCCCCCACCTCACTTGACACGATATATGTTATTTTTGTTCATGATTGATTTTTAGAAAAATGTCCGTGTGTGTGTGTCTGTGGGCAGCATATCTCAAAAACGAAAAGACCGTTAAAAACCAAACTTGGTATTTAAGTTTTGTATCTTCCAAGGATGCGACACGAAGTTTTTCAAGAATATCCCCTACCCCAACTACCCTTTACATGGAAAAAAATTCGAAAATTTTGATTTTCTTAAAAATGGCTCTAACGATTTTGATTAAAATCAATTATATTTGAGATATTTACTTGTCATATAAAATGTATATCTTGAATTTTCTGGGAATAGCCTCTGAAGATTACTTTATTCTGGATGAATTTTACGGAATGTTACATAACTGCTAAACCGTAAGAGATGGACAAAAATTTACAACACAAAAAATGTAGAGCACCTTAAAACACACAATTTATCTTATATACTTTTTTCGTGGTGTTGAGCATTTTAGAATTACTCCTTGTTTTTGGTTTCAGCTTTGAAAAACTTATACTTTTCTCATACAGGAATTTGTCAACTCCTGTCCATACAAACAAAGGAACTTCAGTCATATAGCAACCAGCTTTTGATTATCGTTTTAAACTATACTACTCCCTTATTTCCCTTCTACTTACAAGAAAGCAAGTAATAAGTCTATTTCTGCTAACTTTTTGTCGATTAGCATGAAGTAAATAGAAGCATGAGCTTTTTAAAACTAATTTGTTGCAGAGATGTAGAGAAAGTCATGAGAATGGAACACATCAGATTTTTTTTGTTATTGTTTAACGCCCGCTTTTACTACTTGTGGCACCACAGGCGATTACACTGGTGATACATGGAATGAAGATGGAGCCCTGGTGGAATGCGACGCCGGGGAAACCGGAGAAATCCCACCCCTGCGCCGCTTTGTCCACCACAAATCTCGCATACGGCCTGTGGAATTGAAACCAGGCCGTCTAGATGAGCGGCGAATGGTCTAGCCCCTCCGCCACGGCACGGTCTCCGTGCTTGAATGAAAGTTATCCTTAACAATATAAATGATTTCGATTAAATATAATATTACTGCTATTAATAATAGTTAAAATAATAAGAAGACAGAAGATGTAACAATTGTATTTATCCATTGAATATCCCTTTAAATAAAAATCTGATGTGTTCCATTCACATTACTTTTTCTACACCTTTGCAATAAATTATTCTTAAAAAGCTTATACCTCTATTTACTTCCTGCTATTCGAGAAAAAAATAGCGGAAATAGTCTTATTACTTGCTTTCTTGTAAGTAGAAGCGAAATAAGGGGAGTACCATAGGTTAAAGTGATAGTCAAAAGCTGGTTGTTATGTGACTGATGTTCCTTTGTATGGACACGAGTTCATAAAGCCCTGTAGGAGAAAAGTATATTTTTATAGTTCAAACCAAAAACAAGGAATATCTCAAAAACAATCAACTCCACGAAAAAATGTACATGTCATAAATTGTGTGTTTTAAAGTGCTCTACATTTGTTGTGTGGTAAGGTTTTGTCCATCTCTTACGGTTTAACAATTATGCAAAATTCCGTAAAATTGACCCAGAATAAAGTAGTCTTCAGAGGCTATTCCCAGAAAATTCAGAATATACATTTTATTTGTCAGGTAAATATCTTTAATATACGATATTTTAATCAAAATCGTTAGATTTAGAAAATCAAAATTTTCGAAAAAAGTTCCATGTAAAGAGCAGTTTGGGGTGGAGGGATTTTTCTCAAAATCTTCGTGTCCCATCCCTGGAAGATACTAAACTTAAATACCAAGTTTGGTTTTTAACGGTCTTTTCATTTTTGAGATATGCTGTGTTCACTGACACACGGACACACGAACACACGGACAGACACACACACACACACACGCACCTTTTTCTGAAAATACTTTTTATGGATACAGGGGACCCTAAAACATATATTTCCGGTGAAATCTCGGTATCGAATTTTTTGGTGGAGTGCAATACCTTCTCTATACACTGTACATAGTGCGTATAGAGAAAGTAAACATCTTATGCTTTCCATTTATACGACTTTCTCTGCCTCTTTGTAACAAATTTTGTTATGAAGCTTATTCTTTTATCTACTTCATTCTAATCGAAATAAACATTAGCAGAAATGGTCTTATTTCTTACTTTCTTGTAGGTAGAGTAGAATTAAGGGAATACAGTTGGCTAAATCTATATCAAATCTTTTAAAAGCTGGTTGATATGTGATTGAAGTTCGTTTCTTTGTTTTGCCAGGACTTTACTGTGTGATGAAAATTGTAGACCCGAAACCTTTAACTATCTCGGAAGTGGTAAAGTCCGTGAAAAAATGTACCTATATAAGACATAAACTGTGAACTTAAAGGATATATACATTTTTGTAGCAAATGTTTATCTCTTGCGGTTTTACCAGTTTTGCAAAAGTATTCCAAAAGAAGAGGTCTTCAGAGGCGATTCCTAGAAAATTCAAGATATACTTCTTATTTGCTATGTAAATATCTTTAATATGCGGTATTTTAATCAAAATCATTAGTGTCATTTAGAGAAAGGATAGTCAGGGGTGGTAGATTTTTTCTAAAAATCTTTATGTGGTATCCTTGTAAGATACTCGACTTAAATGCCAAGTTTGGTAATAAACAAACTTTTTGTTTTTGAGCTATACTGCCCACAGACACACACATAGATTTTTCTAAAAGTGCTATTTCTAAAAAAGTTTTATTTTTGGGTGGAATATAATACCTTCTCGACCTACTATGTACAGTATACATACGTGCTAGAGAAGGTAAACAAAAAGATTGAAAAGTAATCAGCTCCATCTATTTTTAGTAGATATTATGTCCATTTGGAATCCCTACAATTCTTAAGTAAAAATATATTAATCTATTATCATTTCAAAAACAATTAAGTATGCACATATTTTATTATATTATTCATCTAGTTTTAGTAGTTTATTAAATTATGCTGATTTATTTTAATTTACACAGTTTAAAACATTAGAAAGCTTAAATGCAAAATTTAATGGTAAATTATCGATAATAATTTATTTATCTTTATAAATATATTGTTAAAATATTTCATGACGAAGAGAGATAAAATGCAGGATGTAAGAAACCTGTCCAACATTTGCCTGGCAATCCGGGGAAACCCCGATAAAAAACCCGCGACCTTCCGAATGCGGGCCTCAGGAAAACCACCTGAGCTACACAGATCGATACTGTAGTCTAAACTGCACATAAATCAATACTATTTAAGAATGTTTCTCCATCGACAGGTTTGTTTCAACCTATGTGGTGTTAGCCGACTTTGCGGGTTGCGTGTCAGGTTTTGCCCATACCTCCTGACCTACACGACCATAAACGCCCTTATGTCTTTTGTTCTCTTGACACGTTCATATTTAGTTACATATCACGTTTCAGTAAGAGAGCCACTAACCGCGGGGAAGTTTGAAGGTTGAGTCTCTCTTCATCTGCAACACACTCGAGTGTAAGTGGTGGTCTAACGTGCAGGGTTACATTACAGCAGGTGCCTACTAAAACAAAGGTGTCTGATTAGATTATACCTTGAGTAAAACCCACTGGAGCGCTTTAGTGCTTTCAAACTTAAATTTGATAACTATTTCTCTGGATTTCTTTCCACTTTAATTTCTCTACTTAGTATATAGGTAGAGAAGACATTCCAGCCAAAAATTGCATTTCAAGATTTCACTGAAAATATACGTTTTAGAGACCTCTGGGTGCAAAACAAAAACAAAAACAAAAAAAACAACAAAAAAAACAAAAAAAAAACCTGTATCTGAACAGTGCGAATACGAAAAATTGTTTAAATTGTTTAAATTCCAGCGTCTTCCAAGGTTGCGACACGAAGATTACAAGAAAATAACCCGTCCTCAAACTATCCTTTACATGAAAAACTTTTCGATAATTTTGACTTGCTCGAAAATGACTAACGATTTTGATTACTATACTATATGCTAAAGATATACTATGACAAATCTAATGTATGTCTTGAATTGTATGGGAATAGCCTCTTACGTCCTCTTCATTCTGAATGACTTTTGCATAACTGGTAAATCGTAAAGAGATAGACAAAACATTGTTACACAAACATTTTAGATCTCGTTAAAACAGATAATATCATTTTTTTCTTAATTTTACGTAGTTAACCATTTCCGAAGTGTCCCTTGTTATTGGCTTCAGTTTTAAAATACTTAAACTTCTCTGAAACCGGTATTTGTCAGTCCATTTTCCTTTGATTTTCTCCTGGCCATGCAAAATGAACCGAATTTCAACACTAAAGCTGCCAGTTTTTAAAACATTTGACTATCGGTTTAGCCTACTCTACTCCCTGATTTTCCTTCTATTTACTAAATAATAAGACTATTTCTACTAAATTAAGACTAAACTAAGAGAGGTTTGTTACAGAATAGGTAGAGGAAGTTAGGTGAATGGAACTAGTTATGTATAGGTATTCAATAGACTCGTGGTAATAAACCTTGGGATTGAAAACATATTTATATGGCAAAATATCTGATGTATGGCTTTCGTGCGAGTTTATTTGCTTTCCATGGTTTTACTTTATCCATTGCGCATAAGTAAGTAGGAGTAACAATTCAATGCCGATATTTCACTGGAATTACTTGTTTTGAGATGCCCTGAAAAGAGCAGAAAAATGTAGTTTTGTGTGGGTGTGAACATAAAAAACGAAAAGTTGACTCTGAACCAAACTTCGCATCTAAGATCACCGATTTCTGGCGATTCTGGTCGGGGATATTGTTTGAAATCTTGTATCTTTGGAAGAAGCGGAACAATTAATGTCAAATTTTGTGTTTCACCTTGTTTTCGTTTTTTAATTATGTTCACACACACCACACAAGGGCATTTTTCTAAGGATGCTTTTTTATTTTTTTATTACATCATGCATTTCCACTGAATGTGCGGTATCGACTTTATAACGAAAGCAATAAATGTTTGGCCAACTTTGAGTGTATGAAAAACGAGAAAAATTCAACTTAAAGCGCTGTTTCATTACAATATTCTGAAATATCGTTTTTTATTTTGAGAAAGCTTTCATTTTTGTAGCATTAAAAGTATAAGTAAACTATTTATAATGATAGCATATTGTAATTGTGATATTGTTTGCTGTTCATCAACTTTTAATTCTTAACTTAAGAATTTTTCAATAAAGTTTTCATTTACGTAAAATATCTCAGATAATTAATAATTTTAAAAGAACTGAGGAACAGTTATTAACTTAATTTTATGTTAGAGGTTATGAAACCAAACTGGATCTTTTGTAAACCCTTCTTCCTGTTTCTTTGTTGCAGGTAAGGACGCAGTAACGCATTTCCTTTGTTTTGCAAGCCAGGCTGTTGCGTAAGTACCCAATCTCTCAAAACTTAGAACAAAGTTCTGCAGCAGCAGAAATTGCACCAGTTTGAACTTGGGGGTTTAGTTTATTCAGTTGAGCTGAGCCCTGGTATCGACCGCGGTCAGGGGCTGTACCGGTGCTGCGGTTTCCAACCTGTGGTCCACGTGACGTTGCCATTTGTCTGGAAAGATGACAAAACAAGCAAAGAAAGATTTAACAGGAGTGGAACAGTATCAGCATTTCTTCTGTGAATGGTGTAATACATATTATTTTACTTTTTCAAGCACAGTTGTGCAATACACATAGTGGATAGAGAAATATTGTATTCCACCCAAAATTCGATACCGGAATTTCACCGGAAATATGTTTTGAGACCCCCTGAATCCAAAAAGGCATTGGTGGAGTGTGTCTGTGGACAGAATAGCTAAAAAACTAAAATATTTTGGTATTCAAGCTTAGTATCTTCCAAGGATGCGACACGAACTACCCTTCATATGAAAAAAATTTGAAAATTTTGTTTTTCTCAAAAATGGATATGACAATATTGGTTAAAGTATCGTATGTTAAAGTTATTAACATCACAAATAAAAAGTATAGCATGCTTTTACTTCATAAGACCTGTTCATTCGGATGAATTTTGTGTAACTGCTAAACCGTAAGAAACAAAACAAAAATATAGATCTAGTTAAAACACACCATTTCTAAAACATTCCTTGTTATTGGTTTAAATGTTAAACTCTGGAGCTTCTCAAACAGGCTAAATTTTCGTTTCATCCCCCTTTTGTTTTACTGGCAATGCAAAGCTAACCGAACTTGTCGATTTAAAGATTTGGCTATCGGCTTAGCCTAATGTATGCCCTTATTTTCCCTAGCATAGTAGACAGAAAAATTTGATTCAGAGATTTCACCGGAAACCCATGTTTTGAGGATCCCTAAAAAAAGCATTTTTAGAAACATTGTCCGTGTGGGCGTGTATATGTGTCTGTGGACAGCATAACTCAAAAAGGAAAAGTCGTTAAATACCAAACTTGGTATTCAAGTTCCGTATCATCCAAGGATGCGACAAATAGTTTTTCAGGAAAATATCCCTATTGCAAACTTACCTTTACAATAAAAACATTCTTAAAACAAATTTTGAACATTTTTTCACAAAAATGATTAAGGATTTTGGTTAAGATGTCATAGATTAAAAATATTTGCATTATAAATAAACTGTACATTTCCTGGGAGAATTTTTTCTGAAGACCTCTTCATTCCGATAATTTTTGCGTAACTGGTAAACCGTAAGAGGTGCCACAATTTGTATCCTTTAAATTTTTGTCGTGGAGTTAACCGTTTCCAAGATATTCCTTGTTGTTAGTTTAAACTTTAAAATACTTTAAGCTTTTCTTACACAGGAATTTACTATGTAAAGAGAACCAATTTCAATCACATAGCAACCAACTTTTAAAGGATTTGACTTTCATTTTAGCCTAGTGTATCCCTTATTTCCCTTTTGCTTACAAGGAAGCAAATAATAAGACTATTTCTATTAATATTTATTTCGATTAGTATGAAATATATGTTTAATTATTTGTTACAGAGATGTAGAGAAAATCGTGTGAATTAGAATGTTTGTCTTTCTCTAGCGCATGTGAACATGCAATATACATAGTTGCTAAAGAAGGTATTGTACTTCACCCAAAAATTCGATGTGAGATTTCACCGAAAATATTTTTTTAGAAAAATATCCGTGTGTGTCTGTGGACAACATAGCCGAAAACGAAAAGGCCATTAAATACCAAGCTTGGTATCTTCCAAGGATGGAGCACGAAGATTTTCAAGAAAATCTCCCCTCCACAGACTACTCTTTTGTATGCATTTTTTTTCTCAAAAATGGCTTTAACGATTTTGATTAAAATAGTGTATATTAAAGATATTTACGTCACAAATAAACTGCCTTTCCAGTTTTCTGGTAATAGCCTCTGAAGACCTCTTTATTCTGGGTGAGTTTTGCAGAATTGTGCATAACGGTTAAAGTGTAAGAGAAAGATAAACACCTACTGCACAAAAATGTAAAACATATAGTTTATGTCACATAAGTTTTTCTTGTAGAGCTGACTTTTCGAGACATTCCTTGATATTAGTTTCAATTTTAAAATGCCTAAAGGTTTTCTCATACAGGATTTCGCTATGTAAAGAGATCGAATTTCAATCTCATAGTAACTAGGTTTTAAAAAAAAATTACTATCGTTTTAGCCGAGTGTGTTCGCTTATTTCCCTTTTATGTATTTATAAAGAAACAAGCAATAAGACCATTTCTGCTAATGTTTATCTCGAATAGCACGAAGTATATAGAAGAATTAGCTTTTTAATACTTTTTTGTTCATGGAATATCAAACTATACCTTCGGGGAAATGCCCTCCGTGTAATGGTTACCATGCTAACTTCATATACCCAAGGTCGCGGGTTCAAACCCGGCGAAGGACGATGGATTTTTTCGGGTGTGAAAATCCTTAGCATGGCTTACTTCAGAAGGGAAGTAAAACCGTTGGTCCCGTGTTGTAGATTTACGGTACGTAAAACAACTTCAAGCCTATAGAGACCTTAAGCGGTCTTTCACGCCCAATTTAGAATGGGACGCTGAGAACCACAGATAATAAATAACACGCCATTTTTTCGGTGAAATCTCAACATGACATTTTTTGTTGGAATGCAATGCTTCCCGTACTTAATGAACTTCGTAGAGAAAGTAAATGTAATGAAATCTCTATAGTTATGGTGATTTTGACTAAATTACAGATCCTAGGTCCCCTTAAAGGGCCTCGGTGGCTCGGAAGGAAAAGTTTCGTCACTCCGTGAATGCAAAAGAAAAAAGCTTCGACGCGAGGCGTGCATTATACCGTATCTTCTCTCTGAAATTGGAAAGTGTGCACGTTGCAAAGATCGCACATGTGCTGCCCATTAGATTTAATAGCAGTACAACTGTAAACTATGGCAATGGAGTTCCGGTCACTTGCACTAACTGTTAGTGCTGCCGCATGAAAATCAGCGAGATAAGAACCATCCTACATAACCTTTCATTGGATTTCCCTGCCATTGACCTTTACGTTATAGCTGCGGCTGAATAAATATTTAGCACCCCTTTGTGCGTTCACGTCTTTGTTTTTAGCGTTAGGGGGTTGCTAAGAGGGCTTGGAAAATAAGAAAGGAACCCTTAGAGCGGAGAGCTGTGTTGCCATATCTGTGTTCAGAGGGGCTGGTAAAAAAATTGGTGAGACTATTGTACATGGGTCGTAGTGGACAATCCCTTTTTAACACTGATTGCGATTTCATCAAATAGCCTTTAAATTGAATACAAAGTTCTAAGATGCTTTCGTTGAAGTTTGAAAACCCCTGGCATTAAAGTAATACATCCGTGAAATATTATGAAAATTAATAAAAATTAAAACATAGTTTTCATAGTGAAATTATGTGAATTCCTAAACTTCAAGAATGTATTTATATATATATATATATATATATATACACATTTGCGTTTTTCCTATTTTGAGCACTTAAATTGTCAGTTAACTGAAGATCTAAATGGGAATGCATTTAAAGTTTTTTTGTCTCTCCAGAATTTTTATACAACACTTTTCCATACTCAAAAACTCCACAGGATTCAATTTTTACTTTCTCTACTTAGTATATAGTACATGGGTAGAAAATTTGATACAAGATTTTACCGGAAATGTACGTGAACACGATAACTCAAAAACTTGGTATTTAAGTTTAGTGTCTTTCAAGGATGGGGCACAATGATTTTGAGGAAAATGCCTCCATCCTAAACTACATATTTTTACATGGAAATAAACTTAGACACTTTTGACTTTTTCATAAACTACTGTAACTTTGATTAAAAAAAAAGGTATATGTAAGATATTTATATCAAATAAAATGTATATCTTGAATTTTCTGAGACTAGTATTTGAGGACCCCTTCATCCTGGATATTTGACCATTTTGGAGACATTCCTTGTTATTGGTTTTAATTTTAAAATATTTAAATGTTCCTCTCATTCGGGAATTTGACAACTCTTGGTCATACATAGAAACGGATTTCTAGTCAATAATATTTCCCTTTCTCGCGTATGTGCGATGAAGTATGTAATAAAAGTATTTCTGCAAATGTTCCTATCGATATGTAAATAGAACAATAAGCTTTGGTAAGAATAGTCTTTTTGCTACATAGGTAGAAAGTCATGTGAATGTAACACATCAGATTTTAATTTTTGTTGTTCTCAGACGCACACACTCACATACCGACTTCAGGTTTTTTGGTAAAATACAACGCTTCCCCTACTTACTACACGCAGTAGAGACCGAACCACATGGTTCAAGCTTTTCGTCTGGACCTGGCATTCGGGAATTCGTGGGATCGACTCCACGCGGCTGATATCTCTGACCTATGGGTTCTCTAGGCGAATGCTGGGGAGAATTCATTTGCTCTAACTTACTGTCCCTTCATTTCATCCCAACCGGTCTCTTTCGGTGTTTTAAGTGTCGAAGAGAACTGCGGTGCAGGCGCCATTTAATGGAGGTGACTACACTCTGTGAATACAGCTCTGGGCGGCGGGGTGGTGTTAGTGGTTGTCTGCGAACTGAGATGATTTATTCGGAGCTTTGTGGTGGGCTCTGGCGCTCCCGGCGTTGACAAGTGCTTGTGAACTGTTAGGGACCCTCCACGACGGCTCTCTCCCTGTCCGGATATCGGCCGCCCTCTGAAGTTACACTTTTAATCCTTTCTCCAAGGTTCTGACGTACAATAATCCCTGTGTACGTAGCGTACATACAGGTACGCACGCGCAGTAGAGAAAGTAAAAAAGCTTTAGAAATAATTATTGTAGAATCTATGTAATAAAGCGTGTTTATGGGTAAAAGAATATGAACTTAACATAGAAATAACACTTTTTACTTTCTCTATACGCACAATGTACATAGTGTATAGAGAAGGTATTGCACTCCACCCAAAAATTCGATATCGAGATTTCACCGGAAATATATGTTTTAGGGTCCCCAATATCCAAAAAAAGCATTTTCACAAAAAGATCCGTGTGTGTGTGTGTGTGTGTGTGTCCGTGTGTCCGTGAACACGATAACTCAAAAACGAAAAGTCGGTAAAATACCAAACTTGGTACTTAAATTTAGTATCTTCCAGGGATGCGACACGAAGATTTTGAGAAAAATCCCCTCACCCCCAACTACACTTTACATGGAACTTTGTTCGAAAATTTTGATTTTCTCAAAAAGGGCTCTAACGATTTTGATTAAAATTTCGTTTATTAAACATATTTACCTGACAAATAAAATGTATATCTTGAATTTTCTAGGAATAGCCTCTGAAGAGTACTTTATTCTGGATGAATTTTACGGAATTTTGAATAACTGCTAAACCGTAAGAGATGGACAAAAACTTCCTGTACAAAAAATGTAGAGCATGTTAAAACACCAATTTATGTTACATACATTTTTTTCGTGGAGTTCGTCGTTTTTGAGACATTCCTTATTTTTGGTTTCTGCTATGAAAAACATATTTTTTTTTCATACAGGAACTTGTCAACTCCGATCCATATAAACAAAGGAACTTCATTGACATAGCAACCAGCTTTTGACTATCACTTTAACCTATGGTAGTCCCTTATTTCGCTTCTACTTACAAGGAAGCAAGTAATAAGACTATTTCTGCTAATTTTTTCTGATTAGCATAAAGTAAATTTGTTGCAGGGATATAGAGGAAGTCATGTGAATGGTACACATCAGATTTTTTTCCTAATGAGGACTAAGGAGGGAATTAAGTTTAAAGGATAAATTATTTAGTTATAATTTTTCAACTATTTCAGCAAGAGCATCATTACTGTAAAATGATGCCAGGCGAGATAAAGTAATGCAGTGAAACTCCAGCATGGTTTGTACTGGAGGAAACCTGGCAGTGGGAATCTCCTGCTGTGACGACTTTGTTTGGATCCAGTCCAAAAGCACGAAGAATTTTATGACGCACACTGAACACATACTTTCTGCAGGTTTACTGTCTGTAGATTAAAGCTGAAAAATGGGGTTACGCGTAACCTAACTTTCTAAACTAAAATAAACGTCTAACATCAACGAGCAGAAACAGGCTATATCATTATGAACTGACAAAATAATCCTGAAATAACGGCTGTTTGTTACAGCCATTTACATCACCAAGCCTCGTAAACATGCTCGTGGGCGATATAGGCCTGCTAGATGTCTAAACTTAAGTTATTTACAGCTAAACAAAATTACATTTTTTTTTCTATACGGGTTAAACAACATTCTTTTCTACTTTTACGTAAAATCATTTTATTTTCATAAATATAATTAGAACGTAAAACCTTATATGTAACGTTCTCTAACTATTCCGCAACAAAAATTCTAAAAAGAGCACATTCTTCTATTTACGTAAGGCCTATATTACTAAATGGTTTTATAAATATTTTCTTATAGGTTAAAGCTAAAGCGATAGTCATATTTTTACTTTCTCTATACGTACTATGTATATAATGTATAGAGAAGGTATTCCAAGGATGAAGATTTTCAAGAAAATCCCCCACGCCCAACTACCCTTTACATGGAACATTTTTCGAAAATTTTGATTTTCTAAAAAATGGCTATAACGTTTTTGATTAAAATCGCTTAAATTTAAGATATTTATGCGACAAATAAAATGTATATCTTCAATTTTCTGGGAATAGCCTCTTAAGTTCTCTTTATTCTGGATGAATTTTACGGAATTTTGCTTAACTGCTAAACCGTAACAGATGGACGGAAACTTAAAACACAGAAAATGTAGAACACATTAAAACACACAATTTATGTTATATACATTTTTTTCGAGGAGTTGATCGTTTTTAAGATATTCCTTGTTTTTGGTTTCAGCTTTAAAAACTTTCTTTTCTCATACAGGAATTTGTTAACTCCTGCTCATACAAACAAAGGAACTTCAGTCACATAGCAACCAGCTTTTGATTATCACTTTAATCTATGGTACTCTCTTATTTTACTTTTACTTTCAAGGAAGCAAGTAATAAGAATATTTCTGCCAATATTTTCTTGGTTAGCATGAAGTAAATAGAAGAGTAAGCTTTTTAACAATAATTTGTTGCAGAGATGTATAGCAAGTCATGTGAATGGAACACACCAGATTTTTTATTAGATGGTCGCTAAGCGTGTCATTGAAACTGCATTGTCGGGAACAAAAAAAATTATGTGCTCCATTGCTATCGCTATGTGTTTTGCATTTCCGTTTGAGAAACCTTAAAAGCATTTTAAAATTTAAACTAATAACAAGGAATATCTCGGAAACAGTTAACTGTACCAAAAAACTGTATATGACTAACATTGTTTATTATAATGAGTACTATATCTTTTGATTACCAGTATTTAACATTCAGCAAAATTTATCCAGAATGAAGACACCTTCAGAGGCTATTTCCAGAAAAGTGATGATATTCATTTCGTTTCTCATAAAAATAGCTTAAATATATGGCATTTTAATCCAAGTTATTAGTCATTTTTGAGAAAATCAAAATTTTTGAAAAATATTCCATGTGAAGGGTTGTTGGTAGTGGGGGAATTTTCTTGAAAATCTTATTCACGTGTCCTTGGAAGATACTCAACTTAAATACCATGATTGGTATTTAACGGAACTGTCGCTTTTTAGCTATATTGACCATACTCACAGGGACATTTTTATAAAAATGCTTACTTTTGGAATCAGGGTCTCAAAACATATATTTCCGGTGAAACTCGGTATCTAATTTTTGGGTGGAATAAAATACCTTCTCTGTCTAAAATGTACATTGCACATACCTGCTGTACATACCACCCATTTGAGAAAATTCTAGTAATGGAAAATTCGGGAAATCATTAACTTCAGATAAACATATATGTCATAAATTGTATGTTTTAATGAGATCTATGTTTAAAGCGCAGTAATTGTTTTTCTATCTCTTAGAGTTTACCAGTTGCGGTGAAGCTGTTCAGAATAAAAACAAATTCATAGGCTATCCTGGAAAATTAAAATATATATTTTATTTCCCATAAAAATGTCTTAAACATGGGAAATTTATTCAAAATCAGTAGCCATTTTTTAGAAAATAAACATTTTGAATAATCTCCCACGTGAAGTATTATTTGGGGTGAAGGTATTTGCCTGAAAGTCTTCGTGTTGCATTCTTGTAAGATGCTGAACTTAAATATCAAGTTTAGTATTTGACGATTTTTCATTTCTGAGTTATGCTGATCAGACAAACACACGGCCATTCTTTCTAGAAATGGTTTTTAAATTGTTGTTCAGTGGTCTTTAAAGTACACATTTCTGGTGAAATCCCGGTATCGAATTTTGGATGCAATGCAATGCTTTCTCTACCAATCGTGTGCATTTTACTGTGTATATTGTAGATTTGGTAAAAAAAAAATGTGAATTAGGAGTTAAAATATGTAATTTATTCGAAAATTTAAATTTATTGCAGTGAATATCAAAGCAATCGCCAATGTCATAATAATGTTTTTGCTTTTATGGGATTTATGGGTTTTGTGTTTTTGGTTTTCTTTTTAAATCAGAATGAATAAAACTTTTAGTGACTGAAGGCAGAAAATTCAAGATATTCGTTTTATTTGTTATAGAAATACTCTAAGATTATAGGATACTTTAATCAAAACATTTTTGAGAAAATAAAAAGTAGATAACAGCTTTGAGTGGTCTTAGTACAAAGGTGATTTCTCTTTCACAGCTAAATTTTGGAGATTGAAAAAAAAAATACTGAGACAATACATTGATTAAACAGGGAATGAAACAACATGGTATGAATAATGAATAAGCTCCATGTGTTTTAATCACATAATGGTAAAACACCATCATCCGTGAAACGTTGTGAACGAACTTTTTTGCCATACTGTATGAATGACAGCTTTGACAGGGTGTTTGGCAATGGTGATATGTGATCAGATATGCGAGCACTAAAATTTTCAAAATTCTGTAGCCTGTGGGGAATTTTCCGATATTTAAAACAGTGTACGCTTTGTAATGTTACGTCACCTTTCATTATTTCCCATGTACTCAATAAAACTGACTTTTAAATACTAGATGAGTGTCCCAGCCTCCTGTATACTGACGCACAAAAAAAAAAAAAAAAAAAAAAAAAAAATTACTTTCACTTGGCATTCTCTACCAACTCTTTTCCCTTTTAACTAGTACTCTTATAAAAGCGTATTACTATATCTACTTCGCACATAGTACATGGTAAGGAACGTATTGCATTGCACCCCAAAATTTGATGCCGATAATTCATTGTAAATGAATGTTTTAAGATCCCTTGTATAAAATATTTTTAGAGTGTATGTCCATGTGTTTGTGAACACGATAACACGAAATGTGAATTACATTACCAAACTAAAAAAAATTGATGTTAATTTACTGTTTTATCACACAAGCCGTGTGTAGGACAGGATTTTGATACGTTTAAATTCAGCATCTTCCAAAGATACGACAAGAAGATTTTTAGGTAAATACCCCCACCAATATTTGAAAATTTGTATTTTTTCAAAAATGGTATAGGAATTTGATTAAAATGCTGTATATTGAAGATATTTGCATCACAAAATGTGTATCTTGGTACTTTCTAGTAATAGCCTCTGAAGACCTCTTATTCTGGATGAATTTTGCATACGTGGTTAAACCATAAGAAATATACAAAAAGTGTAGATCTCATTAAAATACAGAGTCATATACATATTCATGTAGTTCAATTCCGAGATATTCCTTGTTATTGGTTTCAATTTCAAACTACTTGGCTTTTCTCAACCGTTTTTCTTTTGTTTTAGTCCTGGCCTTGCAAAGAGAACCGAATGTCTTTTGTCACATAGAGACTTACTTTTAAAATTTTTGACAGTCGCTTTAATTTAGTATACTCCCTTATTTCCCTTCTACCTATAAGATACCATTTCTACCAATGTTTACCTCGATTAGCATGATTAGATAATAGAAACAATCTTTTGTAAGAATAGCTTGTTTGCAGAGCAGGAAGGGATAGCATACGATACGATACGGTCGGTGGGATAAAATGATCCGAACCTGTGGTTATTGTTTCTACACCCCACGAGAGAGAGGGACGAGGTGAAAGGAGGCCGAGAGTACCAGGAACGACGGTAAAGCAATAACAGACTCCCTACAGTCTCCAAATTGAAGTACCCCGACCGTTAGCCAGGCAAAACGGGGCCTCCGTCTCACATAGGGGCTAAGGAGCGCCCCTCATCCTTGACATCAACAGAAATCGAGGAACGGAGATGGCATTTTGAGTTTCTTTTTTCCTGCCACACCGCACCGAGCACCATCGCCGGACCATCCAACCCTAAAACAAACAAACGGGTTGGCGGATGAATGAAATGACAATAGAAATGGCAAGGAAGGACATAATACAGCATGCAGAGATGTGACGAACCAGGTTTGCGTGCATCCCAGGGAACTACTAGTCCGTGAGAGCTTTCAACCTGTTCTCTATGCAGGCAAGGGTAGAAGTGGATACGCCACTTACGCGCGTCCACTCCAAAGCGAATGACTCCGAAGACTTCGTTAGGGGCGACGTTTACCAACTTGGTTCTACTAATTATCCAGGTTTGTGCCGAAGGACACTAAGGTATCTCACAACCCTATCCGGGCAAAGCCCAGGTGTACCCAATCTCACGGATATCAGACCTCTGCCACGTCGAGTCCAACCCAATCCGAACACTCCCTTCCGCAAGGGACTTGGTGATCGGCCCGACTTCTAATAGTTACTTTCTAGAAGTAACATGGGTGCTCGGGATCCGCAGCGCTAGCACTGGAGTAACTGAAGAGGTCGGAACCTATCCCTTAAGGGTGACTTTGAAGGACAGGGACATGAAAGAAACCTACCTAGCATTTACCTGGTGACGTGGGGAAACCACCTTAAAACCCATGGGACAGGTAGGCCGGTCACGGGAATCGAACCCGCGGCTACCCGAACGTGGGTAACAGACGAACCCCCTTAGCCTTTTTTAAAATTAATGGCAAATAAAAAATATTTACTAGAAAATTATTATAAATGCAGGATATATGTTTTGTAATACTAAAGCAGAGAAGGCGCCATGGTAGAGAGGTTACACCGCTTGCCTCCCACCTAGATGGTCCGGGTTCGATCCCAGGCGCCTGCATGTGGGATTTGTGGTGGACTAAGCGGCGTCTGGGCGCGTTTTCTCTGGATCCTCCGGTTTTCCTCGACATTCATTCCACCAATTGCTCCATCATCACGTTTCCTATAATTTATTTTGCCTTTATTTCATATCAGCCACTTCCTCACACTCATGCCTGGAAACGGGCCGACCACTCTTCTGGGTTTTCCATTCAATTCTTTCATGCCGTTGGCTCCCCGATAGGTTTCTGACCCCTAGGCATCCGCTAGCAAGTCCTAGGGGGTGTCAGCCCTAAATACTACTAAAGCAGAAGGTGTTTGCATACACTACCAAAAATGTCGTATGGCTATGATTGTCAGAAACAAATTTATGAGCATTGGTTTCGGTCAGTATTTTAATGATTTTATGGGGCATAATGCCCATCTTGCCTGAAATGACATTGGAAACGACATGGAGGGCGTAGGAAGTTCGGAGCATAAAAGAATCTGGTGACCCAAGGAAACCCCGAAAAAAGCCCTTACTAAGGTAGACGGGACGCGGAAATCGAACCCGCGACTTTCCGAATATGGGCCACAGACGAATTCCCCTGAGCAATTCCCACTCGGCACTTCAACATTACAAGAACGTTCAGGGATCGAACTCGGGTCTTCTTAATACAGATTTTTAACCACTTGAAACGTCGGCTGGATGAAAAGTCAGAAAGTTGCCTCAAATCGCTGACGGCCCTCGTAATTAAGAAAGTTCACGATGATTTGTGAAATTTCCCACGTGACGAATGAGATAGCTATAGGAATCCTGATGTGCGCGCGCATCCACAGCTCCCCCCAGCGTTGTTTTTTAATATACTGGAGTGGTTTTTAAAATTCAGCATATTAAAAATCAATGGCTGTACGCCGTTACGCTTGTTTTTAATATAGGATTGCAGCAGAAGGGTTTATAGCGATCGATTTAAAGGGTGGGATTAAGAACAACAAGGGTTGTCAGGAATGTGATCTCGGAAGGGAAAGTTTTTAAACGAGTTTTAAGGATCACGTATGGAATTGCTCGGATTAATGACGTGAGACGATTTCCCGGATCCTGAGTTTTGTTTTGTTTAACGTCGTACATAAAACAGGGCATGGGTTCCTTTCCCTTTGTTCCGCAGTTAATCTTGCCTTTATCACCGTCATTACTTCTCCTCTCTTATTCTGTTCTATTGCCTTCTCTTCTCATGTTCTATTCTGTTATCCTCTCCTCGCATGTTCTCCTCTCTTTCTCCTCTTCTCACATTCTCTTCTTTTTGTCTTCTATCTCTTCTCCTTTCTTATGCTTTTCTCTTCTGCAGTTCTGTTACTCTCTCTTGCTCTCCTCTTCTATGCTATTCTCCTGTTTTATTTTCTTTTGAATTCTTCCTCTTCTCTTGTTCTCTTTTATTCTCCTCTGTTCTCCCCTGTTTTTTCTTTTCGCATATTCTCTTCTCTCCTGTCTTCTCCTGTTTCCTCTATTCTCTACTACTGTTCTCTTGCCCTCTCTAGTTTTTCTCTCTTCTCTTCTGGCCTATTTCTTGTTTTCTCTTCTGCTCTCTTGTTCTCTTTTCTTCTATTCTCTGCTATTCTGTTCTGTTCCCTTCTTCTCTTTTCGTGTGTATTTTCATCCTGTTTCTTCTGTTTTATTCTCTTGTACGTTGCCCTATAAGAACAATTTGCTTTAAATCATATTAATCCCCGAACCATTTTCAATAAACCATTCTTCCAACGAATTTTCTTCGTATCTAATATCCCAAATATTTCTTTCTCTTCCTGAACAGTTTCAGCGCTTTTCTTCCTCTCCCTATTTCATTACCTATTTTGTCTTTCCATTTTCACACACTTCATTCATCTGCATGTGTACATTTCAGTTACTTCCAGACAATTTCCTCAGCTCATCGCAACGAAGACGTTTCCGCTCTATACAGTGCCATACTATACCTAAAGCACTTCGTTTTTCTCGAGCTTAGTTGTTTATTCAAGGGACTCCAGAAAATGCTACATTTTATTTTCTCTACTCCCCTAAATATCTTTGGTAGTTATGGGAGAATTGGCTCAAACCCTCAATATTATAGTTTCACCAGAAATGCACGCTGTAAAACCCCTGACACAAAAGTATTTTACTTTTTTTATCTTCTACGTAACTGTTTTAAGAAGAGGAAGTACGTGGTTCTCTCCAAAACTCCTTTATCGTAATTTCGGAATACATATTTTAAGGTTAACCGGATTGGTATTTAACAGACTTTTCGTCTTTGAGTTACGTTGTCCACAGTCACACACAGGCCTTTTTCTAAAAAGTGATTTTTATTCAGGTAAAATTATCCGTATTTCCGATAAAATTTCGGTATCGAATTTTTTGGTGGAATAGAATACATCTCTATGTGCCATATACATCGTATTTACGTAACAGAGAAACTAATGGGCTAATGAAATTCCATATGGCAATGCTCCGAGTACATTGCAAAAATCTAGAAGGATATATGCCCATTATTGCAATAAACAAGAAGTGAAAGGCCAATATATTAGGTTATATTAGGCAAACATAAGATAGAGGTTGTATAAAAAGAAACAGCGACAAAATATTATTGAAGGCCACAGGGTGGGGTACCAAGACTTAACACCCTAAACAATAAAATGACACTGCCTTTATTACTGTATCTTATCGCAATAACAATACATCCATTATTTTATTCGCTTTTCCACAATCGCTTATCACCGGCGTATCTATACATTTCAGATAACTCATATCGAGGTACTAAATCCAGGTGAATGTCCCCTGCATCCTGGAATTAGAATCGTCGTTGCAAACGGATTCAGACTTTAGTCTTTTGCATTACAATTATATACAGGATGACTTTGAATTCCCACCCCAGCCTTCCAGAATAATATATGGGAAACAAAAGCTAGGAACGTATATTTCAAGTGTAACAGCTTTAAGTTATAGCTATGAAACTTCAACCAATAAAAATGCACGAAGTTTAGTGCTCTACATTGCCAGACTGTTGATGTTTACACTCATGCGGGCTGGCTTGGCTACCTGACTGGTGTAGAGAATACACAAGTAAGTGAAGAATAGCAGCAAAGTACCCTAGCTTTAATGTTGTAAACCAGGTTATAAGAATCTTTATATAGAAGTAAAGGTTATTTCCCTCCTGGCCAAGCAAAGAGAACGCAATAAGCTATAACCTGGTGACCAAACTTGGTATTTACGTTTAATAATACCAATACGACAGGAAGACCCTCTACCCCCACTACTATCGAAAATTTAGATTTTCTAAAAGCTGGCACAAACGGTTTTGATTAAAGTATCATGTATTAAAGATATTTACATGCAAAAAGGCTAATCTTGAAGTCCTGTTCATTCTTGACGAGTTTTACTTAACTGATAAACCGTAAGAGATAGACAAAAACATAATTACACAAAAAGTAACACACAATTTATATTCTTTATATTTTTGTAACATTTTCCGAGATAGTCTTTGTTATTTATTGGTTTCAATTTTAGAATACATAGCTTTCTTCGAAAGGGAAATCACCTTTCGTTTCATCTATCTTGTTTTCTTCTGGCGGTGCAAAGCGACTGAACTGCAATTGTTCACATAGCGACCAGCTTTTAAAGATGTAACCAAGAATGTTCTTTTATTTCCCTTCTAGTTAAAACGAAGGAAATATATAAGACAATTGCTGCTAATGTTCATCTGCATTAGCATAATATAGCTAAAAAAAATCTTTTGTAAGAATAGTTTATTTGCAGAACAGATAGGGGAAATCATGTGAATGGAATGCATCAGTTTTAAAATAAGAACTGAAGTTTTCCTGACTACGTACCAACTCTTCGATCTTCAAAATTTTGGAATCAATATATGTACTTACATGGCTAGAATCCCGAGAAAATTTTAGAGTCAAATCGGTTTTTTACTTTCTCTACACGTACTATGTACATAGTGTATAGAGAAGCTATTGTATTGCACCCAAAAATTCGATACCGAGATTTCACTGGAAATGCATGTTTTGAGACCCACCGAATAAAAAAAAAGCATTTTTAGAAAAAATGTACATGTGTGTCTGTCTGTCTGTGCCTGTGGGCAGCATAGTTCAAAAACGAAAAGACGGTTAAAAACCAAACTTGGTATTTAAGTTTAGTACCTTCTAAGGATGCGACAAGAAGACTTTCAAGAAATGCCCCCCCACCGCAAGCTACCCTTTACATGGAAAAAAATTCGAAAATGTTTATTTTCTTAAAATTGGCTCTAACTATTTTGATTAAAATATCGTATATTTAAGATATTTACCTGACAAATAACATGTATATCATGAATTTTCTGGGATTATCCTCTGAAGACTACTTTATTTTGAATGAATTTTACTGATTTTTGCATAACATCTAAACCGTAATAAATACACAAAAACTTACTGCACAGAAAATGTAGAGCACGTTAAAATACACAACTTATGTAATATACATTTTTTTTTTCGTGCAGTTGATCGTTTTTAAAATAGTCCTTGTTTTTAGTTTCAGCTTTCAAAGACTTATACTTTTCTCATACAGGAATTTATCAACTCCTGTCCCTACTAACAAAGGAGCTTCAGTCACATAGTAGCCAGCTTTTGACTATCACTTTAACCTATGGTACTCCCTTATTATACAAGGAAGCAAGTAATAAGACTATTTCTGCCATTGTTTTCTCGATTAGCATGAAGTAAATAGAAGCTTAAGCTTTTCAACAATAATTTGTTACAGAGATGTACAGAAAGTCATGTGAATGGAACACAATAGATTGCTGTAATTAAAAACATCACTAAAATATCTACAAAGATCTGATGATGCTGGAAGTTGCCATATTCAGTTTTATTATTGAAGCTTCACACTTATTTGGTGGTTGCGAATCTTTAGGTGCAAAAGTTTGCAAGTTAATGGTTTTTATTTGAATGCTTTAAAAGCTTATTCTTGTGGAACTGAAGCAAAGAGAACGATTTACGGCCGATCAGCGACGAAAAGACAAACAGTGGTGCAGTAAATAGCTTGAAGGGAATATGTTAACTCCTCCTCCTACTACTACTAACCCAATTCGTTTGATCTATAAGATACTCTTGGGCAAATTGCTTTTTCATTGGATGTTTCACAGCTTGCCACATAATGTTCCAAGTTGAGAAGGAGGGAAATACTGTCTTTGTTTGCCTTTTTTGTATGTGGTAAACAAAATCTTTTGCCAAGTGCTGTTTGCTGAAGGAGGCGTGGTTTCTTGGCTCATTATCATAATTTTAGCTCAGCTAAAATGACGAAATTGAAGGGATTTTTTCCCTTTATCACATAACATTTATCCTGCATCCTTTACATCCTCTTCTGCGTATGAGTAAATGAATAAGTGTTTATTAAAATGTCAGTATGCATATCTTGCTCTTCATCAATTGCACGGGTTTAAAAAAAAAAAAAAAAAAAAAAAAATTCTGAGTGTTACACTCACATGACTTTCTCTAGCTACTCTACAAACTTTTTACGAAAAATAATTCTTCTTTCAACACCATGCTAATCGAGATTCACATTAGCAGAATCTTATTACTTGTAAGTAGAATGGAACTAAGGGAATACACTAGCCTAAAGTGATAATCAAATGTTTTAAAAGCTATCGTTATGCGATTGTCATTTCAAATCGCTTTTTTTGCTTGGCCAGGAGTAGAACAAAAGAAAAGGGGACGCTCCCGTCTGAGAAAAATTTAAATACTTTACAACTGAGACTAATAACAAGGAATACCGTGGAAACGGCAAGCTCCATGAAAAAAATGTATATGACTAACTTATGTACAGGGTTACTACAAAAGAAATAGACAACTTAAACTGCCTGTAAAACAAAAACTATTAGAGATAGCAACCTAATTATTTTGGAGGTATGTTGAGAAACTCTCAAAGTTTCGTTTGTTACTATTGGTAACGCTGTTGTGTTTTGTTTGTTGTTGCAGAAGCTGAAATGGCGGAAAATCCTGTGGAAAAGGCATATTGCGTGTTGGAATTTGCTAGAACGCAATCAGCAACTGTTGTCCAACGACATTTTAGAACACGTTACCACAAAACGCCACCGACTAGACAGTCAATCTACGACTGGTATAGAAAATTCGAGATAACGGGATGTTTGTGCAAAGGGAAGAGCTCGGGAAGACCAAGAGTTTCGGAAGAAAACGTTGAACGTGTTCGTTCTTTCTACATAAGAAGCCCACAGAAATCGACATCTAGGGCAAGCTTGCAATTACAAATTCCACAGCAAACTGTATGGAAAATCTTGCGGAAGCGACTGCACATGATGCCTTACAGATTACAGATGTTGCAGTTTCAGAGTGAAGAAGATAAGGTCATACGGCGTGATTTTTGCATCGACATGTTGCGACATGATGAAGACGATACTGGTTTTTGTGAGCGCATCATTTCATTTTTGTGGTAACGTGTTCTAAAATGTCGTTGGACAACAGTTGCTGATTGCGTTCTAGCAAATTCCAACACGCAATATGCCTTTGCCACAGGATTTTTCGCCATTTCAGCTTCTGCAACAACAAACAAAACACTACAGCGTTACCCATAGTAACAAACGAAACTTTGAGAGTTTCTCAACATACCTCCAAAATAATTAGGTTGCTATCTCTAATAGTTTTTGTTTTACATGCAGTTGAAGCTGTCTATTTCTTTTGTAGTAACCCTGTATTTTAACAAGATCTACATTTTTTGTATTGTAAGTTTTTGTCTATCTCTTACGGTGTACTAGTTACGTATGCCAAATTAAGCAAATTCATTCAGAATAAACAGCTATTCCCAGAAAAGTCAAGATATACATTTTATTTGTGATATGAATGTCTTTAATGTGTGGTATTTTAATCAAAATCGTTAAGAGCCATTTCAAGAAAAACAAAATTTTCGAAAATGTTTCCACGTAAAGGGTAGTTAAGTTAGATTTTCTTGAAAATCTTCGTACCATATCCTTGGAAGATACTAAACTTAAATGCTTTGTGTTGGAGAAAATTTTAAGTATTTTAGAAGTGAAACCAATAACAAGGAATATATTGGAAATGACTAAATGTCCTCAAAAAAATTGTATATTATTTAATTGTGTGTTTTAATTAGAGAAAAAAATAAGCTTTCGTAAGTAGTATTTTTTGAAACTGTACAAATAAATAAGGTAGAGAATATCATGTAAGTGTAAAAAGATTTGGTCTACTTCCCCTTTAGGTTACCGTTGCTCTCATGGCTTTATCATTCCATTTCCTCTGTACTGATTAGAACTTCAGTGCTTAAGAAGGTGGAGGAAAGCAGCTTTTGAAATGGCTCCGGTTTATACTTGGGATATGTTTCGAAAGTAAGAGCAATTTCAGTTGAAAACTTGTGGATATTTGTGACGCAGCTCCCGATACATAGTACAGAAAGGATACTTCGGCAAAACATTTCTCCGGGCGGTGGATGTCGTCGGATTGTTGGGAAGAGGTTGTAAACTGCCATCGGCGTCTCTGAAACAAATGAAACGTAACGCAAGTTGACGGACGAGGCTCGGCCATGTCAAAAGAAAGGAGAGTGGAAAGAGAGGGTATTAAAGACGACCATAAATGACATTGGAATTGAAGATGGCAGGAAAAGTATTCGAGGGTTATGTCAGGCGACGTGAAAAACTGAACGGATATGTGGAGTGACACACACAGACCATGGTTGATTAGGTTTTTGTTTTGTTGCTGCCAGTTCTTGTTTTTGTCTTGCTTTTATATCTCGGAAACCTCTAACGTTAAAAGTATTCATGCATGCTTTCGTAAATAAGGAGTTAGAGAGATGGATAAAACTGCTGAACAATTGAAGGTATACGATTTAGCCCTCAAAACCAAAATGTTTATGATTATTCTGCTTGGGATAAATAATAATTTATGGGTAGTCTAATACCAAAAAAACTTGACGATTTTTTACTTTCTCGTGCATGTACAAATATATACAGTGAATAGAGAAGGTATTATATTCCACCCAAAATTCGATGCCCAGATTTCACCGGAATTACATGTTTTGGGACTCCCTGAATAAAAAAAAAAAAAAAAAAAATCATTTATAGAAAAAGGTCCATTTGTGTGTCTGTGGACAGCATAGGTCAAAAATTAAAAGATTGTTAAATACCAAACTTGGTATTTAAGTTTTGCATCTTAAAAGAATACGACACGAAGATTTTCAAGAAAATTCTCCCACTCCAAACTACCCTTAACATGGTACATATTTCGAAAATGATGATTTCCTCAAAAATGGCTCTAACAATTTTGATTGAAATATCTTATGTATAAAATATTTTTATGACAAACAAAATATATATCTTGAATTTTCTGGGAATAGCCTCTGAAGACCTCTTCATTCTGAATGACTTTTATATAATTGGCAAACGGTAAGAGATATACAAAAACTTACTGCACATAAAATGTAGATCTCACTAAAACACACGCTATATGTCATGCATTTTTTTGTAGAGTTAACCGTTTTCGAGATATTTCAGATTAGTGATTTCAATTTTAGCCACTTAAATTTTTTCAAATGGGAAGACATCTTTCTTCTCGTTTCTCGTTTGTTTATTCCTGGCAAGCAAAGATATTGGAATTTCAATTGTTTCACATAGCAACCGGCTTTTAAAGGACAAGACTATCGCTTTAGCCTGTGCATTTTCTCATTTCCCTTCTAGTTACAAGGAAGCAATAATACGACTAGTTCTGTTTATGTTTAACTTGATTAGCAAGATGTAGATAACAGATTAATGTTTTGAATAAAAGATTTGTTTAGCGAACAGTTATAGAACATCATATAAAACAGAACATATTACATGTTTTGCCTTCTACTTACAATTTACCAAGTAATATGGACGATTTCCGCTAATGTTTATCTCGATTATCATTAAGTAGTCAGAAGAATAAGGTTTTTAACAATAATTTGTTACAGTTATGTAGAGAAAGCCATGAGAATGGAACACATGAGATTTTTACTTGCTCTACACGTACTGCGTACATAGTGTATACAGAAGGTATTGTAATGCACTCAAAACTTCAATACCGGAATTTCATCGGAAATACTTGTTTTGGGTCTCCCTGAATAAAAAAAAAAAAGCATTTTTAGAAAAATGTCCGCGTATGTGTGTGTGTGGGGGGGGGACAGCATAGCTCAAAAACGAAAAGACCGTTAAATACCAAACTTGGTATTTAAGTTTGGTGTCTTCCAAGGATGCGACACGAAGATTTTCAAGAAAATCCCCCACCCCCAACTAGCCTTTACATGGAGCTTTTTTCGAACATTTTGATTTTCTCAAAAATGGCTCTAACGATTTTGATTAAAATATCATATATTAAAGATATTTACCTGACAAATAAAATGTATATCTTAAAATTTCTGGAAATAGCCTCTGAAGACTACTTTATTCTGGATGCATTTTACGGAATTTTGTATAACTACTAAACCGTAAGAGATGGACAAAAACTTGCCACACAAAAAATGTAGAGCACGTTAAAATGCACAATTTATGTTATACACTTTTTTTCGTGGAGTTGATCGTTCTTGAGCTATTCCTTGTGTTTTGTTTCTGCTTTGAAAAACTTAAACTTTTCTCATACAGGAATTTGTCAACTCCTATCCATACAAACAAAGGAACTTCAGTCACATAGTAACCAGTTTTTGACTATCACTTTAATCTATGGCATTCCCTTATTTCGCTTCTGCTTACAAGGAAGCAATTAATGAGTCTATTTATGCTAATGTTTTCTCGATTAGCACGGAGTAAATAGAAGCACAAGCTTTTTAACAATAATTTGTTACAGAGATGTAGAGAAAGCCATGAGAATGGAAAACATGAGATTTTTTTTACAATGGTTTCGGTTCGAGACTTGGTGGAACACAGTGCGGCACTGGAAGCAATGCGGCGAAGAAGAAAAACATGAGGTTCCATGAAACAGCCCTCGCCTCGCCCGGGAGAGAAAAAATAACGGAGGCAGCGGAGAAGTAATTCGGAAGATAGCGTTGGAGCTCTGCATCATTTCACCCGCATGGACCACTGAACCATAAAGAGGGAGGGAGAGAACGGTAATGCATACCTCCACAAGCGCATAAATCATTATACTTCCAGACAGGCAAACATCACGCGGCGTTTACAAATATTCACGTCTTTAATGCAATCTTTAGCATTACAAACACGTTGTTGACTGTCTCCGAAGCTGACTTCTCATTCGGAGGTCCTGGGTTCGATTCCCGGCTGGGGCGGGGAATTTTCCTTTAACTATAGAGATTTTCACGTCATGAAGGCACAATGGGCTCTTATGGACCATGCTTTTCTTATGGAAGAATCAAGTGCGCCGTTGCCAAATGTGTGTGTTTTCAAATGCGACTAACATTAAATAGGAACATGCATTTTAATATGAAATGTGTGAAAGAATACGAAGATATACACGAAAAGTCTTTTATATAATTGTATGTTTTTTAAAATTATAAAATTTAAACTTTTTTGGAAAGCAGAGTTTTAGCTTTTTTCTCGCTCCGAACGTTAAAACATGGTTTTAAACCAAAAGCAATTGCAATGAAAAAAATCTGGATTATTCGCTTACTTCCATAGACCACGTTGGTATTTAGATTATAAAAATATGTCTAAACATATTTATTAAAAAAATAAATTTTCTAAAACAAAGTATTTGGATTCTTCGTTTATACACTGGAAAATGTCGTTGCTGGCTAATTTTCGTTCTGAAAGTCCACGTAAAAGCTTCCAGCAACAAAGTTGTCAAGGAAATAGTGAAATTATGTTTTATGTACACATAGATCATCTCCAGAACCAAGGCATCCATGAATCAACAGTGCCACAGCGCCAACAAACGTGGTCCTCGTGTCTTAGAGATGAAAAAAAGCTGATGTGTTACACTCACATGACTTTCTCTAGCTACTCTACAAAACATTCTTCTTCTTTGTACACAATGCTAATCAAGATAAATGTTAGCAGAATGTTATTTAGTTCCTAATAAGTAGAAGAGAATAAGGGAATGCACTATGCTAAAGTGATTGTCAAATGTTTTAAAAGCTATCGTTATGCGATTGTCATTACAAATCACTTCTTTGCTTGGCCAGGAGTAGAACAAAAGAAAAACAGACACTTCCTGTGTGAGAAAAGTTTAAGTACTTCACAATTAAAACCAATAACAAGGAATATCTCGAAAACGGCTACCTCCACAACAAAAACGTAAAGGACAAAAATTGTGTTTTTTGTTATCAGGTACATGTTTTGCGTTTTGCGTTTTTTTTTCTATCTCTTACGGTTTAGCAGTTAAGCAAAATTCATCCAGAATAAAGAGGTCTTCAGAGGCTATTCCCAAAAAATTCGAGATATACATTTTATTTCGGACATAAATAGCTTTAATATACGGTATTTTAATCAAAATTGTTAGAGCCATTTTTAAGAAAATCAACATTTTCGAAATTTTTTCCATGTAAAGGGTAGTTTGTGGTGTTTTTTTTTTTTTAAATCTTTGTGTCGCATCCTTGGAAGATACTAAACCTAAATACCAAGTTTGGTATTTAACGTCTTTTTGTTTTGGGGCTATGCTGTCCACAGACACACACGGAACTTTTTTTAAAAATTCTTTTTCGGACTCAGGAGACCCCAAAACATATATTTCCGGTGAAATCATAATGTATTTATGTAATTGTAAAGAAAATAAAAATCAGATATGATATGACAGTTCAAGGGGCGATAAGAGGTCGTACTTCAGTGGAGGTTTTCAGTAGGTTTTGGGAATATGAGGCGTATGTGAGTTTTACAAAATGGCATGGAGTCGGGTAAAGGGCGACTTAACACTACATTTAAGCAAAAGGCAATGGAACGTTTAATTAGACAATGGTTTTGAATCAGTCACCCAAGATCAGTGGTTAAACTACTGCAAACACGTTGAAGGGGTAGAAGAACGATATATGGAAAGCAGATCAGCTGCAGGATGATGTCGAACCTCTAATCATTAGGTTAACCAGTAGTTTCTCAAGCAATGACTCCAGTTCTTGTGAGGGCAGTGGACAGACCAACCAGGGGTGTTGAACCCATGTCCGATTAAGGTAACATTAATTATTAAGTGTGTTATATTTTATATTTAGGATAAATGTAAAGTGCTGACAGTTATTAAGAGAATATAATAAACTGAAGCATAAATGATTTCACTAGGCATTAACTGAAAAAAAAAATTGATGTTCCATTCACTCTACATCTCTGCAACAAATTATTGTTAAAAACCTTATGCTTCTATTTACTTCATACTAATCGAGAGAAAGTTAGCAGAAATAGTCTTATTGCTTGCTTCCTTGTAGGTAGAAGCGAAATAGGGGAGTACCATAGGTTAAAGCGATACTCAAAAGCTGGTTGCTATGTGACTGAAGATCCTTTGTTTGTATGGACAGGAGTTGAGAAATTCCTGTATAAGTAAAGTAAGTTTTTCAAAGCTGAAACGAAAAGCAGGAATATCTTAAAAACGATCAACTCCAAGAAAAAAATGTGTATGACATAAATTGTGTGTTTTAATGTGCTCTACATGCTCTGTGGAGTAAGTTTTTGTGTATTTCTTACGGTTTAGCAGTTATGCACAGATCCGTAAAATTCATCCAGAATAAAGTAGTCTTCAGAGGCTATTCCCAGAAAATTCTAGATATACATTTTATTTGTCAGGTAAATATCTTTAGTATGCGATATTTTAATCAAAATCGTTAGATCCATTTTTAGGAATAGCAATAGAAAAATTTTCGATTTTTTTTCCATGTAAAGGGTAGTTCGGGGTGGGGGGATTTTTTTGTTTTTAAATCTTCGTGTCGCATCCCTGGAAGATACTAAACCTAAATACCAAGTTTGGTATTTTACCGAACGCACGGACAAACACACACACACACGGACCTTTTTCTGAAAATGCTTTTTTTTGGTTACTGGGGACCCCAAAATATATTCTTCCGGTGAAATCTCGGTATCGAATTTTTGGGACCTTCTCTAAACACTATGTACATAGTACGCATAGAGAAAGTAAAAAAAACGACAGATTTTAGTTTCCCGTTGCTTAGATTAGCCTGAGGTAGACGATTTTCTAACTGACGCAAGTGTGTGTTAGTCATTTTATTACGATACTCGACTCTGGTGACACCGCCCAATTATCGCCGCAGAATACACTTCGTTAACAAGATAGGGCACATTATCGTGCAAGTATCTTGAGGTCGGAGATTAATGTTGTTCGTCCCGATAGGTAAAAATTACACGCAGGAATTCTGGTTGCTCGGCCATTGTTTTTACTCCTAAAACATGCGTATCGACCAAGACACTGTCATTTGTTTTCATACAGATCACTAGGCAGATCTACACCAAGGAAAAATGCTATCGTTCCTTTAGGGTACTGTTAACGAGCCGTTGTTGGAAGTTTTGGTCAAGAAACATGACCGTAAAGCTTCTGGAGATATTTCAGGAGGTAACAAGAAAAACTTGCATGTATTCTCCAGAGATATTATCGCATATATGTCTAATAAGCTGCCATAGTGACCGCCAATACTAATATGTATGAGTCACATACATATTTTGTTTCTTTACACTTTAAAAGCTACCACGAGAGTATTATACAGGAGATTTTAACAAAATCGAATATTTTCTCTTATTATTAAAGTAATTGGTCGTATCCTTAGCACCAAGTGGGAGACCTCGTTCGGTTCCCGGTACTGGTGAGGGGGATTTTTCCCCGCTGCGAGATCTGGTTCTGGGTGCTCTCAGCTTCGTTAGGTCCCTAGGGGAGAGGGTCCAGTTGAGCTACTTGATGGAGAAGCACAGGCTCCAGATCGAAAAGACCGCATCAAACGGCCGGGAGGGACTCAAGGCGCTGATCACGTCTCACCCTCCAGCACTGCACCCCATTCATGACGCCTTTGGACCGAGATGGGGGATGCAGCGGCCGGGCGGTAGGCCAAGATACCTATAAGGCCTGTCGTGCCATGGAGTTACGTGTACTATAGTAATTAAGGGAAATTATTTTTACTTACATAGTTTATATCTAGAGAAACCAACCACGTGGCTCAGGCGTTTCGTCTGAGACTGGCATTCGGGAGGTCGTGGGATTAGTCCCCCGCGACCAACCTCTCTGACCCATGCGTTTCTCAGGAGGATTCTTTATTCCCCCGAGCTTTCTGTTCCTTCAATTCATCCAACCGGTTTCTTTCAGGGTTGTAAGTAATGACGAGGACTGCGGTGGTGGCGCCATTCCGCGGTGGTGACTGCGCTCTGGAAACACAACTCTCGGAGGCGGGATGGTGTTGAAAATCGTCTACAGACTCAGGGAGTTTGATCAGGCCTGTGACGCGGTCTCCTAGCGCTCCCCGCGTCGAGAAGAACTCCTTGGAGGCTGTTAGGGACGTTTCACAGTGGCTCTTTTCCCGCCGTCTTATTTCGGCCACCCTTTGCAGTTACTCTCACCTCATTTTATCCTCCTGGGGTCTATCGTACAATAAGCCAATGGCTGCAGAGCGGAATCTCCTTCGACATGAAAAAAGCAAACACTTTTCTATACGTAGATAAAAATAAAATTGTGTATGAATAAACTATAAAAATATATACAAGAAAATCGATGTGTTCGATTCACATGTCTTTCCTTACCTCTCTGTAACAAATTATTGTTCATGGTCGAGTTGACTTGTTATCCAGAGGTCCCGGGTTCGATTTCAGGTTGGGGCATTTTTCTTTACTTTAACCAGAATTATTCCCTGTCCCCCAAGTCTAGAAGTATGGATGTGAGAGTAAAATGTGCGTGTTTAGTGATATAAAAACTAACGTTCTAAACCTACAGTAATACGAGTTGTTTCACAAGTCAAAGCCCCCGATATGACCATTGAAGTTAAATGGGCTATACAAATGAAACAATTTAAAAAATCGTTAAAAAGTTAGTCTTCTATGCACTTCATGCTAATCGAAACAGTTTATAAGTTGAAGGGAAATAAGGAAATATACCAGGCTAAAGTCATAGTCAAATCTTTTAAAAGCTGGTTGCTACGTTATTGAAATTCCTTTGTTTCTATGGGCAGGAGTTTACAAATTCCCGTATGAGAAAATTATAAGTATTTTAAAGCCGAAATCAATAACAAGGAATATCTCAGAAATGGTCATCTCTACAAAAAAAAACAAAAAACAAAGAAACAAAACAAAAAAAAACGTGCATGACATAAATTGTGTGTTTTAAGGAGATTATGCAAAATTCATTCAGAATTTAGAGGTCTGCAGAGGCTATATACAGAGAATTCAAGATAAATTTTATTTATCATGTAAATATCTTTCATATACTATTACTTTCTCTACACGTACTATGTAAATAGTGTATAGAGAAGGTATTTTATTGCAACCAAAAATTCGATACCGAGATTTCACCGGAAATACATGTTTTGGGTCCCCATGAATCCAAAAAAAAAAAAAGCATTTTTGGAAAAAGGTCCATGTGTGTGTCTGTGGACAGCATAGCTCAAAAACGAAAAGACTGTTAAATACCAAACTTTGTATTTAAGTTTGGTATTTTTCAAGGATGCAACACGAAGATTTTCAAGAAAATCCCCCCACCCCCAGCTACCCTTTACATGGAACTTTATTTTTAATACTTTGGAGCACTTTTTGGGAGAATCAATCATTTTTCCATGTAAAGGGTAGTTTGGGGTGTGGAAATGTTTATGAAAATTTTTGTATCACATTCTTGAAGGATATTTATACTTAAATACCAAGTTTGGTATTTAATGATATTTTAGGTTTTGGCTATGCACATAGACACACATAGGGAATGCTTTTTTTTGTATTCAGTGTCTCAAAACATGTATTTCCGGTGAAATCTCGGTCTCGAATTTTTGGGTGGAATACAATACCTTCTGCATACACTATACACATAGTACGTGTAGAGAAATTAATAAATGATACTGGTTAGAGAAATTTGTGGGAATACAAAACCAGATTTCATTGCCTCCTGTCTTCAGAAGCAAATAAACATATTTCAGTGGTTGTATTTAGGACAATACTTCCCTCTTAAACCCTTGCTGTTGGTATAATGATTGAACTGTTGGCGTGACGTCGAGGGTGGGGGAAGAGATCTGCCTGCCACTGCCACAACCCTTGACAATAATGGTCGGCAGGGGGAGAAGTGCCGCTGTCGATTAATTAGTTCGCCATTAAAATTAGTTTCTGCCCCTGGGAGACAAGTTTTCTCTGTCCGGCCGCAGTAGACACTGTCTGGTTACTGACGATACGCAGCCCTTGTCAAACGCATTAATAACTCCACGTCACGTCACATTCGATGAATCGAGGCGTAAATTTTAGTCGAGCGCAGAAAATGCAAAGTACGGTAAATATTTGCATAGAGATAGTTTACTGGGTTACATGTAGTCAACTGTTAATAACTTCACAGCGTGATCAATGGGCGTTTTACTTCCGCTACACCTACCATATTCACAGAAAGTGTTATATTCCATCCGAAAATTCGAATTGAGATTCTCAGTAATTCGAACCCGGTATTTCGAGGTTCCTTACACTACGACCTGGTCTTAGAAAATTAAAATTTTAAATAAAACTAAAATCCCATTTTTATACGTTTTCCATGCAGGCATTACGCACTTCCGAATGTGTTAACGGTTGGAATTTTCTTTCAATTTTTCCTTTCTCTAAACATACATGTACATTGTGTATACAGAAGGTATTGCACTCCACCCAAAAGTTCGACACCGAGATTTCACCGGAAATATATGTTTTAGGGTCCCCTTTATCTAAAAAAAGCATTTTCGGAAATGGTCCGTGTGTTTGTGTGTGTATGTGTGTGTGTCCGTGAACACGATAACTCAAAAACGAAAAGTCGGTAAAATACCAAACTTGGTATTTATATTTAGTTTCTTCCAGGGATACGACATGAAGATTTTGAGCAAAATCCCCCCACCCCAAACTACCTTTACATGGAATTTTTTTCGAAAATTTTGATTTTCTCAAAAATGGCTCTAACGATGTTGATTAAAATATCGTAAATTAAAGATATTTACCTGACAAATAAAATGTATATTTAGAATTTTCTGGGAATAGCCTCTGAAGACTACTTTATTCTGAGTGAATTTTACGGAATTTTGCATAAGTGCTAAACCGTAAGAGAGAGACAAAAACTTATCACACAAAAAATGTAGAGCACATTAAAACACACAATTTATGTTGCATACGTTTATTTAGTGGAGTTGATTGTTTTTTAGATATTCATTGTTTTTTGGTTTAAGCTATAAAAACTTATATTTTTCTCATACAGGACTTTGTGAACTAACTTCAATCACATAGGAAGGAACCAGCTTTTGACTATCACTTTAACCTATGGTACTCCCTTATTTCGCTTCTACTTACAAGGAAGCAAGAAATAAGACTGTTTCTGCTAATTTTTTCTCGATTAGCAGGAAGTAAGTAGAAGCATAAGATTTTTAAAAATAATTTATTGCAGAGATATAGAGAAAGTCGTGTGAATGGTACACATCAGATTTTTTGATATACAATGCTGTCCCACTTAAGGTATTCCTTCATTATGTGCAGAAATAACCTTAGACTGCTAACAGGTGCCGTTAGTTTAGAGAAGTGCGCTTGCTCTTTCTTTGTCGACCCTTCACTAATTGTCAATCAATTCTTTAAGAAAAAATCTGATGTGTTCCATTCACATGACTTTATCTACATCTCGGTAACAAATTATTGTTAAAAAACTTATTCTTCTCTCTACTTCATGCTAATCGAGATAAACGTTATCAGAAATGGTCTTATTACTTGCTTCCTTGTAAGTGGTAGAGAAACAAGGGAATACACAGGGAAATGGATTTCAATTACATAGCAACCAGCTTTTGAAAAAATTGACTATCGCTTTAGCTTAGTGTACTCCCACATTTCCCTTCTGCTTACAAGGAAGTAAGTAATAGCACCATTGTTTTAAAATTTAAAATTTTCGGGCTGTTTTGGCGTGGTCTGTAGGTTAAAATATGTTTAGTTAAAATATTTTAATCTACAGACCACGGCAAAACAGCCCGAAAATTTTAATTTTTAAAACTATGGACACCGGCCGTGAAAGCTTATGCATTAGTTTAATAGGACCATTTTTGCTAATGTTTATCTTGATAGAATAATATGCATTACAACAATAATTTGTTATAGAGATGTAGAGAAAACCATCTGAATGAACAAATCAGATTTGTTTATTCGTTTAAGAAATATGTACCTGTCTTAAGAAATATGTACCTGTCTATCTTGGCATAGGCCACTCTATGAAATACAGACTACATAAAGCTTTCTGACCTGCTGCAGTTAGCTATAACCTCCATTCTTCCAGCATCATGCTCTGGATCACCGTGTACAACATCTTAACACTATCTTTATACAGCTTTAATAACGCTGCCACCGTTCCCAAAGAATTTCACGTCTGTTGTAAAACATTTTCAAGGGGAATTCTTTATGAGATAAGCAATATCATATAATGTTTCTTCAACATGGCATCATGAAGCTTCTTATCTTCAAACACTTCCCATTTTCCCAAATTTATTCACCATGTTATGCATCCCTTGAGAAGTTTCAGCTTTAATATTAGGTTATCTGTTTTTTAATCGCCTTCGGATGCCACAAGTCCATTCGCTTATTGGTACAACTTTTAAAAATCTGATGTGTTACATTCACATGACTTTCCACACTCTCTATCGCAAGTATGTTCAAGAGAACAGAGGGGGGAAGCTGAGCAACTGATTCCACTCCGTGTGAAGCATTGGGGCATGACGCCATGCGAGTAATGGAATGTTTGTAAACATAAGGCTTTCCTCATCTGCATTTAGTATTGTCTTTTTACTCTCTGTACATGTCTAGGTACATGGTGTTTAGAGAAGGTAGGTATTGTATTCCACTCAAAAATTCGATGTCGAGATTTCTGGAAAATAAATGTAAATGGTGTGTTATTTATGGATGCTCTTTAACTACTCAGCGTCCCATTCTAAATTGGGCATGAAAGACCGCTTAATTTTGATCAGAGGCCTCTCAAGTTTGAGGTTCTTTTACGTGCCGTAAATCTATTACAGCAGCTTTACTTCGCTTCCGAAGGAAGCCATGCTAAGAATTTTTACACCCGAAAAATTCTATCTTCCTCCACCGGGTCTGAACCCGCGACCTTCGGTATATGAAGGTAACTATTACACCACGGAGGGCGATTTCACGGATATATATATTGGGGTCCCTTGAATCCAAACAAAGAGCATTTTTATAGAAAGTTATGTGTGTTTGCGTTTCCACGTGTCTATGAACACGGTAACTTGAAAACGAAAGGTTAGTCAAATACCAAACTTAAATATAAAGTTCAGCAATTTCCAAGGTTACGACACGAAGATTTTTAAGAAAATACCGCACCTCAAACTACCCTTAACATGAAGAATTTTTCGTAAATGTTGATTTTCTCAAAAATGTCTCTACTGATTTTGATTAAAAATACCATGTCTAGAAGATATTTTCGGAGAATAGAATGTATATCTTGTATTTTCTGGGAATAGCCTTCAAAGTCCTCTTTTCAATGAGTTTTGCATTGCTGGTAAACCATAAGACATAGACAATATACATACACACACACACACACATATATATATGAGAGAGAGAGAGAGAGGGGGGGGAAGGAAGGCTCAGTCGCATTACCTAATGGATAGAACGGAAAAGCCTTAGTTCTGTTACAATAAATAAGCCCTGTCAGCGAGCTGACGTCTCACCCGGGGCCCCGGGTTCGATTCCCGGCTGGGGCAGGGGATGTTTCTCTAGCCAGAATTATTCCTTCTCCCCCACAGATTCTGGAAGTTTGTATGTGAGTGTGAATGTGTGCGTGTTTGAGTAAAACAAAATGATTTAAATCAACGTAAAAGTACCTACAGACAAAGAGTTGTTTCAAGTGGAAAGCCCCCGATACGTCCTTAGTTGTTAAAGGGGCTATATAAATGAAACAATAAAAATAAATTAAAAAAATAAATAAACCCTGCTTGTTCGAAGGTCGTCAAACCTCTCTTCTCAGGCCTAGTCTAGGTACATGAAAGCTTATTGGAGGATTACAACATAGTTTTCTATAAATAAACGTGTGATTCGCAAACGTGATAGTCTTTATTATACTAGGGATCACAAGCTAAGGTCACAAGGCCCATATCGTTGGTGTTTCGTCTCTCACAGCGAATGTAGTAATCTGCGGTTGGAAACTTTGCAGAGCTTCAGCCAACTGCCACCTTCAGCGCTACTGCAAGGTAAACACAAATGACGACTCGTTTGAAAATCTGGTCTCGTGAAGAAATCCGCTCAGTTACTCCATATCTATGGCTGACATTCACCGACAGCTGGAAGATATTTATGGATAGACTGTAATGTCTCGCCAGTATGTCGCAGAATGGTGTCGAAAGTTTTGCGACCGGTAGAGAAAACGTCACCAACGAGGATCGACAGCCTTCCTACAGTCCGGATCTCGCTTCAAGCGATTTCACCTTTTTCCCTCATTTGAAGGAACACCTAGGCGGCCGACAATTCGCTTTATATGAGGATGAGCAACATTTCCCGACAACTGGCTGAACACACAAGCACAGTATTGTTACCAGTAGGGACTATTCAAACTCATCCCACGAAGTGATAAGTGCCTCAACCGATGTGGAGACCATGTGGAAAAATCTGATATGTACCATTCACATGACTTTCTCCATATCCCTGCAACAAATAATTCTTAAAAAGCTTATACTTCTACTTACTTTATGCTAATCAGAAAAAATTAGCAGAAATAGTCTAATTACTCGCTTCCTTGTAAGTAGAAGCGAAATAAAGGACAACCGTAGGTTAAAATGATAGTCAGAAGCTGGTTGCTATGTCAATGAAGTTCCTTTGTTTATATGGATAGGAGTTGACAAGTTCCTGTATGAGAAAAGTACGTTTTTCATAGCAGAAACCAAAAATAAGGAATGTCTCAAAAACGAAAAATTCCAGTATATAACATAAATTGTGTATTTTAATGTGCTCTACATTTTTTGTGAAGTAAGTTTTTGTCCATCTCTTATGGTTTAGCAGTTATTCAAAATTTAGTAAAATTCATCCAGAATAAACTACTCTTCAGAGGCTATTCCCAGAAAATTCAAGATATACATTTTATTTGTCAGGTAAATATGTTTGATATACGAAGTTTTAATCAAAATCGTAAGAGCCCTTTTTGAGAAAATCAAACTTTTCGAAAAAAGTTGCATGTAAAGGGTAGTTGGGGGTGGGGGGATTTTCCTCAAAAATTTCGTGCCGCATCCCTGGAAGATACTAAACTTAAGTACCAAGTTTGGTATTTTACCGACTTTTCGTTTTTGAGTTATCATGTTCACAGACACACGGACACACACACACATACACATACACACACACACATACACACACGGACCTTTTTGTGAAAATGCTTTTTTTGGATATTGGGGACCCTAAAACATATATTTTCAGTGAAATCTCGGTATCGAATTTTTGGGTGGAGTGCAATACTTTCTCTATACACTATGTACATAGTATGTATGGAGAAAGTAAAAATCTGATGTGTTACACTTACATCGCTTTCTCTAGCTGCTTTACAAACAATCTTCTTACAGAAGATTATTCTTCTTTCTAATGCTAATCGAAATAAACATTAGCAGTATGTTCTCATTGCTTAGTTCCTTATAAGTAGAAGGGAACTAAAGGATTGCGCTATGCTAAAGTGACAGTCAAATATTTTAAAAGCTGTCGTTACACGATTGTCATTGGAAATCGCTTCTTTGCTCGGCCAGGAGTAGAACTAAAGAAAAACAGACACTTCCTGCGTGACTAAAGTATAGGTACCTTACAATTGAAACCAATAACAAGTAATATCTCGAAACGGTAAACTCCACAACAAAAACTTAAAGGTCATAAATTGTGTATTTTGGCGAAATCTATATTTTTTGTGTAGTAAGGTTTTGTCTATCTCTTATGGTTTAACAGTTAAGCAAAATTTATCCAGAATAAAGAGGACTTCAGAGGCTATTTCCAGAGAATAAATATATACATTTTATCTAGGATGTAAATAGCGTTGATGTACCGGATTTTAATCAAGATCGTAAGAGCCATTTTTGAGAAAATCAAAATTTTCGAGTCGTTTTCCATGTAAAGGACATTTTGTGATAGAGATTTTCTTGAAAATCTTCGTGTCGCTTCCTTAGAAAATACCAAACTTAAGTATCAAGTTTGGTATTTTACCGACTTTTCGTTTTTGAGTTATCGTGTTCAGAGACTCACGGCGGAAATCTGAAAATGCTTTATTTCCGCTGAAATCTCGGTATCAAATTTTTTTTGGGTAGAGTGCAATACCTTCTCTATACAGTATGTATATAAGTACTTATAGAGAAAGTAAAAATAGCCTAATGTTTGTAGTATTATAGACTGTATTGGTTGCACGAAATGAAATATACTCGTTTCACTGCAGGATTGGAAACCTTAGTTACGGATCATGCATCATAGAAGATGGCATCGTAGAAAGAAGCAACCCTGGAAATGTCCAGCTTTGGTTTGTGTGACTTTCCGAACAGTTCCTTATCTCATAATGTCTCTACGATAAGTAAAGGCCAATATTGACAAATCGTAATGATGCTTCAAGCCCTCGGTGCATTTCCTTTAAGTGCCTGTCCTTGGAACGGGTCAGCCGTCTGGTTCGGACCACTCCCAAGTCACATGAAAACAGAAAATAACATGTGACTGAACGTTTGAAACTCCAAACTAATAATGCTAACTTTTTGAAGTGTATACCAGAGATGTAATGTAATGCAAATAAGTTACAGTGCAAATGTCATCCATTTTGATCTAATGATTTGGAGGTTATGGTTGGATTTGTTTGTTTTTTGTCACGTCACAAAAAAAAAAAAAAAATCCCACTTAACAAAAAAAAAAAAATCTGATCTGCTCCATTCACATAACTTTCTCCACATCAAATTATTGTTAAAAAGCTTATGCTTCTTTTTACTTCATGCTAATCGAGAAGAAATCAGCAGAAATATTACTTGCCTCCATGCGAAAGTATTAGCAAAAGCTGGTTGCTATGTGATTGAAGTTCCTTTGTTTGTATGAACAGGAGTTGACAAATTTCTGTATGACAAAAGTGTAAGTTTTTTTAAAGCTGAGGACAGTAAAAATGGATATCTCAAAAACGATCAACTCCACGAAAAAAATTTATATAACATAAATTGTACGTTTAAACAAGCTCTACATTTTTTGTTAAGTAAGTTTTTGTGTATTTCTTACGGTTTGACAGTTATTCAAAATTCCGTATAATTCATCCAGAATAAAGCAGTCTTCAAAGTCTATTCCCAGAAAATTTAAGATATACATTTTATTGTTCATGTAAGTAACGCTAATACACGATATTTTGATCAAAATCGTCAGCCATTTTTGAGAAAATCAAAATTTCCGAAAAATGTTCCAAATAAAAAAAGGGTAAATGGGGGTGGGGGGATCGCATCCTTGGAAGATACTGAATTTATATATACCAAGTTTGGTATTTAACGATTTTTCGTTTTTGAGTTATGCTGCCCACAGATAGACACACGGACCTTTTTCCAAAATTTTTTGTTGCTTTTTTTTTATTCAGAGGGACCCAAAACATGTATTTCCGGTGAAATCTCGGTATCGATTTTTTGGGTACATTACAATACATTCTCTATACACTATGTACATACTACGTGTAGAGAAATTAAAAATTAAAACGTTGGTCTAATATTTTAACCTTAGGCTCACAGTACATCTTCTGTCTGTAATTCACCTAGGTTTCTCTGTATCTCCTTTCGTTTAGGCCCCAAAATGTTTTAAAGTTATAATGTGTTTTTTTCATAAAAATATACCTAATCTTTAGTTTGAAAAATGAAAATGTATGCTTAAATACATAATCTGGAAATATAACTTTGGACAATGCTTATTCATTGTACCTCTGTAAACATGTATAGTACATTTTATTTGTGTAACAGAAAAACTGCTTCGCAAGGAGCATTTTACAAGAAGAAAAATGCTGTAAATATAAATAACGAGACAATAAGAAAAGATTTGAATGCATGACTCATATTAAAATCCAGTATGTGGATAGGTTGGACCCTTAGCTTACCTTTTCTTGTCTCGCTGTTCTTCTGCGCAACTTTGTTTTCTACTTTGCTTGATACGATTGAGATCTCGTTGCACTGAAGTTTTTTTTGCCAGTCCAGTTTCACCTGTAATGCTTTGCTGTAGCTCCAGTTAAGGCATTTAAAAATGCCGCGTGGAGGCCAATTATACCTGTTTTATATTTAGGAATTTTTCGATTATTTTATAGAATTAAAGTAAAGAGTGTGTTTTTTTTTTTTTTTTTTTTTTTTTTTTTTTTTTTTTTTTTTTTTTAGATTTTTCATGAAATATCAGTCATACATACCCTTAAGTGCTTGCCCTTAAAACGGGTCAGCTGACTGGTTTGGACCACATGAAAACAGAAGATATAACATTGCTCACATTCTATGAATATTATGACAGTAATCTCATTTTTACTCACTCTACTACGTACATAATAGGTAGAGACGGTATTGAATTTCACCCAGAAATTCAGTATGTACTTTTCATTTTCTCTACACGTATTATGTATATAGTGTAGAAAAGGTCTGTGTGTGTGTGTGTGTGTGTGTGTGTGTGTGTGTGTGTGTGTGTGTGTGTGTGTGTCTGTGGACAGCATAATTCAAAAACGAAAAGCTGGTAAAATACCAAACTTGGTGTTTAAGGTTAGTAGGTATCTTCCAGAGATGCGACATGAAGATTTTGAGAAAAATCAAATATGGTTTTTAAGTTTAGTATCTCCCAAAGTTGCGACATGGAAAGATTTTCAGGGAAATACCCCCACCCCAACCATCCTTTAGATGGAGTTTTATAAAATTATGATTTTCTTAAAAATAGCTCTAACTATTTGGATCAGTTATATTAAACTAGTTATATGAAACATATTTGCATATCAAATAAAGTGTGTATTTTGAATTTCCTAAAGCCCTCTTCATTCTAAATATATTTTGCATAGCTGGTAAACTATAAGAGATAAACAAAAATTGACTACACGCAAAAAAGTATAGGTCTCGCCAAAACACCAATAAACGACCTGTAAATTTTGTTGTGCAGCAACCACTTCCGTGATATTCGCTGTTATTGGTTTCAGTTTTAAAATGCAATAAAATTAAGCGGTCTTTCACGCCCAATATAAAATGGGTCGCTGAGGACCCCAGCAGTTAAAGAGCATCCATAAATAAAACGTCATTTCATTTTGCACGTTTCTCAAACAAGAATTCGTCCGTGCTGCTTTTGTTTTATTCCTGGTTATGCAAAGAGAAGCAAAGAAAAACAGCAACAGCTTTTAAAACATTTGACTAACGTTTTACCCTAGTGAATTCCCTTAGTACGATAGAACTAAGAAATAAGATCATTTTGCTGATGTTTATCCCGAATATCATGAATAACCTTTTATAAGAAGTTTGTTTGCAGAGCAGGTAGGGAAAGTCGTGTGGATGGAGCACATCAAATTTTTTATTTGGGAATGGTATTGGACTGAACATTTGCGTCAGCAAGTTGTCGATAACGCAGCATGCTAAAGTAGTACTACATGGCCTGGCTAATCGACCATTAACTCTCTGCAAACACAATAAAGATAAGTGCACATTCTATTGCGAGGGCAAAACAACATTAAGCACGCTCGTGCATTTCCTCAATATCCCCATTTCTTTTGTAAATGTGTCATTCCGCTCGTATGTGAGAAATTCCATATGCGAGAATATGGAACGCATGCATCTCCTTCGCAGTTGAATCGGCCATTACATAAAGGTCATGAGTCAACTGTTTTACAAAAATGAGTTTTATACTGGGATGGCACGCTTAGGTTTAAATATAGCAGTCTACACAGAAACTGCATGCATAAACCATTAAATACGACATTAAAAAATCTGATGTGTACCATTCACATGACTTTCTCTATATCCCTGCAACAAATTATTGTTAAAAAGCTTATTCTTCTATCTATTTAATGTTAAAACATTAGCAGAAACGATCTTATTCCTAGTTCCTTTATAAGCAGAAGGGATATAAGGGAATACACTACGTTAAACCGACAGTCAAATGTTTTAAAATGTGGTTGCTATGGGATTGAAATCCGTTTCTTTGCGTGGCTAGTCATTGACAGGATCCTGTATAAAGAAAGTTGAAGAATTTTAAAACTGAAATCAATAACTAGGAATATCTCGAAATCGGTTAACTCCACAAAAAAATGTATATGACATAAACTGTGTGTTTTATTGTGATCTATATTTTTGTGTAGTAGGTTTTTGTCTATCTCTTATGGTTTACCAGTTATGCAAAATTAAATTAAAATCACCCAGAATAAAGAGCTCTTTAGAGGCTATTCCCAGAAAATTCAAGATATATTATTTTATTTGGCATGTAAATATCTTAAATATAAGAGAATCGAAATCGTTAGAGCTATTTTTGAGAAAATCAAAATGTAAAGGGTAGTTTGGAGTGGGAGCATTTTCATGAAAATCTTTGTGTTGCATCCTTGGAAGATACCAAGCTTATATACTAAGTTTGGTATTTAACGGTTTTTTTCGTTTTTGAGCTATGCTTTCCATACACACACACGCACACACATGGACCTTTTTCCAAAAATGCTTTTTTGGATTCAGGGGGACTCAAAACATGTATTTCCGGTGAAATCTCGGTATCTATTTTTTGGGTGCAATACAATATCTTCTCTTTACACTGTGTACATAGTACGTATAGAGAAAGTACAATCTGGGAATATGTACCATTCACATGCGTTTCTCTACTTGTTCTGCAAATATATTCCTATAAAAGATTATTCCTTTATCTGCGTCATGCAAATCGAGATAAACCTTAGCAGAAGTTATCTTATTACTTCCTTTAAAGTTGTAGAAGGGAATACACTAGGCTAAAGCGATAGTCAATTCTTTTAAAACCATCTCGTTCGGAGTTGAATCGGTCATTACTTAAACGTTATGAGTTAACTTTTTTACGAATGAATTTTATACTGGATTGGCACGCTTAGATTTAACTACAATATCTACACAGAAACGGCATGCATAAACCATTAAATACGACTTTAAAAATCTGAATATGTACCATTCACATGACTTCTCTGCGTATTCTGCAAACATATTCTTATAAAAGATTATTCTTTTATGTATATCATGCAAATCAGATAAACTTTAGCAGTAATGATCTTATTACTAACTTCTTTGTAAGTTGTAGGATGGAATACACTAGGCTAAAGCGATGGTCAATTTTTTTGAAAGCTGGACACTATGTGGTACAATTGAAATTCGATCGGTTCGAGAAACAAAAGAGAAATGTAACAAATGCTGACTTCTTTTAATTGAAACCAAAAACGAGGAATAGCCAAGAAATTGTTAACTCAAAAAAAAGATAAACAAAGGGTTTCTCATATGACAAAAGTGAAATTATTGGAAAATTTAAACCAAGAACAAAAATATAACACATATACATGACATAACCACATATACATGACATAAATTATATGCCTAAAAACCTGTATATTCTTTGCATCGTAAGATTTCTTATATCTTCTATGATTTGTTAGTTATGCAATAGTAATGCAGAATGAAGACGGTTTCACAGACAATTTCTAGAAAGCTCAAGATATGCATTTTATTTGTGGTGTATATATCTTTAATATATGATAGTTTAATAAAACATTTCAGACCCATTTTTGAAAAAAGAGGTCAGGTTAATGGAACACGCATTTTAATTAATGCACATAAATATGCTGTGGGCAGCTATGAATCATTTGAGCGAAGATTTTTCACAATGCACCATTTTAAAAGCCAAATAACAGGTTTAAAGCATCGCTGCGCTACCTCTTAAACGTGTTTTTTTTCTGTATGTGTTTTTCTCGATTTAAATTTTGGCGAATGGAATTTATTGATGGAGTTTTAGTTTTCCTTTGATTGATATGGAAATTCGCATAACTTTTCTCCAGCGTGTTTAAATTAAGTATGGATTATATACAGAAATACTCTGATATATTCCATTCACTTGGCTTTCTCTGCATCTTTGTGCCAAATTATTATTAACAAGCTTCTACTTCATGCTAATCAATATAAATATTAGCAAAAATGGCCTTATTACTTATTACTTACTTCCTAATAAGTAGAACGGAAATAGGGCATACTTTGCTAAAGCTATTGTCAAATCTTTTAAAACCTGGTTGGTATATGATTGAAATCCATTTTTTTGCATGACCAAGAGTTGTCAGATTTCCGTATAAGCAAAGTTAAAAGAATTTTAAAACTGAAACCAATAGCAAATAATATCTCTGAAATTGTCAATTCCACGATAAAAATGTATATGGTATAAATTGTGCGTTTTAACGGGATCTGCAATTTACCAGTGCAACAAAATTCATCCAAAATAAAAAGATCTTCAAAGGCTATTCCCAGAAAATTCAAGATATATATTTTATTTGCCCTGTAAATATTTTTAATATGTGTTGTTTTAATCATAATCATTTTTGAGAAAATAATTTTCATTTTTTAATGGTAGTTTTGGGTAGGGGGATTTTCTTTAAAATCTTCGTGTCGCATCCTTGGAAGATACTAAACTTAAATACCAACTTGGTTTAAGATACAGAGGAACCTAAAAGGTATATTTCAAGTGAAATTATTTACTAAGTAGAAGAGGTAAATATAATAATTTGTAGAAGAATAGAAAAAGTCGTAAGTCGTATAAGTATAACTAATCGGACATTGTGAATAATAAATACTTCACCATTATCCTAGTCATTAACTATGTGCTTAAGATAAAACTGAGTTGAAATACGTGGCTTTTGAAACGATCTGTTGTAATTGTAGATATGAATTGCTAACTGATCGTAAAGTGCAATGATAGGTTTATGTTGGGAAGCTATAAAAACGATTTCCTGCAGGTCAGCGAACTTTGCACATACATACGTAACTAGCACTTCCATTTAAACGTCAACTATTATGCTGGGTTATATAATGATGACGTATCGAATGACAGGGAGTCCAGCTAGTTTCAAGGAAATCAGGGGTGTCCCAAGTTTCTGCATGTCCCAGGAAAATATTTTGGATTCACTAAGATATACAGTAGTTTGATGTATGATAATTTTCTTAAAAATAAACGTCATTGGAAAATGCTGAACTTAAATGAGAAGTTTGGTATTTATTACTTTATCTACCATGTATAGTAGGTAGAAAAATTTACATTCCACCCAGAAAATTTGATATCGCGATTTCACCGGAAATATTATTTTGAGGCCCCCGAATCAAAGAAAAGTATTTCTTCAAAAGGGGCTGTACGCGCGTTCGTATGTGAACAGCATAACTCAAATAGTAAAATACCAAATTTAGTATTCCATTCGACACGAAGATTTTTAAGAAAATCCCTCAATCTCAACTTTTTACATGGAAGATTTTTTTTTAAAACATTTTTACTTTCTCTAGCATAGTAAGTACAGAAATTATTCAATTGCATCCAAAATTCAATACCGAGATTTCACGGAATATTCATGTTTTGAGAACCCTTGAATTAAAACAATTTTTAATAGAGGGTCAGTATGTGTGTATCTGTGGACAGCAGAACTCAAAAACGAAAAGCTGGTTAAAAACCAAATTGGTATACAAGTTTCTTCCCAGGGTGAGACACGAAATTTACAGAAAAGTTCCCCCAATCCCAAATCACTTTTTATATGGGAAAATTTCATACATTTTGATGGATCTTAACGATTTTGATTGAAATATATTTACATAACAAATGACATGGATATGTTTAATTTTCTGGGAGTAGTCTCCGAGAACTTCTTCATACTGAATGACTTTTGCATAACTAGTAAACCGTAAGACAAAAACTTATTAAACAGAGTGTGGATCTCATTCAAATGCACAATTTATGTCTTATACATCTTTTTGAGGAGTTAACCCTTTCCAAGTTATTCCTTGTTGTTAGCTTTAATGTTTTAATACTTAAAAACTTTCTCAAACGGGAAGTCAGCATTCATTTCATTTAGTTTTACTCCTGGCCATGGAAAGAGAACCGAATTCCAATGACAGTCACTTTAGTTTCGTGTATTCCCTTATTTCCCTTCTACTTATAAGGATTTTTTTTTTTTTTTAGTTTAATGACCTGTTTGGTCATATCGGACGATGAATGAAATTGGTGAAATGATGCTCAAATGCTATCGGGGTCCATGAAGCTTAAAGTTACTCGACATTCGTCTTCTCAGGATAAGGGAAAACGCCGAAAAAAACCTTATCCGTGTAACTTACCCTAAGTGAGATTCGAACTCGAACTATTTCTGGTAATGTTTATCTACATTGGGGGGACGTAGATAGGAGAATAAGCTTTTACAAGAACAGTTTTTTACAGAATAGGTATACGAGTTTATGTCAATGGAACATATTGGATTGTTTAACCCTTATTTGATGTTAATATGTTCCGAACATTATTGTAACTATTATTATTGTAATTGATTCTATTATTGTGATTAATTCAGAGAGATGGATTGAGTAAATGAAAACAAAGTCTCCTCTTTCCAAAAAAAAAAAAAAAAACAAGAAAAAAAAACCAGACTTTTGCCCAAAATTCGCTTCTTAAAAATTGACAAAACATTGATCCAATTAACAACGCTTTCAGTATATTTTTCATACAACAAAGATTCCATTTTTATTGTAATAATAATTGTTGTTATATGCGGTTAGACCACTCGCCTCCTACCTAGGCGGCCCGGGTTTGCCCATGTGGGATTTGTGGTGGACGAAACGGCGTCTGAGCGGGTTTTATCCGGATCCTCTGTCTCCTCCTCACTCATTCCACCAATTGCTCCATCATCACCTTTCCTATCATCTATCTCGCTTGCATTTCATATCATCCACTTCCTCACGCTGCCTGGCTACGGCCGACCACGTGTTCCAGTTTCTCCATTCTGTGGTTTCGTGCTGTTGGCTTCCCGACGGGCTTCTGACCCCCAGGCAACCGCCCTTAAGTCCTAGGAGGTGCCAGTCCTAATGCGGGGAGGGTAAGCCAATTACGACAGAATGTTTTGCAATTATTATTATTATTATTATTATTATTATTATTATTATTATTATTGTCATAAGTAATACTTTGAGTGTTTTCATTTTATCGATAATTGTCCTAAGAGATGAAAACACGAGTTGTATTTGATAACACAATTCAGCGTAATAGACTATTAATAATTTATAATATATAGGAAGGGAGATTTCATCAGGTCTTGATTGTAATACATTAGTTTTCAAATGATAGATAACGAATTCGACCATGTTTATTTATTGTTTTTTCTTACTTCACTGCCTCCTTAATTATGATATGGCCGACCGTGTCTATACCCAATGTACGAATATTGATAGCAACAATAGAAATAGGGAACAATTATTCTATTTCAGCTTTTAATAACTAATACATGAAATGGAAACAAACGTTATTTTATTTCAGGCTATTGCACTCATCCCATACATAAGAATTACAAATAATGATTATTTTCACTCCTATTTTGAACTAAATACATTATCAACTGGATAAAACTTTAAATAAACATTAGAACTGAACTAATTGAAATATCAGTTATGGAACAGACAGTTATCAAAAGTGAAGGTTGGATGCCTGGATTGTCAGCTTGTTACCAATAACCAAAACTGGAACAAGGTATTCTGAAATGGTAAAAAAATAACATATTTTTGCTTTAGACACTAATAAAACCTCTATTATTGATAGCTTTAAAAAAATGCATACTTTTGGGGGTTAAGAGGATTTTAAGCAATTTAAATATAATTTAAATGCTAGTCTTCATTTCTTTAAAGCTGTTATACAATGCCCCCTTTTAGAGCATTTGTATCTTTAAGTTCAGTTTTCTCAAAACACATTTTTGGATACTTATATTCCTTTTTCTCAGAAACTATAAGATGTGGAAAGCTGGAGTTTTTAGCACATTTATACAACACGTAGTTAAACTTTCTGAACCTCAATCGTGTTGTGTTATAAATATTGATCATACTAAGAAAGAAACAATATTGCAAATATTCCACTTTTTTACTTTTTTGAATTTACAAATATATTTATTTTTTAATTTTTACTGAAATTATATCTAAATAATTGAGGTTCAGAAGATAGCTGATTATGCTAAGAACAAGTATGCAAAAGTGTGATTATGTATTGCAAGTAGTATCAGAGAAAAAGGTACATGAAATTACATGTTTTAAAAATAAGTTTTATTACTTTTACACTCTTATTACTTATATTAATGAAATACTTTTTATAGACTCAACCACATAAGCTATTAATGCAAATAACCACTTCAAATAATCTCATGATTTATAGAATAATTTATACAAATTTCTGGAAAAACTATGAATACTTTTAAGAGCAGTGGTAATTCAACTCACTTAAGGTGTAACGTCAGGTGCGACAAGAAATGATCATCAGCAGCAATAAGGTTTTTGATAATAATAGGGTTAACTGATAAGTCTCGGGCCTCTCAATGAAAACAGCATTTAAAGTCTTTTTTTTTTTTTCCTCAACGCAATCTCCAGAAAGGCTAATACATTTGTCATATCGGTATTCTAATTTAATTAAACCATCTCTGTAGTGAGATTTATCAAGGTCCTCAAAATAGTCGTTTACCGCGATTGTTTGAGGTTTTGGAACAGGTGGTAGTCATTGGGTGCTAGATCTAGCGAATAGGGTGGATGTTCAAGCAATTCGAACTTTAATTCGCACATTTTTCCCATTGCAATGACTGAACGATGGGCCGGAGCATTGTCGTGATGAAACTAGATTTTTTTTTTTACCAAATGAGGTCTTTATTTTCACCTCATCACTCAAACGTTGCTTGCGTAGTACTCACCAGTGATACTTTTACCCTTTTCCAAGTAATACATGAAAATAATTCCTTGTGCATCCCAGAAAACACTCGCCCTAACCTTGTTAGCTGATAAAATTGACTTTGCCATTTTTGGAGTTGGTTCACCTGGCGCAATCTACTGTTTTGACTGTGATTTACCTACTGGAGTGTAGTGATGTATCCAAGTTTCAACTTGGTAATAAGCCGTCTCAAAATTCACTGGGATTTTTACGGTAGAGCACCACGTTCTTAACAGAAACAGTTTTTCTTTGCAACTTTTGATCAGGTGTCAACAAACGCGGCACCCATCTTGCATAGACCTTGTGAAAATTCAAAACATTACTTAAAATATTACCTGGACGTTCTTTTGATATGCTTATAGCCTCTGCTATCTCAAACAACTTTAATCTGCGGTCTTCCAGGACTAAACGATGCATTTTTACAATGATCTCTGGAGTTGTCACTTCTACAGGGCGTCCAGACCGAGGCTCATCACTAGTGCTCGTGCGTCCCATTTTAAGCTCTGCAACGCACCTTTTAATCATTGAATATGAAGGGGCGGAGTCTCTCAATGTACTGTCCATTTCCTTCTTGATTTCTTTAGGCTTAACCCTTTCAAATGTAAGTATTTAATTATTGCTCGTTTTTCCAAATCCTCCATTTTCGTGAAAACTCTTAAAGTTGTCTTGTTTAAATTGTTATCATTCGAAAACAAACAAGATATTGACGTGCAACTATGGTTACAAGCTAGTCTATAGTTAAACTAAACGATTCTACCGTCTAACTGGCCTAGTGGCGCCATATCTGTGTGAGGCCTGGGACTAATCAGCAGATCCTCGTATCGCTCCAGTCAAATGACCGCGAAAGGTTGAAATTGTCGTTATTATTATTATTATTATTATTAATAATAATAATATTGATGTTATGCTTGGTGAGGAGGGGGCTCGAGTTTCTGGCCCCCCTCTGAGCCCACCCTTGATAAAGAATGACAGCATGGATGGGTAACACTCCCATCGGTGCCGTGGTTATTAAAGAATTAAAAAGGTTGTATAGCGGGCTAGGAGGTCCTCAGCAAGCGGACACTGCTCCTGAGGGCAGCAGATCTTCTTCCCAAAGTTTTACCAGCCTTTCATGTGGAGGTGTTTCTTAATGACTCGATAAATTTTAATATCGTTGTGTCCCCTTGCCATTAAAACTGGAGTGGCTGCTGAAGCTATTTTTAGAGCACAGCCTGATTGGCAGTTTCCCTTTCTACCCTCAAAGGCGCGGTTGCTTTGTTCACGCTTTGAAAAATTCACTTTGTGCTAGACACATGATCAACTTTACTTTCCCCAGAAATGTTCACTCTTCCATCATCGTTGTGATCGTGTGGGCGAATTTAACAGGAACCTACAACCCAGCTTCTGTTGCGGGGAAACCAGTTGCTACCTTCTCTAGCCCCATTATTTACATTGTAGATAGAGAAGGTAAGATATGGTATTCCACCCAAAAATTCAATGCCGAATTTCAGTAGAGTTATGTTTTAGGGTCCCCCCAAGTCCCAAAAAAGGAGTTTTAGAAAAGAGTCCGTATGTGTGCCTGTAGACAGCATAGCTCAAAAACTTGGTATTTAAGTTTGGTATCTTCCAAGATGCGACACGAAGATTTTCAAGAAAATTTCCCCATCCCCAACTACCCTTTACATGGAAAAACAGCAAGTACTATGCACTTAATGGAAAGAGAAAATATTGTATTCCATCCAAAAATTTCATATCGAAATTTCACGTTTTTGGGGTCCCATGAGTTCGAAAAAAAGCATTTTTAGAAAAAAGTCCATGTGTGTGTGTGTGTGTGTGTGTGTGTGTTTGTGGACAGCACAGCTCAAAAACGTAAAGATTGTAAAATATCAAACTTGGGATTTAGGTTAGTATCTTCCAAGGATGCGACAGGAAGATTTTTCCCTTTATAGGGAAAAACAGTAACTACAATGCACATAATGGAAAGGGAAGGTATTGTATTCCACCCAAAAATTCGATGTCGAAATTTCACCTCAAATATATGTTTTGGGGTCCCATGAGTCCGAAAAAAGCATTTTTAGAAAAAGGTCAGTGTGTGTCTGTGGACAGCATAGCTAAAAAACAAAAGACCGTTAAATACAAAACTTGGTTTTTAGAGTTAGTATCTTTGAAGAACGCGACACGGAGATTCTCAAGAAAATCCCCCGACCACAAACTACTCTTTACGTGGAAAAAGTTAGAAAATTTTGATTTTCTCAAAAACGGGTGTAACATTTTGATCAAAATACCGTATACTAAAGATATTTACATCGCAAATAAATGTATATTTTGAATTTTCTGAGAATAGACTCTGAAGGCCTCTTCATTCTGGATTACTTTTATATAACTGGCAAACCATTAGAGATATACCAAAACTTACTACACAAAAATGTAGACCTCATTGAAACACTAGTCATATACATTTTTTTATAGAATTAACCGTTTTCGAGATATTCCGGATTATTAGTTTCAATTTTAAGCTACTTAAACGTCTCTGAAACAGAAAGGCATCTTCTTTCTCGTTTCTCATTTGTTTTCTCCCAGCAATAAAGATTGAAATTTCAATACTTTCATATAGCGACCGGATTTTAAAGGACGAGACTATCGCTATTGCCTGTGAATTTTCTTATTTCTCTTCAACTTACAGGGATGCTACTATTAGCAGTAAAATGTAGAGAAAGTAAATATGCGTTTTTTGTACTTTCTCTATACTTATTTTGCATATAGTGCATAGAGAAGGTATTGTAATGCATCCAAAAATTCGATACCGAGATTTCACCGGAAATAAATGTTTGGGTCCCCCTTAATCCAAAAAAAAATATAAATTGGAAAAAGGTCCGTGTGTGTCTGTCAGTGTTGTGTGTGCGTGTGTGTGTGTGTGTGTGTGGACAGCACAGCCCAAAAACGAAAAGGCCGTTAAATACCAAACTTTGTATTTAGGTTTGGTATCTTCCAAGGATGCGACACGAAGATTTTGACGAAAATCCCTCCACCCCAAACTTCCCTTTACATGGACAAATTTTCGAAAATTTTGATTTTCTTAAAAATGGCTCTAGCGATTTTGATTAAACTCCCGTACATTAAAACTATTTAAATCCTCAATAAAATGTATATCTTGAATTTTCTGGGAGCAGTCTCTAAAGATATTTTTATTATGGATGAATTTTACTGGATTTTGCATAACTGGTAAACCATAAGAGATAGACAGAAATATATTAAACAAAAAATGTAGATCTCATTAAAACACACAATTTATGTCTTATACATTTTTTTCGTGGAATAGACAATTATTGAGATATTCGTTGTTATTGGTTTCAGTTTTGAAATAATTATACAGGACTTTATCAACTCTCAACAATGCAAAGAAACTGATTTCATCCATATTTTAAAAGATTTGACCATGGTTTTAGCCTAGTGCGTTCTGTTATTTCTCTTCTACCTACAAGAAAGTATTTTTGCTAATTTTTATCTCGATTAGCAAAACGTAAACAGAAGAATAAGCTTTTTAAAAGTACTTTGTCATTGAGATGTAGAGAATGCCATGTGAATTTTAAACATCAGCTTTATTGATTCATGAGCTCTCAAAACATGTATTTTGTGGTATCTCGATCATAAATGCAATACCTTATCTACATAAGATGTGCATTGTGCATACGTGCCGTGAGGTATCGAACCCGGTTCCCCTATCTACTAAATGCACTGAAAGCGCCTATGTGGTAACGCACTGCTGCCGAGCGGTGCGCCACGCATAACATAAATTCATTAGCTTTAATTGTTTTCGCCGGTAAGCTTTAAATCCTGCCAACGTAATGAAACGGGAATTGCCGAGAAGTGGAACTGTTGTCTGTATCAGAGAGAACACAGAGTAATGCTGGGGTTTGTATACCATATGCAGAGCTTGTGCAAGATTCTCAAAATCTGAGCAAAAGCTCTGTTAACGCGAGTCGCAATTGTCACATTGTAACTGACAAATGAGTCGCAACAGAAAGGCCTTACTGTGGGCATGGCTCAATCCTTCCCGAGTTTATTTTTTGTTTTTTACTTTCTCTACACATACTATGTACATAGTGTATAGAGAAAGTATTGTATTCCACCCAAAAATTCGATACAGAGATTTCACCGGAAATACATGTTTTGGGTCCCCCTGAATCCAAAAAAAAAAAAAAAAGTTTTTACAAAAAGGTCCGTGTGCGTGTGTCTGTGTGTCTGTGGACAGCATGCTCAAAAACGAAAAGACCGTTAAATACCAAATATTGGTATTTAAGTTTGGTTTCTTCCAAGGATACGACACGAAGATTATCAAGGAACCCCCCCCCCCTGTCCCCAACTACCTTTACATGGAACTTTTATCGAAAATGTTGATTTTCTTAAAAATGGCTCTAAAGATTTTGTTTAAAATATCGTATATTAAAGATATTTACCTGACAAATAAAATATATATCTTGAATTTTCTGGGAATATTCTCTGAAGACTGGATGAATTTTACGGAATTTTGCAAAACTGCTAAACCGTATGAGATAAACAAAAACTTACCACACAAAAATGTAGAGCACATTAAAACACACAATTTGTTATATCATTTTTTTATGGAATTTGTCATTTTTGAGATATTCGTTGTTTTTGGTTTTAGGTTTAAAATAGTTATACTTTTCTCATACAGGAATTTGTCAACTCCCGGCCATACAAACAAAGGAACTTCAGTCACATAGCACCAGCTTTTGACTATCACTTTAATCTATGGTACACCCTTATGTCGCTTCTACTTACAAGGAAGCAAGTAATAAGATCATTTCTGTTAATTTTTTCTCGATTAGCATTAAGTAAATAAAAGCATTAGCTTTTTAAGAATAATTTGTTGCATAGATGTAGAGAAACTCATGTGAATGGAACACATCAGGTTTTTAATATTCATTTCTTTTTTAATTGTCATTCATTCACACAGATTCGTGTGATAACTAAATAGCTAAATAAACACCAAACTTGATGTTTTAAGTTCAGCACCTTTAAAGTATGCGACACAAAGATTTTCAAGTAAATTCCACGGCACCAAAACTACCCTTTCCAAGGAACAATGTTCGAAAATTTAGATTTTCTCGAATGTCTGATTTATTCAAAATACGATAACTATAAGATGTTTTCATGAAGCAAATCTTGAATTTTTGGGGCATAACCTCTGAAGTCCTCTTCACTCTGGATGACTTTTGTATAACTCATAAACCGTAAGAGATAGACAAACACTTGCTACACAAAAATTCAAATGTTAAAACACACAATTTACGACCCATACGTTCTCTTTGTAGAGTTATCCTTTTCGTGATATTCCTTGTAATTGGTTTAATGTTCCAATACTTTTCTCAAATGGGATGTTGTCATTCGTTTTATTTCGTGGTTATGCAAAGAGAACCTAACATATTTCACAATTCGACCTGATTTTAAACGATTTAACTATTGATTTATCCTAGTGTATTCCGTTATTCCCCTTTTATCTACAAGGAAGCAGGTAATAAGTATATTTCTGATAATGTTTATCTCGATTAGGAAGAAGTAAATAAAATGAAAAGGGGTTGTAAGAGTAGTTCGTTATAAAATAGATAGCAAAAGACATGTGCAGCTTTCAATCACGGTTGCAGTTTGGTTGCACTTTGAAAAGAAAATAGGTGCACACAGTGTTTCACTGGGACCTCCCCCTCCCCAGTCACTGAAGGTAAGAAGTCCAAGAGATGGTGCTTTGCTTTTGATGCATTCAGAAAATATATTGTAATCCACTGAAATAGGTATCCACGCATGTAAGCCAAACTTGAACCTGCTTATTTCATCTGCCACAGTACAAATTTATTGTTTTGTTCATGGTTTTATATTTAATAATAAAAATATAGGTTTTCTACAGAACTCACGTAAAGCTATAGCATAAACTCAGATATTGTGTTTGATGTTTGACTAGTCTATAGGTATGAATACGTGGTGTAGCTGTGAGTGCAAGTGTGTGTGTGTGTAGTTCCAATGCTATTAAGAGATATAATATATATATATAGGTAATATTTTAAACTAAAGTATTTTTCGACAGCATGTACGGTCACTCGACCCATGCGACTGTGTGACGCAAATATTGTATTATTGTAAACTTAATAAAACACTACCACTACTACTGGTGCTGCTAACTCAGCAGCGCGTGGGACCTATGACTCTCCCCTCTCCGCTCGCGTGTAAAAAAAAAAAAAAAAAAATATATATATATATATATATCGTTGTACTACAAGCTAGCATAACTTAGTCATTTCCGAGGACTAGTTATGAGTTTAATGCATCAGATTTTTTGAAAATACTTTTTGGGGAATTCAGAGAGCCTCAAAATATAGATTTCCAGCGAAACCGACATCAAACTTTTCCGTGGAATACAATAATTCCTCTTCTTGCTATACGTGGTGGATAAAATAAAACGAAAGAGAACCTTCATAATTGGTATATTGTGTTTCTCCTAGCTTAGAAGTTTTCAACACATAATCGTAGTGAAAACAAGTGCAAACAGAATGCACTGAAAGTGAATGAAGGCAAGCTGGATGTGAAACGGCGTTCCCCTGTGTATGCAGCTGTGACAGTTCCCAGCGAGTTAAAGGAATGTTCCAGGTTTTATATTTTATTTATTTATTTAGCCGTACACACATACGGTTTTTTGGGGCTGTGCCAGTTGACATGGATCAGCGCCAAACAGGCACGTTGCTGCAACGTTGTCACATTTCCTCGTTTTGTTTTTGTAATCAGCCAAAGTACCTACACTCTCACCCCTGTTTCTTCTTTAACATGTTACATGTTATTTTATTTCCCTTTTTTTTTTACTTTCTTTACCACGTACATAGAAGGTAGAGAAGCTATTGCATTTCAACCAAAATATTCGATCCCACGATTTCATCAGAAATATATATTTTGAGAAGCTAATGGGCACTTATATTTTCCTCTACTTAGGTAAAAAAAAAAAAATTAATATCTGAATTTTCATGGAAGTGCCCATTTAGGGTCCCCTGAATAAAAAAACATTTAAAAAAATGTGTGTCCATGTGCTTGTGAACACGATAACTCAGAACCGAAAAGTCGGTTAATACCAAACATTTGCTATTTAGGTTTAGTAACTTCCAAGGATGCGACATGAAGGTTTTCAAGAAAATTCTCCCCCTCCCTCCACAACAAACTACCCTTAACATGGAATTTGTTATCCCAAAATGTATTAAGATACCATAACAATATATTTTAAATGTAGGTATATCTTAGATCTTCTGAAAACCTCATCATTCTGGATAACTTTTGCATAACTGATAAGTCGTAAGAGATAGGTAAAAACTTACTCTACAAAACATGTAGACTTCGGTAAACTGACACGGCGAACTTTCTTCTGCCTTAGAGGCAACAAATAAGCAGATTTTGGATTTTATTAAGTTCAGTTTTTTATTAAGATAATAAATGTAAATAAAAAAATCAAGAATTTTAATGTTTATTTATTGGCCTGGTATTTTGGTGCATGGGTTGCACTCTTCAGTGAAGCACCACGTTTCTTGTTTTATTATCAGGCGCAAGAACAAATAACGCAGATGGTCCTCCGACCCGTGAACATGCCACATATAATTGATCATGGGAAAAACATGGATTTTCTAGATTCAAACCCCAAACTTTCAAGGATTGGCCTTGTGATTTGTTAACGGTCATGGCGAATGCAAGACGGCTTGGAAATTGAAGTCATTTAAACCTAAACAGCAAATTGGTTGGGATCATCGGGATCCTCGGAATGAGAACTTCCTTACCTTTGAATTTTCCTTTGAGTATCGTCGCGTAAATTACATTGTTCATCAATTTACTTACCACCAAACGCCTTCCGTTGCACAGTTTTGGTTGGTTTATCTTTCGAAGCATGATTACTACGGAGCCAACCTTTAGTCGTAAATTGTGCTGTGGTAAGCCAGGCACATCCAAGGAGTTTAAAATTTCAATTGGATAGTTGCTCTTCACGTGCAATTTCGTTCGCAATGTTTCGAATCCTTTGTCGGGAAAGATTCGATTGTCTTGGTCGCGGCATTGTTAATGGTAATATCGGCACAATAAGCTAATAGAAACTCGAAACAAACACATCAACCGGTCAACTTCAAAATTTCTAATTGTCAAATTTTCAACCATACTTAACCATAGACAACTTTACGTTTAGCTGTCAGTTGCATTTTGTTATTCCATTTTTAAGAAATGAACGGCTATAATGATGTTTTGACTGATACATTTTTCGTTTTGCTGTCTGTTGCGTTTTATTATACCACGTTTAAGTCACGTCCCACGGAAGGGACAAAAAGTATCCTATGTCCGTCTCCTGGTTCTAAGCTACTTCCCCACCGATTTTCAGCCACATCGGTTCAGCCGTTCTTGAGTTATAAATAGTGTAACTAACGCGACTTTCTTTTACATATAGATATATATTTGTGTATATACATTTTTTTTTTCTTTGTACAGTTAACTGTTTCCGAGATCCTTGTTATTGGTTTGAGTTTCGTTTTTCTCAAACGGAAGTCATTTTTCATTTCATCATTCGGGTTTTACTTCTGTCCATGGAAAGCGAATCGAACTTCAATTGTTCACTTTGCTACCAGCTTTTAAAGGATTTTGCTATCGCTCGAGCCTAGTGTATTCTTTTGTTTCCCTTTTACAAATGGTTATCTCGATTATCGTGATGAAAATGCGGAACAGGTAGAGAAAGACATGTGAATTCAACACATTAGACTTTTTGAAAAGTTTCCGTGTGTGTCAGTGTCTGTGAACGGCGTAACTCAAACAACGATGTCATTAGAATAGTGATGGAATGTAGTAGGTATATAATAAATATGTGTGTACTATAGTCATAGCTACCTATATTAATATTGCCCGGATACTAAGTACTACGAATGTTAGTCGCCATTGTTCTCTGAAGAGAAAAAATCTGGCGTGTCACATTCACATGCCTTTCTGTATATCTCTGCAATAAATTATTCTTAAAAAGCTTATACTTCTATTTACTTCATGCTAATCAGTAAAAAATGAGCAGAAATAGCTTTATTACTTGCTTCCTTGTAAGTAGAAGAGAAATAAGGGAGTACCATAGGTTAAAGTGATAATCAATAGCTGGTTGCTGTGTCACTGAAGTTCCTTTGTTTGTATGGACAGTAGTTGTCAAATTCCAATATGAGAAAAGTATAAGTTTTTCAAAGCAGAAACCAAAAATAAGGAATGTCTCCAAAACGACGAACTCCACGATAAAAATGTATATAACATAAATTGTATGTTTTAACGTGCTCTACATTTCTTGTGTAGTAAGTTTTTGTCCATCTCTTACGGTTTAGCAGTTATTCAAAATTCAGTAAAATTCATCCAGAAAAAACACTCTTCAGAGGCTATTCCCAGAAAGTTCAAGATATACATTTTATTTGTCAGGTAAATATCTTTAATATACGAAATTTTAATCAAAATCGTTAGAGCCATTTTTGAGAAAATCAAAGTTTTGGAAAAAAGTACCATGTAAAGGGTAGATGGGGGTATGGAGATTTTTCTCAAAATCTTCGTGTCGCATCCCTGGAAGACACTAAACTTAAATACCAAGTTTGGTATTTTACCTACTTTTCATTTTTCAGTTATCGTGTTCACGGACACACACACACGAACCTTTTTCCGAAAATGCTTTCTTTTTTAGATAAAGGGGACCTTAAAACATATATTTCCGGTGAAATATCGGTATCGAAGTTTTTGCTGGAGTGCAATACCTTCTCTATACACTATGTGCATAGTGCGTATAGAGAAAGTAAAAATGAAATGGCGTTTTTATTCATGGACGCTCTTTAACTGCGATGGTTCTCAGCGTCCCATTCCATATTGTGCGTGAAAGACCGCTTAATTTTGCTCAGAGGCCTCTCTCTCAGGCTTGAGGTTCTTTTACTTGCCGTAAATCTACGACACGGGGCCCACCTTTACTTCCCTTCCTAAGGATTTTTACGCCCAAAAACATCATCGTCTGTCTGAAGAGAACCTTACCGGTTGGTTGTTTGGATGAAAATACATGAATCAGTTTGAGAATTAAATGCCATACCGGTATAGTGTCACAGTAGCTCAATGGTTAGCGTAAGAACCGTGTTCAAATCCTGACTGTGACATTGAATTTTTCAGCTGGTTGTAATAATAAAAAATCTGATGTGTACCATTCACATGACTTTCTCTACATTTCTGCAACAAATTATTGTTACAAAGCTTTTGCCTTTATTTACTTCATGCTACTCGAGAACAAACTAGCAGAAATAATCTTAATACTTGTTTCCTTGTAAGTAGAAGCGAAATAAAGGAGTACCATAGGTTAACATAATAGTCAAAAGCTGGTTGCTATGTGACTGAAGTTCTTTTGTTTATATGGACCGGAGTTGACAAATGCCTATATGAGAAAAGTAAGTTTTACATAGCTGAAACCAAAAACAATGAATACCTCAAAAATAACATAAGGTATTTTAATCAAAATCTCATTTTAGAGAAAATAAAAATTTTCGAAAAATCTTTCTTGTAAAGGATAGTTTGAGGTGGGGGATTTTCTTGAAAATCTTCGTATCGCATCCTTGGAAGACGATCAACTTACAAACCAAGTATAGTATTTAACAGAGTTTTTGTTTATGGGCTATGTTTTCCACACACACACACACACACACACACACACACACACATACACACACACACACACACACACACATATTGACATTTTTCTGAAAATGCTTTTTTGGGATTCAGGGGTCCCAAAACATGTATTTCCGGTGAAACTGGGTATCCAATTTTTGGGTGGAATGCAATACCTATCCACTATGTACGGGGCTAGAGAAAGTAAAAACAATAAAAATTCTGCTAATGTTTATATCGATTTACACGATGTAGTTAAGAGAATCTCGAGTAAGAACAGTTAGTTACAGACTATGTAGAGAAAGTCATGTGAATGGAACATGACAAAATGTATTGCTGCTATGCCGTGTAAACTAGCAAGCTGCCATTTGCAGCCAAGGCACCAATAAAACAAAACGAGGAGAGTGCGGTTAAGTATAGGGTTTCTCTGGCAGTTCCTTATAAGTACTCTGCCAGCTTTTCCACTCAATATCTCGGAGCAAACATATACTGTCTTTCCTATATCTTCATTTTATTCAAATTTATGCCAGCGTAGCGTATCTGGAGCCAGAAGAAAGATATACATCCCGGCTTTCTGAAGAAGCTGGCCATGAATCATTTGCAATTAAATACAGACTCAAGGTTTTCGATGTATTCAACACTATGATCGTTTAATTTATCTATCCAAATTAACATAATCCATCTGTCAAATTTAACAAAGAAGAATCTGATGTGTTTCATTCACATGACTTTCTCTACATCTCTGCAACAAATTATTGTTAAAAAGCTTTATTTACTTCTATTTACTTCAAGCTAATCGAGAAAAAAATAGCAGAAATATTCTTATTTCTTGCTTCCTTGTAAGTAGCAGCGAAATAAGGGAGTACCGTAAGTTAAAGTGACATTCAAAAACTGGTTGCTATATGACTGTAATTCCTTTGTTTGTATGGGCAGGAGTTGACAACTTCCTGTATGAGAAAAGTATAAGTTTTTCAAAGCGGAAACCAATAACAAGGAAAATCTTAAAAACTATCAACTCCACGAAAAAAATGTATATAACATAAATTGTGTGTTTTAATGTGCTCTACATTTTCTGTGTGGCAAGTTTTGTCCATCCACTTCACCGGAAATAGCTTTTTTAAGACGCATGAATGTACAAAAATTTTTAAAAAATTACAAAATATTTCTTTGTGCAGCCATTAGGTACCAAAACCGAATATCGAACTTGCAATATATTAAATTCAACATTTTGCTAAATTTTCATATCATTCCCCACCACCCTAAACTAACTTTTAAAAGGAAAATGCACTATCGAAGAAACAGTTCGAAATATTGTTATGCACTTCCATATGCATTATGCATATTTTTTGAGAAATGAAATGTCTACCTGTCGTGAATTTTCTGGTATGACATTTATTACTGAATGACTTTTACATATTTGACAAAAAAATCTTGCTATAAAAATGTATTTTTCGTTAAAGCACATCATATGTGTGAAATACATTTTTTGTAAAGGTAAATCATTTTCGAGATATTCCTTGTTATTGGTTTGAATTTTCAAATAATATACTTATATTCTTCTGAAATGGGAAGTCGTTATTGGTTTTCTTCAAAGCCAAAATTAGCGACCAGGTCTTAAAAAGAATTCACTCGATTGTACAAAATTTTTTCGATTAATGTGAAATAGATGGAAGGATAAGTTTTCGTAATAATAGTGTTGAGGAGTGAGCAGAAATTATTGACTAAATTAAAAAAAAAAAAAAAAAAAATAGAACTTAAGTTAACGATGCTGTCAAATGCCAGGATTGTATTAGGACCGTCGGTGTCTCGGCATTTCATTCCTCAGAGATTGCTTTACATGCCAGTAAATCTTATACGGGGCTGTCACATTTAAGCACACTTAAAGCCATTGGCCTGAGTCGGATTTAAACCATGATCTTCGGTTCAGAATACAAGAAACTCAGCGACCCAGATTGATAACTATTTGAACATGTTTTATCTAAAATTAGGATTAGAATACGGATGGAAGGAATTCGGGACTGAAGCTATTCCCAGAAAACTCGAGACATACATTTTATTTGTGATAGAAGTGGCTTTATTTTATGGGATTTTAATCCAAATCGTTAGAGCCATTTTTAAGAAAAATAAAATTTTCGAAAATTTTTCCATGTAAAGGGTAGTTAGGACTGGGTAAATTTTGTTGAAACTCTTCGTGTCGCATCCTTGGAAGATACCAAACTTAAATACCAAGTTTGGTATTTAACCGTCTTTTCGTTTTTGAGCTATGCTGTCCACATACACACAGACCTGTTTCAGGAAATGCTTCTTTTGGATTCAGGGCGTCCTAAAACATGTATTTCCGGTGAAATCTCGACATCGAATTTTTGGGTGGAGTACATTACTTCTCTATTCCTATTTATATTGTACATACGAGGCTAGAGAATGTAAAAAGAAAGCCCACTAAAATACTAAAAGCTTTGGTTAATAATCTTTGTTGCCTAAGTGAAGACATACAATAAAGGGAAAACGGAAGACTGGCTGTTAGATATTGGCAGACATTTTATGTTTACTTCTCCTTTATGCTTTAGTTTTCACTGAGAGAAATGCTGGCCATTACCATCAGGCTTTTGCTATATCTTATCCATCTGAAGCACACGTCAGTCAATCAGACGTCCATCAAGAGCCTCTATAAAACCAGTTTACGCTCAAGTTCTGGTCGATATTAGCCTCCATGGGTATCTTTTAGAGCTGTACTTGCACAAAATGAGGCTATCTTCCTCAGTCGTCCCATTAAAGGGTACGTTTCCTTATCGTATGTGCAAGCCACAGGGCAGTCGTGAAGGTGATAGCTGGATCAGCGATAATGGCAGCTTCAGCCCCAAATTAATATGGCGCTTTCTTTCCCGGGTCTAAGGAAGTACTGAAGCTTGTGACTGTTATCTTTACCTCCTCCTTTAACACAGTCGTTTGTCTTTATGAGACTGCACATGATAGAACTATATAAAACATCGATGGACTTATCTTTTTAATTCTCTACACTTACAGTATAGAAGGGGTATTGTATTGCATCCAAAAATTCGATAACGAGTTGACAAATTCCTAAATGAGAAAAGTATAAGTTTTTTAAAGCTGAAACCAAAAGCAAAGAATATTTAAAAAACGATTAACTCCACGCAAAAAAATTATATAACATAAATTGTGTGTTTTAATGTGCTCTACATTTTTTGTGGGGTAAGTTTTTGTCCATCTCTTACCGTTTAGCAGTTATGCAAATTTTCGTAAAATTCATCCAGTATAAAGTAGTCATCAGAGGCTATTCCCAGAAAACTCAAGATGGAAAGAATAGTTGGGGATGGGGGGACTTTCTTCAAAGTCTTTGTGTCGAATTCTTAGTAGCTACAAAACTAAAATACGATGCTTGATGAATGTTTATTTTATTGTTATGCTGTCCACACACACACACACACACTGACCTTTTTTCTAAAAACACTTCTTTTGTTCCGGGATCTCAACACATACATTTTGTTGAAACATCGACATCGAATTTTTGAGTAGAATACAATGCTTTCTTATTCTATCATGTACATTGTAATACGTTCTAGAGAAAGTAAAAGGATCTAAATTATTTGCTTTAATTTAAATAGGTCATTTATTTCTGTTATTAGCAATATTTTATCAACAAAGCACGCAGTCCTGCAGCCATTATTGCGTTACTGAAGAAATGTTCTATCTCTCTGCAAGGTACATGGAATGTGATATTATGAAAGCCCTATAAAAAGTTTTCATTTTGGTGTTAGTAAAAAGCGAAACAATACACTTACCGTCGTTTTCACCAATTTTCGTTTAACACACGATAATGACCGAGATGGTTCAGACGGTTTCGTCCGTGGCCGAAATTTCCTCTTGGCCGGCCTAATTGACCTATGGGTATTTGGAGGGGGGGGTCCTGAGTCTCTAGGCGAATGGTGAGGAGGTTTTTTCATTCCCCCGAACCTCCTGTCCTTTAATTTTATCTCTATTTCATCTAACCGGTCTCTTTTTCGGTTGCAAGTTTCTGCGAGAGCTACGGTGGTGCCGCCCGACCATGATGGTGAATATACTTTGGAAATGCACCTCTCAGTGGCCGGATGGCGTTAAAATTAATTTGTGTTTTATTTATGGACGCTGTTTAACTGCTATGGTTCTCAACGTCCCATTCTGTAATGGGCGTGAAAGAACGCTTAATTCTGCTCAGCGCCTCTATATCAGGCTTGAGGTTCGGCCACAAATCTACGACACAGGTCCAACGTCTGAAGGAACGTGAACCCGTGGCCTTGTGAACCAGAGATTAAAATGTTACCCCATGACCACGAGGACCACAGGCATGGCGTTGGAGTACTTTGCAGGACCCAGGGGTTTAGTTGAGAACTGGGGCGTGGCTTCCTAGCGCTCCTCGCGTCAAGATGAATTGCTGGAATATGGTAGGTATTTCCCCGCGGTTCGGTTTCGGCCGCCCATCGATAATTCTCTAATCTCTTCCTATCTTCCTGGGGTCTGACGCAAACCCCATGGGTGGCTGAAGTGTGAAACCCTCTCCGGAATGACACACACACACACACACACCATATGTACTTCCGTGTTTACGCGAGTGTAGTTTTTATATGTTAGTGGATACTCCACACGAGGACCCCTGCATCCCCTGCTATGGACAGAACGAGCTTATCTAATTGCATGAGTGAAGGTAGGTTAGAAAGGGAGCATAGTCCGTCCAGGTCGTAAAGTTTTGTAGACCCGTATCTGCCTACATCCACAACTGGGGCTCTCATGGGAACCTATAATACTGCATTAACCTTTATATACCTAGCATTTAGCGTTGCATAAATTCTCGTGCGCCATGGAGATTAAGCGAAAGGCTCGGGGATTATATTCATAATTGCACCGAAACAAATTTATACCCCAGTTAAATTATAAGACCGTGCCGTTGTTAACTCTTCACAAGCAAATACAGCTCTGGTTAGCAAAATGCAACCAACTCTTGGGGTACAAACTCCACACAAAAATGCTGTGTACATTCCCAGTCTTTCCGTTGATATTCAAAAGCCATGCGGTTTGCTAGCTTTCAGAGTTGCCAACTTCATGTGCAGTGGCAATGAAACTTTGATTACAATCAAGTAAAATCGAAAATGACGTTTCTATAGCAAATACTTGTTGGATAATTTATGCAATTATAGAAAATCAACATTTTCAGTCCTCCCTTTGCTTTGAGTTCTACATTCATTTAAAGATCGTACAATAAAGCTGTTTCCTAGCATACCAGTGGCACTACTTATATTTTGAGGCTCATATAAAAACAGTAATTTGTCATTGAAAAATTGTGTTTTTCTTGAAATAGTCTTTTATGATCAATACACTTAGACTTGCGTGTTTTTGAACATATCAACAGCTTCTTCTGTCCACGCATTTTATTCTTGATGTTCGGGAGCAAAAGAAACCATTGGGGGCCAAATCAAGACTACGGCGAATGAGTCAATTCAATTCTTTGAGTATTCAAATATAGTAGAGAAGATGTGTAAGCGCTTGTAATATCTTGATGAAGAACCATCCGAGAGCAAATTATTGTGTACCATTTTACGTTCCTATGAAGGCCTTTTACCACATGACTAGTATTTCCGAAGAAAGAAAAAAAAAAAAACTGCGACCGTTTTGTTTCGAGTGCTTCGAAGACAACTTTTGTAAGATTTGGTTCAACCTTGAAACCCCATACAGTCAACTGCTGTTTGTGTACCGGCTCATACGCATAGATTCAGGATTTGTAACGTGTAACAAACTTATATACGCCTTTTGAAGCCCCACAATTGTGTTTCTTGAGAATTTGTGTGCACAAATCAACACGAACATCCTTTTGAGATTGTGTCAAACTCTGTGGAATCCAACGAGAGCAAACCTTTTTTACTTTCTCTATACGCACTATATACATAGTGTATAGAGAAGGTATTGCACTCCACCCAAAAATTCGATACCGAGATTTCACCGGAAATATATGTTTTAGGGTCCCCAATATCCAAAAAAAGCATTTTCACAAAAAGATCCGTGTGTGTGTGTGTGTGTGTGTGTGTGTGTGTGTGAGTGTGTGTGTGCCTGTGAACACGATAACTCAAAAACGAAAAGTCGGTAAAATACCAAACTTGGTATGGAAGTTTAGTATCTTCCAGGGATTTTGAGAAAAATCCCCCCACTCCCAACTACCCTTTACATGGAACCTTTTTCGAAAATTTTGATTTTCTCAAAAATGGCTCTAACGATTTTGATTAAAATTTCGTATATTAAACATATTTACCTGACAAATAAAATGTATATCTTGAATTTTCTGGGAATAGCCTCTGAAGAGTAGTTTATTGTGGATGCGTTTGGCTGAATTATGAGTAAGCGCTAAACCGTAAGAGATGGACAAAAACTTAATACACAGAATATGTAGAGCACGTTAAAACACACAATTTATGTTATATATATATTTTTTTTTTTCGTGAGTCAGTCGTTTTTGAGACATTCCTTATTTTTGGTTTCTGCTGTGAAAAACTTATACTTTTCTCATATAGGAACTTCAACTCCTATCCATATAAACAAAGGAACTTCATTGACATAGAAACCAGCTTTTGATTATCATTTTATTTCGCTACTACTTACAAGGAAGCAAGTAATAAGACTATTTCTGCTCATTTTTTCTGATTAGCATAAAGTAAATAGAAGTATAAGCTTTTTAAGAATAATTTGTTGCAGGGATATAGAGAAAGTCATGTGAATGGTACACATCAGATTTTTTTTATCAAAATTTGTTTCAAATCCTCCATAACGATTGATGAACTTCCATTCCGCTCTTTGTCATGCACAAAATATTTGCCTAATTCTTTATATTTATTTATCAATTTAATCTATATAACATAATAATATTTTACTAATTAAACCGCCCTCTCTTAAATTCTAAAATTAAATTTAGTTCTTTCTTCATTACTCGTAAATTATGCGACTTTTCCTCACTGAAGACTCGTTCACTGCTTCATACCATACGACATGCTTTCTGTCCATCAGTTACCACAAACCCAGCGTTAGTAGTGAACTTTTCATTTGCGAAAATGGGAAGCAGTTATCATTAGACCAACATATATTTGTGTGTAAATGCTATTTTAAATACGAATTGGTGCGTCGGGTTCTGAAAAATTCATTTTGATGTTTTCTACCCAGCTGTCTCCTTCCAGAACTTGAATTCATGATTTTGTGAATAAATTTGAGATAGCTGGATCAGTGTAAAACAAACACGTGCGAAAATCACTCGCACAATGACGGAATTTCAGGAAAATGTGTGAGGTTTTTTTTTGGGGGGGGGGGGGTTAGTCTTAATGTCCGCTTTTACTTCGGCGGCACCGCAGGCGATGACATTGATACACGGAATGAAATTTGAGCAACGGTGGAATAAATTGGCGGGAGAAACCGGAGAACCTAAAGAAAACCTGCCCCTGCGCCGCTTTGTCCATAAAAAATCCCAAATGTGGCCGCTGAATGAGTTTTGCAGAATTTTACAAAACCGTAAGAGATAGACTAATACCTAATACACAACAAATATAGCTCTTGTTAAAACGCATTATCTGTGTCATTCACTTTTTACTTTCTCTATACACACTATGTGTGTAGTGTATAGAGAAGGTATTGTACTCCACCCAAAAATTCGATACCGAGATATCCCTGGAAATATTTGTTTTAGGGTCCCCTTTATCTAAAAAAAGCATTTTCAGGAAAAGGTCCGTGTCCGTGTGTCTGTGAACACGATAACTCGAAAACGAAAAGCCGGTAAAATACCAAACTTGGTATTTAAGTTTAGTATATTCTAGGGATACAACACGAAAATTTTTAGAAAATTCTCCCCACCCCCAACTACCCTTTACATGGAACTTTTTTCGAAAATTTTGATTTTCTCAAAAATGGCTCTAACGATTTTGATTAAAATTTCGTGTATTAAAGGTATTTACACGGCAAAAAAAATGTATATCTTCAATTTTCTGGGAATAGCATCTGAAGAGTACTTTATTCTGGATGAACTTTACTGACTTTTGAATGACTGCTAAACCGTAAGAGATGGACAAAAACTTACTACTCGAAAAATGTAGAGCACGTTAAAACACACAATTTATGTTATATACATTTTTTCGTGGAGTTAATCGTTTTTGAGACATTCCATGTTTTTGGTTTCTGCTTTGAAAAACTCATACTTTTCTCACACAGGAATTTGTCAACTGCTGTCCATACAAACAAAGGAACTCCAGTGACACACCACTAACTTTTGACTATCATTTTAATCTATAGTACTCTCTTATTACGCTTCTACTTACAAGGAAGCAAGTAATAAGACTATTGCTGCTAATTTTTCTCAATAAACATTAAGTAAATATAAGTATAAGGTTTTAAACAATAATTTGTTACAGAGATGTAGAGAAAGTCACGCGAATTGAACACATCAGATTTTTTTTGTAGAGTTTACCGTTTTTTACTTTCTCTTGCCCCGTATGTACAATGTACATAGGGCTAGAGAAGTATTGCATTCCACCCAAAAATTCAATGTCGAGATTTCACCGGAAATACATGTTTTAGGACCCCCTGTATATAAAAAAAGCATTTCCAAAAAAAGGTCCGTGTGTGTGTGTGTGTGTTTGTGTGTGTGTGTCCGTGAACACGATAACTCAAAAACGAAAAGTAGCTAAAATACCAAACTTGGTATTTAAGTTCAGTATCTTCCAGGGATACGACACGAAGATTTTGAGAAAAATCCCCCCACCCCAAACTACCCTTTACATGGAACTTTTTTCGAACATTTTGATTTTCTTAAAAATGGCTCTAACGATTTTGATTAAAATATCGTGTATTAAAGATATTTACCTGACAAATAAAATGTATATCTTGAATTTTCTGGGAATAGCTTCTAAAGACCTGTTTCTTCTGGATGAATTTTGCTTAATTTGGCATAACTAATAAACCCTAGGAGATAGACAAAAACTTACTATACAAAAAATGTAGACTTTATTAAAATACACAATTTACGCCATATACATTTTTTTCATGGAGCTTACCATTGTCGAGGAATTCATTGTTATTAGTTTCAGTTGTGAAGTACTTATACTTTTCTCAGACGGGAGAGTCAGTTTTTCTTTTATTCTACTGCTGGCCAAGAAAAGAAGCGATTTGTAATGACAATCGCATAACGACAGCTTTTAAAACATTTGACTATCGATTTAGCTTACAGTATTCCCTTATTTTCTTCCTATTTATAAGAAACTAAGTAATAAGAATATTGTGCTGAATACCTCGACTAACAAGGTGCAGAAAGAAGAATCATCTTAAGTAAGAAGTTTGTAGAACGGCTAGAGAAAGTCATGTGAGTGTAACACATCAGATTTTTTTTTTTAAATTTCCCTTTTATCAAACGGGACCTTGGAAAGCGAACCGAACCTCAATTGTTTCATATAGCGACCAACTTTTAAAGCTTTAAGTATAGCTTTAGCATAATGTATTCCTTTATTTCCCTTCTACTTATAGTAAAGTAAGTAATAAGACCAATTTGCGAATTTTATATTGAATAGCATTACGTAGCTAAGATTTTATTTTATGGACAGTTTACGACAGAAGACTAGCATGTCAGCTACACTTGTGCTATCGGTAATTTATACCGAAGAACCCGTAGCTAAACTTACGTCACTTTTAGCACCATAAAAATAGAGACCATGCGTTCCGTTAACTATAACGTAGAAGACGTAAATTGGCCTTGCGTTCACACGAGTCACAGCAGCACAGTGCGCGATGCAGACTGTGGAAACTTTGCACGGTGCATCCATGAGGATGCCAATACTGATATCAACTCCAGCCACACAACAAAACGTAAGGGGACTATAAATGAATGACATAATGACTGTTGTAATAAAATTATAACAAGGTTTTGTGATAGTTTTTGTATTGTGATATATAAATTTATGGTAAAACTCACACCTTTATTTCCACTAGACATATCTATAGCTGGAGGAAGTACAGCATTCATTCAAAACTGAAGTCATTCAATTTGTTATAAAATACCTTAAACATATAGTATTTTAATCAAAATAGTCATTTATGAGAAAATTAGATTTTTTGAAACATTTCCCTTGTAAAGGGTGGTTAGGGTGCGGGATTTTATTGAAAATCTGTGTCATATGCTTAGAATACGCTGAACTTAAATTTCGGGTTTGGTATTTAACGGACATCTTGTCTTTAAGTGTTCGTATTCATAGACCCACAGACACACACATACGGTCCTTTTTCTAAATGTTTTCTCTCTCTCTAAGTACTATGTACTTGCCTGTATGTGCCTGTCTGTGTGTATTTGGACAGCTTAGCTTAAAAACCAAAAGTGCATTAAATACTAAACTTGCTATTTAAATTAAGTATCTTCCAAGAATACGGCACGAAGATTTCAAAAAAAAAAAAAAAAAAATCCTCAACCCCAAACTACTATTTTCGAACTCAAAAATCGTTAACGATTTTGATTAAAATCGTATATTAAAGATATTTAATGTATAATGTATATCTTGAGTTTTCTGCGAAGAGCTTCTGAATACCTCTTTATTCTGGGTGCATTTGGTTGAACTTTGCATAACTGGTATACTGCTAAAGATAGACCAAAACGTACTACACAAAAAAATGTAGATCTGTTAAAACACAATTTATGTCATATATGTTTTTTTGGTAGTGCTGATCTTTCTGCGTTTTTTTTTTTTTTTAAGTTTAACGCCCTTTCACCTGAAATTGGTGAAATGATGCTCAAGTGATCTCCGGGTCCACATTGGTCTTCTCAAGATAAGGGAAAACCGCGAAAAAAACTTTATCCCGGTAACTCACCCTAAGCGAGATTCGAACTCACGACCTGTTGAATTTGAGGCAGACACGCTACCACCACACTACCCAGGCGGGCCAACATTCCTCGTTATTGGTTACAGCTTTAAAATATTTGTATTTTTCTCATATGGGAATTTGTCAACTCTTGGCAATACAAACAAAGGAATTTCAACCACTTATCACCGGCTTTTAAAAGATTTGACTGTCGCTTTAGCCTAGTGCATTTCCTTATTTCCTTTCTAGTTACAAGAAAGCAAGTGTTAAGAGCACTGCTACTAATTTTATCTCGGTAAATGGAAGAATAAGTTTTTACTGCAATAACTTGTTATAGAGATGTAGAGAAATTCATGTGAATGGAACACATCATATTCTTTTGTGTTTTCTCGGGGATCCTCTAAATTTGTATTTCGGGTGAATTAAATTTTTAGGTGGAATGCACTGTTTTCTCTAACTACTATGTAGGTACGTAGTAGAGAGAGTAAAACGTTGTTTACGCATACAGAGCAGAAGAGAAGCAACAGTGGATAGCAGAAATGAGTCAACAAGAAAGAAAGAAAAAAAAAGTAACAGTTAATTGGGAAAGTGAAGGAAAGAAGGCAGAATTAGCGACCTGGGTTCATGACTAAAGGTCACCCAGTTTGATTACTGCAGAGGTCGTTGGGATTATCTCTGGTTACACCGGCTGCCGTTGTTGTTTTGTTAAATGGTTGAAGAACTTGACACCAGAACAATCATGTGCGAGGGTCACATGTGGGGGAAACAAAACACTGCGGAAAATTCTTTTCCTTACAACACAATCTTGTTAATGTATATAAAATATCGACATATATATTAGAAACAAAAGTATGTCTTAACATCTACATGGCCTTCTCTCTCTAGCATACTATATATATTTACTACATGGCAGTACTTGTAAAACAGCTTATTAGTGAAGTATGGTATTCAGACCAAATTTTCGACGTCGAAATTTTACCGGAAATATGTTTTTCGTTTGAGTTGTGCTATCCACACACACACACACACACACACACACACACACACACACACACACACACACACACACACACATTTTTCTAAAATTTTCTTCGTATTAATAATGTACCACGTAGTAAGTAAGTAAGTAAGGAAAATATATTCTTTCCATCAAAAGTTGATACCGAGATTTCATAGGGAATTTAGTGGTGCACTTAATGTAAATGAATAAACAAACAAATAAAAATATTTTTATAATCAGCTTTATGTACATGTGTGTCTCTATGTGAGCGGCATAACTAAAAAACGAAAATTACCTTAAATAAAAGAGTGAAACTTAAGTTTTGAATCTTCCAAGGATGCTATCCAAAATTTTCAAGAAAATTGCCCTTTACATGGACATTTTTTCGAAAATTTAAATTTTTATCCTGAATGTTTCAATACGATTTTGTTTAATTATTGTGTGTTTAAAATATTTTCATGACAAATGAAATACAGGTACGTATAGAATTTTCTAGCCTTTTTAAGTGCTCTTCATTCTGGATGACCTTTGCATAAGTGGTAAATCGTAAGATATAGACAAAATCTTGCTTAGGAAATCCTCTGAGAATACGTTTGAGGATTGTTCGGCTCTCTATCAGGGAAAGGGGGCACACAACGTCATAGCAGCTCAGAATGGTGTTATAAATAGATATGCATCTACCTTAAATACATTCACATAACGTTAGTATTCTAACGTATATTTGTTACATTCAGCATTGCAAGCATATGGGCCTTGTTATCCTTAACGATTTTTTCTACATTTTTATTTATGTATCGAATTTGTACAACGTGCGTAGTAAATAGAGAAGATAATTGTGTCATCCCAAAAATTAGATACCGAGATTTCACCGGAAATACGAGGGCTGTCCCTGAAGTACCCGACCTAACAAAGAAAACACAAAAATTTGGGGGAGAAACATCTTTATTTCTCTACATAGTCTCCTTTCAGCTCGATACACTTTTCCCCAGCGATGTTCAATAGCTCCGATACTCTTTATAGTGTGAATCATCGAGGTCTGCAAAATAGCCATCAACTGAAGACTCCTTCTCTACATTGTTGGCAAATCTTCTGCCACCAAGTCATTTCTTCAAGTTTTGAAACAGATAATAATTAGAGAGGGCTAAATCTGACGAATAGGCTGCATGGGGAAGCAATTCGAACTTTGACACATTGCTTTTGGCCATGGCGATAATGAACATGTGAACTGGTACATTATCTTAATGAAAGAAAACTTTCTTTTTCCTAAATGCGGCTGTTTTTGCTCGATTTCATCACCCAAACGCTGTAACAAGTTCGCATAATATTCGCCATTGATTTCTTTTGATTTTTTCAGATAATGAATAAACATTATCCCGCGTGCGTCCCAGAAAACTAATGCCATGAACTTGCCTGCAGATGGGTCAGTCTTCGCCTTCTTTGGAGCCGATTTTCCCCTTCCAGTCCTCTGTTTTGATTGTTCCTTCGTCTCAGGTGTGAAGTGATGGATCCAGGTTTCATCCATCGTTATGAATCAACTCAAAAACTCGTTTTATTGCAGCGAAACATGGACAAACACTCGATGACGCTGTTTTTGTTCTGTTGTGAGCAAACGCGGCACCTACCTTGCACACAACTTTTTCATATCCAAATTTTTAGTCAGTGCGATGTACAGAACTTTTTGAAATGTCTGCTAGCTCGCGCACTTTCAGTCGACGGTCATCCAATAACATTTTATAGTTTTTCTTTACAATTTCTGGACTTGTAACTTCATTTGGTCGACCACTGCGGTGTTCGTCTTGACAACTCGTACAGCCGCGCTTAAACTCTGCCATCCAATATTTCACTGTTGTAAGCGAAGGAGCAGACGCCTAAAGTAGAATCTAGCTCAGTTTTAATATTAGTTGGACAAATACCCTTCAAATGAATGTATTACATATCGATGATCGGTTTTATCCATGTTTACAAATTTGCTGAGAGTATTCACTAATGATAGCTGCTAAACAACGTAAAATCGTCAAATTTCAAACTTAAGCTTTCTAAGGTTGGTACGTTTTACCGATGTTACAACAGCTGGTATCTATATGAAAGGTCGAGTACTTCTGAGACAGTCACTGTATATGTTTTAAGACCCCCTGAACCCTCTCCCCCAAAAAATAATTTTAGAAAAATGTCAGTATGTGCCTCTGTGGATAACAACTCAAAAACGATTACATGGAACAATTTTCAAAAATGGCTCTAAAGTTGTTGACCAAAATGCTGTATATTATATTTATATGAAATATAAATGTATATCCTGAATTTTCTGGGAACAGCCTGGAAGGCCACTTCATTCTGGATGACTTTTGTATGCGTTTTTTATATTGGTAAATTGAAACAGAACCTGCAACAAGAAAATGTAGATCTCATTAAAATATACAACTTATGTCATATTTTTTAACATTATTTTGTAGAGTAATCGTTTTACAAATATTTTGTGTTATAGATTTCAATTTTAAGCTCCTGAACTTTTCTCAAACGGTAGCACATCTTTCTTTTCATCTCTTTTGTTTCACTAAGCAAGCAAAGAGAACGGAATTTCAATTGTTTGACATAACGATCAGCTTTAAAAAGATTTTACCACACTTAGACCTAGTGCATTCCTATATATTCCTTCTACTCACAAAGAATCAAGTAAAAATACCAATTCTGTTAACGTTTATCTGGATTAGCATGATGCAGACAAAAGAATAATATTTTGTGCTTACCACCGGTAAGTAGCAGAGGAAGCAAACATTTGAAAATGTGTATTTCAACATATCATTTAAAATAAGTTAGAAAATTTGATGAGTTCCATTCACATGACTTTCTCTACATCTCTGCAACAAATTATTGTTAAAAAGCTTATGCTTCTATTTACTTCATGCTAATCGGGAAAACATTAGCAGACATAGTCTTATTACTTGCTTCCTTGTAAGTAGAAGCGAAATAAGGGAATAACACAGGTTAAAGTGAAAGCCAAAAGCTGGTTGCTATGTGACTGAAGTTCCTTTGTTTGTATGGACAGGAGTTGACAAATTCCTGTACGAGAAAAGTATAAGTTTTTCAAAGCTGAAACCAGAAACAAGGAATATCTTAATAAGTAGCAACACCACGAAAAAAAAATGTATATAACATAAATTGTGTTTTTTAACGTGCTCTACATTTTTGTGTAGTACGTTATTGTCTATCCCTTATGGTTTACCAGTTATGCAAAATTCAATAAAAATCATCCGAATAAAGAGGTCTTTAGAGGCTATTCACAAAAAATTCTAGTTATACATGTTATTTGTCAGGTAGATATCTTTAATGTACGATATTTTAATAAAAATCGTTAGAGCCGTTTTTGAGAAAATGAAAATTTTTTAAAAAGTTCCATGTAAAGGATAGTTTGGGGTGGGGTAATTTTTCTAAAAAGCTTCGTGTCGCATCCCTGGAAGATACTAAACTTAAATACAAGTTTGGTATTATAACGACTTTTCTTTTTTTAATTATCGTGTTTACAGACACATAGACAAACACAAGGACCTTTTTTTGAAAATGCTTTTTTTTTCTCTCTCTCTTTTTTATATATAGGGGACCCTAAAAGATATATTTCCGGTGAAATCTCGGTATCGAACTTTTGGGTGGAGTGCAATACCTTCTCTATACACTATGTAGATAGTACGTGTAAGAGAAAGTAATAAGTTTCACACTTGCTATGAAAGCAAACAATCGTATTTATCACTCCAGAAATTTCTAACACTGAGTTATTTCTTATATATCACATCATTCTCTGAAGGCAAGCAACATGTTATTATTGTATTTCATCACGAAACTTGTCCAATTTGGTGCTTTGCGGAAGCGTCCTAAAGAAACAGCTGATAAAGCGATAGACCGTTGCACTTTACTCCATGTCTGTCTGCAAGCAAACTGGGAAAATAACCTTGAGCCGCCCTGCTGCATGCTTTTGTTTCCTACTGCAGAGTGCACACCGTGTTTCGCTCTTTTATGTGTACGAGAAATGAACCTAGACACGTCTGTTTGTTTATTTGTTCACCATTTGTGCATCTAGGCGTAACTTGAGGGCGACATTTAACCTCTCCCTGCAATATTTTATTTATTTTTTGAGTTACTTCAGTAAAACCATGCAGCAGTAATATAAATGTTAATAAATACTCGTTTTCAGTTAAATATCTGTGCATTTCAACTTTTTTCTTTCTTTACCACTACTGTAAGTAGAGGAAATTTGTATACAATCTCAAAAAAAGTCGATGTCGAGTTTTCATCGAAAATATATCCTCGGAAAAGAGGGTTTTCCTGAAAAAGTTCCTCGTGCAATTCGCGTTTATGTGTAACTCAAAACGTAAAACCCCATTAAATGCCAATCTCTGTATTTAAGTTCAACAAAGGGTGCGACACGAACATTTTCAAAAACGTACCCCTCAAACTACACTTTACGTGAAACATCTTGAAAATTTTGATTTACTCAAAAATGGATTAAACATTTTTTTAAAATATCACATCTAAGTGTTAAACCGTAAGAGATAGAACAAAACTTACTACACAAAAAATGCAGATCTCGTTAAAACACACAATGTGTTATACATATTTTTTTCTTGATAACCGCTTTTGAGATAATCCTTGTTGCTGGTTTCATTTTAAAATATTTCAACTTTTCTCATACGGAATTTGTTAACTCCTGCAATGCAAAGAAATGTATTTCAACCAAATCATAACCAGCTTTTAAAATATTTGACTTTCGCTTAAGCCTAATGTATTCCCTAATTTCCCTTCTACTTACACAAGAAAGCAAGTAATAAGACCATTTCTGTAGAAGTAGAAACTTTTTAACAATAATTTGTTACGGAAATGTGGAGAATGTCATATGAATGGAACATGCTGAGGATCTTCAAAATATGTGCTTTACGTGCTTTACGCTGTAGAAGAAATAAAACACATGAGTTTCATTATATGGTTTTCTCTGACTTCCCCCATCCTCAAAACTGGCTCCAAAGATACCCCCATGCTTGGATAAATATGAGGGTAGTTTATATCAAACTTGCAAAAATAACCTATTTTGCTAAAGGTGGTTTTCAGATGTGACTTATGTAGTTTAAGCTTTAAATTGCAAATAATTTAAAAGAACAGACCAGGCTGGAAATTAGATTAAAGAAGTTCTGTTTGTAGCACGAATTGGGCCAAGAATTTACTGGTCTACTTATACTATTACTGTTAAATTCTTCTAAAGTTCTTTTCCTTTATTTCCGAAAAAGGACTAAAAGTTGTAAAAAGTTTAATATATATTATCCGCATAAAACAGCAGTATTAATTCTCCCACGCCATCGCCAAAGTTAGATAATCTGAAATGAACACGTGCTAGCCATTTGCTGAAGAAATAACTTATAAAAGTTGGAAATGTTTTAAGATAAATCAGTTGCATAACTGTAACGACTTCTGGACCGAATGCGGGTGCTTAAGAGAGAATAATAAATATTGCCAAAGAAATCCCATTTGAGCTCTCAGGTATAAAATAACTGAGCCCTGTGTTTATAAATGGAAACTGTATTTTGTGGAGAATTATTGAAAAAGTTTATATCTGAAATTGGCCATGCTTGCAATCAATGGCTTATAAAGTATTGAAACATTAATAAATCAGGCAAGGATGAGCTGTGGGCTGGTCGCAGGTGGCTCCTAGCGATTTAATTTTCTGAATAACCGTTTCCATATTCAGTGGCGGAGAGTGGGTAAACATCCCGGGGCTGTGGAAATACACATCTCTGTAGGTCAGAGGTTCTCTGTGCCCCAAAAGATTCCTTCAGTGATTCTGAAACATCTTTTCTGTTACATATACCTCTATACGTCGTTATCAAAATACCTCTTAAGTTCATTAAATTTTAACGGTTGCAGATGTAGTTATTTCTCATAAATTTCTTTACCTGTTCTGCAAATAAAATTATAGAAAAACTTATTCTTCTGTCTCTTCATGGTAATCGAGATAAACATTAGAGAAAGTATCTCATTATAGTTCCTTATAAGTAGAAGGGAACTATGAGAATACTTTGGGCTAAAACGATAATCAAATGTTTTAAAAGCTATCGATTGCCATTGATATTCCGTTGTCATTCTATGGCCGGGAATAAAACAAAATAAACCATAAGACGGATTGTCGCCCAAGTGAATAAGCGCATAGCCTATATTTTAATTGATTAAATTGTTTAGGTTAATTACTAAGTAAGGTGTCATGTATGTATTGTATATTGGATGTTCAGAGAGATTGTTCCTGGAAAGCGTTTTAACTTCAACCCGAGAGTTCTCAAGCGACGAATTCAGTTATTTCGCTATTTCTTTGTATATTGCAAGAGGGGAAAGACACTATTATGTAGTCACGTCTCCGAAAGAGAAAGTGGAGGTGAAACATAAACAGGGGAACCACGAGGAAATTTAGGTCAAGAATCACATGAAAGACGCATTGACCAATTAGAATTAATCAGTCACGGCAGAAGCGCACCCCAAGCTACTATCGGCACCAAAAATGGGCCAATGAGATTACAAGTTGAGAGTTTTGCGCTTGGGTAGAATTTGCTATAAATGTAGAGTATTCGCCCTAATTTTCAATGTAACTACACGAGGAAGCTGTGACGCTCGAATCAAGAATCCGCGCAAGTATAGTAAAGTTATTACAGTGATTCACGCAGTTGAAACGTAATGTCACACGTAACCTGCGACGCCGGAAACAAGGAAGCCACGGCAGAAAGTTAAAAGTGTGTACAATTATTTTCCACGTAACAGTTGCACTCTCGCCACGTAGCTTTTAGTTGCCTTTGTGCGCGTTACGTCCTTGTTCGAGGGAAATTATCGGAACACAATCGTGCCAGGAACTTTGACTGAACGAAACGTGCCAACGCTTATTTCAAGTTAATTTCCCGTACCATCTCCTTGAGATCACCGACACTCAATACCTGAGCTAGATATAAAGAGTTCTCAATTGCTTGTCGGTGAGTCCACCAATAGCCGAGGAGCGTTGAGAATCGACTTCAGCACTGCAACGCCGGAGAGAGGACCAGTCGTCGCTGCGCAGCCCAGCACCAATAGGTACGTCTTCCAGACCTCCACCAGCTCATACGTCCACAACCAGAAGGCGATTCTTGTTTGAGAAAAGTATTAGTATTTTAAAATTGAAAACAATAATAGGAATCAACTTGGTTATAAATGGTAACCGGACCTGTAGGCCGTGAACCAAATGATTTAATTGCCGAAATATACGTCCTGCATCTTCAGGGAACAAAGCTTCGGAGTCCAACAAGACCGGAGCACTATTCAACCATCGTCACATATAGTAGCGTTCGGAAGATGGGCGTAGCCAGTTAGAGGGTGAATGTTGTTAATAATAATTCACTATGATAGTTACAGTTGAAAAATTATGTGAAAAATATGTTGTGCTAGCTACCAGTGCACATTTTACTGGATACTAGTCGTGCAGGTCATTAGTTTTGCTGCAGTTTTAAATGTTATAGTTTGATATGCAATAGCGGGCTACTTGCATTACTGGATTCCAGTAATTAATAATTAGTTTATTCTTAGTGAAGATTTTTAACATTTATAGTGGAAATATATAAACTACTTTTAATTTGTTATTTTATTTCATTTTGGTTTTATTTATTCTAGTTATTAGTATATGCTATATCTGCAAACTCATAATATATGGGGAAAGTGGTAAGTAATTATACATTTTGGAATATACGTCCGGTATACAGAATTAGATGCCAGGATGTTGTACTTCAGATTCTATTCTATTTTATTCTTGTAGCTGATGTTCCTTCACTCATCTCCATTTCATTCCAACCGGTCTATTTCTGCATTATAAGTGTCGACTTTAATGCGGTGATAGAGCTCCTCCGCGGTGGTGAATGCACTTTGGAAATACAGCTTTCGGCGGCAGGGTGGCGTTGTAGTCATCTCTAAGAGTTGAAGTTCAATCAAGTCCACCAACGCTCCCCGCTTTGAGCGGATTTGTTTGGGCTATATTAGGGACCCGTCGTGGTGGCTCTTTCCCCGCAGTCGGTTTCAGCGCTTGTTGGATGCTCTTATCATCCTATCCTCCTGCGTCTGACGCTCAATAAGCCCATAATGGCTGCAGTGTCGATCCTCCTCCAGAAACCATACACACACACACAGACACGCATGCATAATGTAAACATAGAAATGTACAACAGGCGTTAAGTAAATAATCATCTTCATTTCTTTTATAGATAATAATGCGGTTTTGATTCAGAGATATGAATGAGCATTTCTATAATGGCTTAAGTGAAATAAAAGCTTGGTCTTCGAATGGTGAAACTTATTCTTGAAAAAATCTCATGTGCTCCATTTACATGACTTTCTCTACAGCTCTGTGACATTTATTGCTAAAAAGCTTATTCTTTTATCTACTTCATGCTAATCGAGATAAGTATTAGCAATGGCCTTGTTATTTGCTTTCTTGGAAGTAGATGAGCCAATTCTTTTGTAACCTGGTCGCTATGTGACTTAAATTAGCTTCTTTTTATGGCTAGGAGTTGACAAGTTCTCATATGAGAAAAGTTAATATTGTAAGCTAAAACTAATAACAAGGAATATCTCGGAAATATTAACTCCACAAAAAATTATATATATATATATATATATATATATATATATATATATTGTGTGTTTTAAATATATCTTCATTTCTTGTGTAGTTGGTTTTTGTCTAATGCTTACGGTTTACCAGTTATGCAAAAATTATCCAATTAAGAGGCCTTCAGAAACTATTCACAGAAAATTCAAGATATTTACCATATTTTAATCAAAATATTTAACCATTTTTGAGAAAATCAACAGTTTTGAAATATTTTCCATGTAAAGGGTATTTGGGGGTGGGGGATTTTCCTCAAAATTGTGTCGCATACTTGAAGCATACTAAACGTAAATACCAAGTTTGGTATTTTACCGATCTATTGTTTTAGTTATTGTGTTCACAGACACACTGACACACACATGCACATTTGGATCTTTTTCTATCTATTTTCTGGATGCAGAGTACCCTGAAACATGTATTTCCCTTGAAATCTCGTTAGCGAATTTTTGGTTTGAGTAGAATACCTTCTCTATCTCTGTACTATGTGCTAAGTAAAGAAAGCAAAAAAAGAATATTTTAATGCTCTTGATGCAATTATGCTCCATGACCAAGCAAAAGTACTTAACACTTTTAATGGAACATGGTGACTAGGCAAATGTACTAGGGAACTATTAAACAGATTAACTCTCAGATATTATACGCCATTGTTAGAAACGAAAAAAAAAAAAAAAAAAAGAAGAAGACTATTAAGCCATTTTCGTTGTTCAAGAACGCAGTGTTTTTATTTTTTTTAGTGTCGCTACAACGTATTATGTACATAGTAAGAAGAGAAGGTATTGTATTCCACTTAAAATTCATTGTTTAGACTTCGCTGCTTTGAAGTATGCTTTGAGGTCCCATGAATAAAAAAATCTGATGTGTTCCATTCACATGACTTTCTCAACATCTCTGCAACAAATTTTAGTTAAAAAGCGCATGCTTTTATTTACTTCATGCTAATCAAGAAACATTAGCAGAAATAGTCTTATTATTTGCTTCCTTGTATGTAGAAGCGAAATAAGGGAGTACCATAGGTTAAAATGATAGCCAAAAGCTGGTTGCTATGTAACTGAAGTTCCTTTGTTTGTATGGACAGGAGTTAACAAATTCCTGTATGAGAAAATTATATTTTTCAAAGCAAAAACGAAAAACCAAGAATATCTTAAAAATGATCAACTCCACGAAAAAAATGTATGTGACATAAATTGTGTGTTTTATCGCGAGCTACATTTTCTGGACAGTAAGTTTTTGTCCATCTCTTACGGTTTAGCAGTTGTACACAATTCCGTAAAATTCATCCACAATAAAGTAGTCTTCAGGAGCTATTCCCAAAAAATTCAAGATATGCATTTTATTTGTCAGGTAAATATCTTTACTGTACGATATTTTAATAAAAATCGTTACAGCCATTTTTAAGAAAATCAAAATTTTTAAAAAATTGTCCATGTAAAGGGTAGTTTGGGGTGGGGGGATTTTCTTGAAAATCTTTGTATCGCATCCTTGGAAGATACCAAACTTAAATACCAAGTTTGGGCTTTAACGGTCCTTCGTTTTTGCGCTATGCTGCCCACAGAGACACTCACACATACATACACTCACACACGGACATTTTTCTAAAAATGCTTTTTTTTGGATTCAGGGAGACTCAAAACATGTATTTCCGGTGAAATCTCGGTATCAAATTTTTGGGTACAATATCTTCTCTATACCCTATGTACATAGTTCGTATAGAGAAATTAAAAATTAGACAAAGGTCCTAGTGTACGTGTGCGCTTCTATATGTATTCATGTGTCTGTGAATAGCATAATTCAAGAATAAGAATTTCGTTAAAAACCAAAATAGCTATTTAAATTAGCAATATTTCAAGGATGTAATACGAATCTTTTTAAGAAAATCTTCCCACACAAAACTAACATTTACGTGGAAATCTTTTCGAACATTTTGATTTTCTCAAAAATAGCTAACAATTTTGATTAAAATACCATATGACTAAAATATTTTCATCACAAATAAAACGTATACCTTGAATTTTCGGTTCATTCTGATGAAGATATTTTCATCACAAATAAAACATATGTGTTTAATTTTCTCTTCTGTTTGGATGAGTTTTGCATAATTCATAAACAAGATGGACTAACATTTACTACAAACAAATTCAAATCTTGATAAAATGCAAATTTCATGTCTTTTACATTTTTTCTGGAGTTACCCATTTCTAGGTCATTCCTTGTTATAAGTTTCCAATACTTACTTTTCTGAAACGGGAAATGGTATTTCGCTTTTTTCATCTTGCTCATGCAAAGAGTGCGGAATTTGATTTGCATCATGTAGTGACGGTTTTTAAAATATTTTACTATCGCTTTAGTCTAGTGTATTCTCTTAGGTTCTTTCTACTTACAAAGAACTAAGTGATAAGACAATTCCTGCTAATGTTTAACTTGATTAGCATAATAAGCTTTTGTAAACATAATTTGTCGCAGAATAGATTCCGAAAGTCATGTGCCTAGAACACATAAGATTTTTAAAGTTACCGTTAGCTGATCTGTTTGTTTTTATTTTCTTTACACGTACTATGTACATAGTGTATAGAGAAGGTATTGTATACCATTAAAAATTCGATACTGAGATTTCTAGTGAAATATTTTGAGGTCCCTTGAGTCCAAAAATAGGCATTTCTGATTGTATATGTTTTTCTGTGCGCATCTCAAAAGACCGTTAAATGCTATTTAAGTTTATTATCTTCCAAGGGTGCGACACAAAGACTTTCTAAAAATTCCCCCATCCCAAACCAATTTTATAAATGTTGTTTTTCTCAAAAATGTCTCAAACGATTTTGATTTAAAATGCCGTATATTAGAAGTATTTATATCACAATTAAAATTTATGTCTTGAATTCTTTGGGAATAGCGTCTGAAGACCTATTTTTTCTGGATGAATTTTGCTGAATTTTCCATATCTGGTAAACCGTAAGAAATAGACAAAACCCGTATTACACAAAACGTGTAGATCACACAATTTATGCCATAAATATTCATTTCTGTTGTAGAGTTGACCGTTAACAAGGTATTGCTTATTATTGGTTACACATTTAAATTAAGTTAACTTTTCTCAACGCAGTTACCTTCCCTTACATCTCGCTTTTGTAAGCCTGAGAACCGAACTTAAATTGTTCACATAGCGACCAGATTTAAAATATATGACTATCGCTTTAGCCGTTTTCCCTTCTGCTTACAAGGAATCAAGAAGTAAGACCATTTCTTCTAATGCGTATCTCGATTAGCATGATGTGGATAAAATAATCTCTTTTATAAGATTAGTTTGCTTGCAGAACGGAAGTAGGTTTAACCCTTAAGCACGTCAGCCTAAAAAACTTTGTGCACTTCCTGTTTCTGATCTGTGGGTCAAGTACTACATCTTTTGTAAGTTGTAGTATTTGCCTCACAAGCTCAGGTCCTTCTCCTGCGAGGTTATACCAGATATTTGATATCTTAGGCGTTCCAATGCCTCACACTCTAGCAGAACATGTTTTGCCGTTTCGTTGTCTCTTACGCTCAAACAAGTGAGTTCGCTTTGATGCAATCATATTGTTTTCCTGAACATACCATGCCCAGTTATTCAACTTATAACTCTTCTTAATGAAGGCTTATTTAGCCTAATGAGTAAGTTACTTAATTTCCTACAAGGTTTTCCAACTAAATGTTTATAAACGTTGTTAGAGGGGATGTTTTTCCACCTCTTTTGGATTTCTTTTTTAATCCATTTTTACAGCAATTTTAGCTTCAGATGGGCTAATTCCACATACAGGTTCGGGTCCTTTAAAGGGGAGAGTGCAGAACAGTAAGAAAGTTATGTGAATGAGACAGATCAGATTTTTTGTATTTATTTCGTGACGATAACTTAGGAGCTGCTCAGCAATGGCTGTACACGTGTAACAAGAAGTGAGGTTATGTCTCTCAGTTTGGTTACAGATAGTTAATAATGCTTTTAGTTTCATTAAGGATGAATAAGGTAGATTAAAACGTTAATATCCGTTGTGGAATCGAACCCCTCTCTTTCCCGCGGGACGCAAGTCATTACACCACAAAGCAACTGTTTTGAATAGAAGTCTATAAACACGTTAAAACGTTTGGGCCACTCCCTGGATTCCATTATGTTTGCATTCAGCTTCTGATTGCACTAAAAAGTAAATAAAAAACAGCGCATTTTATTTCCTCCCGCAGATTTGTAGTCGCTAACATATACATTTCATTGCAGTATTTCGCTTAGCTAGTCATGTTATAAAACTTTTTGCATGGATTTCGAAATATTCAGAAACAAACTCGAGTCGGAGGCTCTTTTAAATTATGAGTCTTAGATCTCAGAATTTTAGGACCTTAAAGACATTTTGAACTGAAAATCCAAGGTTTTTATCCAAGGCTTTGGACATTTATGATTTTTACTTTCTCTAGCATGTGTGCACATACATGCTAGAGAAGGTATATATATTCTGAAGCACCCAGAGTCCGAAAAAAGCTATTTTTAGAAAAAATGTCCGTCCATGTGTGTTGTGCACGCGAGCCCGTGCACGAAGGTTTTAAGGGAAATAAGCCCATCCCAAGCTACCCTTTACATTAAAAAATACTCAATATTTTACTTTTCTCAAAAATGACTCACTATTTGAACTAAAATACCGTGTATTAAAGATATTTACATGAAGAATAAAATGCATATCTTGACTTTTAAGGGGATAGCATGGCAATCCAATGAAACGGATTTCAACCACAAGGCAACTAGTTTTTAAAAGATTTGACTGTCACTTTAGCTTAGAATGTTCTTTTATTTCCCTTCCACTTACAAGAAAGCATGTAATAAGACCATTTCTGCTAATATTTAACTCGATTAACATGAAGTAGATAGAAGTATAAGCTTTCTAATAAAAATTTGTTACAGAGATGTAGAGAAAATCATCGTATACAGTTATATAGATTTATTTCTTTAAAAGTATATTAATACATGAACTAAACTTTTTGTTGTGTTACTGCAATGATTTTGAAAGTATGTGCTGTTTTCTGTCATAACTGTATTTTGGACACTGAAATATTATATGTTTGACTGTAAGAGGACATAATGTACCTTCTAAAGCGTTAACAAAGTATTTTTCCCCAAAAGTTCTCATACATTTCACGAGACTACTAGAGTGAATTTTTTGTTTCGTCCACGCCATTCGTGTGTAGGACAGAAGTTTGAGAGGAAGAGTCAGATTGAAAAAAATCTGATGTGTTCCATTCACATGGCTTTCTCTACATCTCCGCAACAAATTATTGTTAAAAAGTTCATGCTTCTAATTACTCCATGCTAATTGAGAAAAACAGCAGAAATAGTCTTATTACTTCCTTCCTTGTATGTAGAAGCGAAATAAGGGAGTTTCATAGGTTAAAATGATAGTCAAAAGCTGATTGCTGTGTGACTGAAGTTCCTTTGTTTGAATGGACAGGAGTTGACAAATTCCTGTATGAGAAAAGTGTAGCTTTTTTATTAAAGCTGAAACCAAAAACAAGAAATATCTCAAAAACGATCAACTCCACGAAAAAAATGTATGTAAGTTGTATGTTTTAACGTGCTCCACATTTTTTGTGTGGTACGTTTTTGTCCAACACTTACAGTTTAGCAGTTATGCAAAATTCCGTAAAATTCATCCAGAAAATCAAGATATACATTTTTATTCTCAGATAAATATCTTTAATATACGACATTTTAGTTCAAAATCGTTAGGGCCATTTTTGAGAACATTTTCGAAAAAATTTCCATGTAAAGGGGAGTTTGGGGTGAGGGGATTTTTCTCAAAATATTCATGTCGCATCCCTGGAAGATAGTCAACTTAAATACCAAGTTTGTTATTCTACTAAATTTTCGTTTTTGAGTTATCGTGTTCACAGACACACGGACACACACAGATGCGCGGACCTTTTTCCGGAAATGCTTTTTTTGGATAAAGGGGACCCTAAAGCATATATTTCCGGTGAAATTACGTATCGAATTTTTGGGTAGAATAATATTGTTAAATTATAAGATAACATTTTTTTTATGTACCTGCTAACATTTGTCTTCTTTGTTTTCAGGTAAGCCAGTCTCAAGCATTCAGTTTCTGTAAGTAAGTAGTAGGTTTTTTCCTTCCACGTGTCACGTTTTGATCTTGCTCGTCAATGTTATGTTATCTTGTTTACCACTCCGCTTGCATCTGATATCACACAATGCAGTACTGGTAGCAGTATCGCTTATCATTATGTAAAGTGTATCGAAGATTATCAAGGGTAAAAAATATTTGACGTAATGACGTAAAACAGTCCAGAATTGTTTGTAGTCAGAGTACATAAAACAAATGATTGCTAGAATCTCAAACAGATGAACATGGAGTAATCACACTGCAGGCCAGTTTCGGGCTTAATTCCTACCCTATATATTATTATTATTATTATTATTATTATTAGTATTATTATTATTATTGCATAGCCGAATGGTTAGAGAACTCGTAATGTGAAATGGAGAGAGGCAAGTTTCCAGTTTCTCGCTTCTTCTTTTGTAGCTTTAGATATTACTTCTTTCTAGGAGAATTTTTTGGAACTCAAAATGTGTACTATATATTTTAATGAAGTTAAGAGGATTAAACTGGAATGCCGTTTTAGCAGGTTTTTATTCTAAAGATATAATTTGAGGGGTAATTTCTTTGAGAAATTTAAATATATTTATATATTAGTTTCTCCACACTTTCTATGTACATAAAGTATAGAGAAGGTACTGTAATGCACCAAAAAATTCAATACCGAGAATTCACCGGAAATAAATGTTTTAAGATCCCCTGAATTCAAAAGAAAAAAGCATTTTCAGAAAAAGTCCGCGTGTATCTGTTTGTGTCTGTGGACAGCATAGCTCAAAAACGAAAAATATATTAAATACCAAAGTTGGTATTTAAGTTCAGCATCTTTCAAGGGTGCGACGCGAAGATTTTCAAGAAAATTCCCTCACCCCTAACTACCCCTTACATGGAAAAATTTTCGAAAATTTTGTTTTTCTCAAAAATGACTTTAAAAATTTTGATTAAAATACCGTATATTAAAATATTTACCTGACAAATAATATGTATATTTTGAATGTTCTGGGAACAGCCTATGAAGACTACTTTATTCTGGATAAATTTTACGGAATCTTGCATAACTGGTAAATCATAATAGATAGACAAAAATCACTAAACAGGAAATGAAGGGCTTGTTAAAACAGACAATTTATGTTATACGCATTTTTTTCGTGGAATAATCGTTTTCGAGGTATTCCTTGTTATTGGTTTCAGCTTTAAAAAACTTATAAACTTTTCTCATACGGAATTTGTCACCTCCGATCCATAGAAACAAAGGAACTTCAGTCATATAGCTACCAGCTTTTGACTAATACTTTAGCCTATGCAACTCCCTTATTTCACTTCTACTTACAGGGAATCAAGTAATAAGTCTATTTCTGCTAATTTTTTTCGATTAACATGCAGTAAAAAATAAGTATAATATCTTATACAATAATTTATTGCAGAGATGTAGAGAAAGTCATGTGAATGGAACACATCAGGTTTCTTTTTATATTTATTTCATTAGTACTATAGAAAGAAAATTAAAGCTTGAATTATCTATTCTAAATTACTAGATTTTGAAATTTGCTTCATGGTCTCAGAACTAAAAAGCTCAGTACCAAAGTTCCATGTGTAAATCAGAACTATACTAGCTAATTCAAATAACAAATCTATAGAGATGCTGTTTAAAGCGAATGCATTTTTTGCTCTCTTTGGGCAACGCTTGCTTGCAAACATGTGTGATATGGATTCTATGTAATCGGCTTAGGCCAAGGGGAAACGGATGGTAAAGAAAAGAGAAGTACAATGCCTTTATTTTATGTCAAGGCCGCGCTTCGCGCGAATACGTGCTCATAACTGTCAACTACACTACGGGGCTTTCTGTTCCGTGAGTCCCGGGTTACTCACAAGTGTTAGTAACAAACGTGTTATGTTGAAAGTGATGTGTATTTGCTCGAAGACATTCTTGACATCATCGGATGTAATTGCCATTCACATCATAAGTTTTTTTCGTAAAATTTATAGTTTCTACTTTGTAGTCACACAGTAGGGTTTCTGTTTTAAACGCTTAGTAGCTGCTTGAAACACCACCTGCTGTACAACACGACTGAGAGACATCTTACGTCAGCGTTCGATTGCAGCACCAATTTTATCTAGCTTTTACATTGGTAGAACATGTCATTTTCCTTTTCCAGCTTAGCGTTTAGCTTATTGGCCCAACATCTCCCAGTGTATATCCGGAACTGGATAGCTAAGAAATTGCCTACACATGTTTCTACTTGATTCAGTTTTCACGTATGTATCGTACATAAAAATACGCTATCCAAGCATTTCTGAGGATTAATATAAGAAATATATTGTCGAAATACCTCACGATAGGTTACTGCTGATAAACGTACCTCTGACATGTCCTGCGTCGTTCCTGCGCAGTGGCATAATACCGAGGTCATTGTCGTCTATTTCGACAAGCATATAAGGCGCTTGTGGCTTTGGTGTAAAGTGAAGGCACGGTAGGTGACTTATCACCGCGACTGTGACTGACCAGTTAATGTAAACATGTAGAGAAGGTAACAATTGATTCAGTTAAGAAGGGTGGCATAATGGAAAAGTCGTGGATAGTTTTTTTTTTTTTTTTTTTTTTTTTTTTTTATACTTTCTCTACACGCACTATGTACATAGTGTATAGAGAAGGTATTGCATTGTACCCAAAAATTCTATACCGAGATTTCACCGGAAATACATGTTTTGAGACCACCTGAATCCAAAAAAGCATTTTTAGAAAAATGTCCGTGTGTGTGTGTCTGTGTGTATGTGTGTGTCTGTGGGTAGCATAACTCAAAAACGAAAAGGCCGTTAAATACCAAACTTTGTATTTAAGTTCAGTATCTTTCAAGAAGATTTTCAAGAAAATCCCCCACCCCCAACTACCCCTCACATGGAAAAATTTTCGAAAATTTATATTTCTAAAAAATGGCTCTAACGATTTTGATAAAAATATTATATATTAAAGATATATGCTTGACAAATAATATGTATCATAAATTTTCTGGAAATAGCCTTTGAAGACGACTTTATTCTGGATGAATTTTACGGAATTTTGTGTAACTGGTAAACCATAAGAGATAGACAAAAACTTACCACACAAAAAATGTAGAGCACATTAAAACACACAATTTATGTCATATACATTTTTTTCGTGGAGTTGATCGTTTTTTTTTTTTTTTTGGATATTCCTTGTTTTTGTTTCAGCCTTAAAAAACTTATACTTTTCTCATACAGGAATTTGTCAACTTCTGTCGATACAAACAAAGGAACTTCAGTGACATAGCAACCATCTTTTGCTATCACTTTAACCTATGTTACTCCCTTATTTGGCTTCTACTTAAAGGGAAGCAAGTAATAAGACTATTTCTGCTAATTTGTTCTAACTTAGCATAAAGTAAATAGAAGCATAAAGTTTTTCACAAAAATTCGTTGCAGAGATATAGAGAAAGTCATGTGAATGGAACACATCAGATTTTTTTCCCTTTCATTGGGAAAGGAAGCAACGATTCCTGAATATCCTCTTCTTCCCCCAGTGAAAATGAGCTTAGCTTTGAAGAACTGACCGCATCGCTTGTTTGGGTTTGAGCACATCATGTTTATACGCAAAATTGAGTAATGTAATACCTTTTTATTTCAGAATCTTTCTATTTGGGATCAGAGTAAACGAGTTTCGTCCGGATAAGGAGAGTAACTGAATGGATTCGAAAATTTATTGTCTGTCAAAGATCTCGGTCTACATTAATGTTCTCAATATCATTATGATTGATATAAACGAGCATACTATCCCATACTAGTGTTCATCCAAATGTTCCATGCTTTTCGTCGACTTGAAGGTATCAGACGCATTGCGGAGTGCTTCGTACGTCAGGATGATCCTGCACTTGAAGGCCAACAACCAGTTTTCTCTTTGCCAATTATAATTCCATAGCCGATGTATCAGTTGTCTGGTGCATGCTAGTGCAGATCTAGAAGCTAAGACCCTTGACAGTTGAATACCTCGTCTCGATCTTTTCCTCAGATATAAATGTGCATTCCATCATCAAGTAATCGATCAATTGAACTCGGCATCGATGTCTGTCTCCTTGCATCGGGTTATTCCATCAGAATTTAATCTCATGTTTGGTCTTATGCCATCAGATGTCCCTCATTTTTGTTTCAATTGTTTCATTTGTAAACCTTTTGGGTAATCTTTGTTGTATTATATAGAATCTTCAGGATATCTTGACACATTTCAATACATCTACAGCTTGGGAAGGTGGAGGATTTATTACAATCGAACCCAAACATTTGGTGTAGATATTTTCCTTGAAATTATACGTTTTGTTCTTCATATCAGTACCTCAAAATTTATATTGAAACCTTTGTCTTCGTGTTTGAGAAAATAGCAAACAACCATATAGTTTGGAATGGGGAGGGCATTTCTTGAAAATCTTCGGGGTATATCCTGAAAAATGCGGGACTTAGATCAGAAATAAGACAGCCTGGGTAGTGTGGTGGTAGCATGTCTACCCACATTCAACAGGTTGTGAGTTTGAATCTCGCCTAGGATGACTTACCCGGATAAGGTTTTTTTTTTTCCGGGATTTTCCTCTATCCTGAGAGGATGAATGTCGAGATGTCGATTAATTTAAACTCCATTGACTCCGAGATAATTTAAGCAGAATTTCAGAAAGTTAAAGGGCATTAAATAAAAATAAATAAAAAAGAAGCAGTTTATTTTTGAGTTATGCTGTTCACACGTATTGACATTTTAATACGAAATTTTTGGACGGAATGCTAACATAAGAAAATGATAGAGAAAGTAAAAATCTGATGTTATATTCAGATGACTTTCTCTACCTATTCAGCAACGTATTCTTACAAAAGTTTGTTGCTTTATCCACTTCATGCTAATTGAAATAAACTTTACAGAAATTATTTTATTACACATTCCTTTGTAAGTACAAAGGAAAGAAGGAAATACACTAGCCTATATTTAGTCGGATCTTTTAATTTGTTATGCAATTGACATTAAAATTCGGTCCCCTTTTTATGATCAGGGGTAAACCAAATGGGAGATGAAATGAAAAAAAAAAAAAACCTGATGTGTTCCATCCACATGACTTTCTCTACACCTTTCTAACAAATTATTGTTAATAAGATTATTCTTCTATCTACTTCATGATAATGGAGATAAATGTTAGCAGAAACGGTCGTATTGCTCAGTTCCTTATAAGTAGGCGGGAAATAAGCGAATGCACTAGGCTAAACCGACAGTCAAATATTTTAAAATGTGGTTGCTATCCAATTGAAATCCATTTCTTTGCGTGGGCAGAAGTTGAAAAGTTCCCGTGTGAGAATTTTATAATTATTTTAAAACTGAAACTAATAACAAGGAATATCTCGAAAACGGCCAACTCCACGAAGAAAATGGCTATGACATAAATTGTGTATTTTAACGAGATCTACATTTTTGTGCAATAAGTTATGGTCTATCTCTGAGGGTTTACTAGTTAAGAAAAATTAATCCAGAATAACAGGTCGTCAGAAGCTTTATCCAGGAAAATAAAAATATAGAGTTTATTTGTGATGTAAATGGTTTTAATATGATATATTTTAATCAAAATCGTTAGAGCTATTTTTGAGAAAAAACAATATTTTCGATTTTTTTTCCATATAAAGGGTAGTTTGGGGTGGGGGATTTTCTTGAAAATCTTCATGTCACATCCTTGGAAGGAACTAAACTTAAATACCAAGTTTGGTATTTAACGGTCGTTTGTTTTTTGAGCTATGCTGCCCACTGATACACACACAGACGGACCTTTTTCTAAAAATACTTTTTTGGGATTCAGGGAGTCCCAAAAATGTTTCCGGTGAAATATCGAATTTTTGGGTGAAATACAATACACATAGTAGGTGTAGAGAAAATAATAACCTCCCGTTTGAGAAATATATAAGTAGGTTAAAATTGAAACCAACAAGGAACATCTCGGAAACTATTAACTCTACAAAAAAAAAAAAAAAAAAAAAAAAAAAATGTATTGGACATACATTGTGATTTAACTAGATCTACATGTATTAGTAGTACATTTTTGGCTAATTAGTTGATAATATACATTTTATTTGTCATGTTAATATCTTTAATATACGGTATTTTAATCAAAATCGTTAAGAGCCATTCTTGAGAAATACAAAATTTTCAAACACATTTCTATGTAAAGGGTAGTTTGGGGTGGGGGGGATCTTCTTGAAAATCTTTGTGTCTAATCATTGGAAGATACTAAACTTAAATGCCAAGTTCGATATTTAACGATCCCATCGTTTTTGAGCTATGCTGTCACACACACACACACACACATACACACACACCCACACACTCACGCAGGACCTTTTTCTAAATATGTTTTTTTTTTAATTCAGCGATTCCAAAACATATATTTCTGATGAAATCTCGGTATTGAATTTTTGGGTGCATTACAATACCTTCTCTATACACTACGTGTGTACATAGTACGTGTAGAGAAAGTAAACAGGAAGAAGTCAAAAGAGACACAATTTATTAATGTGTCTCAAACAGTATTTTCGACTCAGATCTACAATAAATACTTCCCTAAGCACAATTTCATGGCCGTCTAAACGTGTCTTCATCGACTTTGCGCACACCTGCCTACTTCAATCACTAACGTTCAGAAGGCCGACTTTACGCACTATTGCTAGTGCGTAAAGTTGAAATTTATCTTCACGCATTATCACAGAAAAATTCAGTTTTAAACGTTATTTGACAGATACCATCAAAAGCTACTGCAGAAAAAAATTGATGTGTTACATTCATTTGACTGTCCCTAACCTTTCTTCTCTCTATTAGATGGTAAATACATATATAGAGTATTCTTACAAACGTTTGAGATGTGCGTACAACGGGAAAAGCGATAGTCAAATGTTTAAGAAATGGCCTTTAAAGTCCATGCTCATTGCATGCACTCGCGAAAAATAACTGAACATCTAAAATCCTTTAATATTATAACAAAAATGAACGACTGGAACCATAAATTGTAGCTATCTCGAAAATAACTTACGTCACAATAATATGAGGGTGGTACATTTATGAGCTTTTCTATCCATTCTTCATCAAACTCACCTTTATAACGTTTGCTCTTATATCTACCTCCCGTTAATCGAGATAAAATCTATAGAAATACTTTTTTTTTATACATTTTGGTGTAGATACAGCGGGATTAGAAAATACAATAGGCTTCAGTGATAATCAAATCTTTAAAAAGCTGGTCGTAATGTAAGGATTCAAAATTTCGTTCTCTTTTGTTGACCAGCAAAAACAAAAGAGAATTACTACTTTCCATTTGAGAAAATATAAGTATAGAAAAATTGAAACCAATAACATGGAGTATTCGAAAATTGTTAACCCCCTAAAAAACAAAATGTGATATAAATTGTAGATTTGATGAAATCTACATGTTTTCCCTAGTAGTTTTTGTATTCCTTCTACCTAGTAAGCAAAAGAGATACAGAATGAAGAGAACATCGGAGAATATTCCCAGAAAATTCAATATATACATTTCTTATTTCATAAATATATCATAAACATATGTTATTTTAATCAAATTGAGCCATTTTTGAGAAACTCTAAATGTTCTGAAAATGTTCCATGAAAACTGTAGGATTGTTTTGAAAAGCATCTTGTCGCATCCTTGGGAGATGCAGAATCTAAATATCAAACACACACACGCACTCACACATGAATGATTTTATTCATGAACCTCAAAACATGCATTTCCGGTGAAATCTTGATATCGAACAATTGGGTGGTATGCAATACCGTTTCTATCTACTATGCAGATTGTATGTATATACCGGGTGAGGCTTCTTATCCTGTGGATTATTAACTAGGCAACCTTTAATTTTATACACAGTGCGAAATGAGATGCTTTCACCGCATTCACCAACCCGGTCATTAGGTCTGCGGTGATGCTGGTTGTTAACAACGTTGCCAGATCCCGATCATTAGGTCTGCGGTGATGCTGGTTAAAAATGTTGCCAGATCTTCCGATTTGTCGGAAGAGCTTCTGATGTTTGATGGTCTGTAAGAAATTCGGATTTTTTTACCAAATCTACCAATTTTTACTTTCTCTATAATCACTATGTACATAGTGAATAGAGAATGTATTGCACTCCAACAAAAAATTCGATACCGAGATTTCACTGGAAATATATGTTTTAGGGTCCCCTGTATCCAAAAAAAGTATTTTCAGAAAAAGGTCCGTGTGTCAATGTGTCCGTGTGTCTGTGAACATGATAACTCAAAAACGAAAAGTCGGTAAAGTACCAAACTTGGAATTTAAGTTTAGTATCTTCCAGGGATGCGACACGAAGATTTTGAGAAAAATCCCCCACCCCAAACTAAAAAATGGCTCTAACGAGTTTGATTAAAATATCGTATATTAAAGTTATTTACCTGACAAATAAAATGTATATTTTGAATTTTCTGGGAATAGCCTCTGAAGACTATTTTATTCTGGATGAATTTTTCATAACTACTAAACCGTAAGAGATGGACAAAAACTTAACCCACAAAAAATGTAGAGCTCTTTAAAACACACAATTTATGTTATATACATTTTTTTTCGTGGAGTTGCTCGTTTTTGAGATATTCCTTTTTCTTGGTTTCAGCTTTGAAAAACTTATACTTTTCTCATACAGGAATTTGTCAACTCCTGTCCATACAAACAAAGGAACATTAGCCACATAGCAACCAGCTTTTGACTTTCACTTTAACCTATGGTACTTCCTTATTTCACTTCTACTTACAATAAAGCAAGAAATAAGACTATTTCTGCTAATTTTGCTCGATTAGCATGAAATAAATAAGATAAGCTTATTAACAATAATAATTTACAAAGATATAGAGAAGGTCATGTGAATGGAACACACCAGATTTTTAATTTTAATTTCATTTCATAAATTAGTTATTAATGTAATTGATTTTTAAATTTACAGGAAATATTTTATTCAAATGAATTTTAACAAATATTTTAAGAATTATGTTATGTTCCAATTTTATAAAACTCGTAGTTGTGATGAAAATAAATCATTTGGGTTAACCAGTGAAATGTTTAAGAGGAAGACAATAAATAAAATCAACAATGTTAAGGAAAACCAAAGGGTGACAAAATTATATTTTCAGAACGTGTTATAGTGTGACGTCATAAACCACGTATTATACCCCAAGGTCGCGGTTTCAAACCCGGCGGAGGACGATGGATTTTTTCGGGTGTAAAAATCCTTAGCGTGGCTTCCTTCGGAAGGGAAGTAAAGCCGTTGGTCCCGTGGCATAGATTTACGGCACGTAAAAGAATCTCAAGTTTGATAAGAGAGGCCTCTGAACAAAATTAAAAACGGTCTTTCACGCCCAATTTAGAATGGGACGCTGAGAACCACAGTAGTTAAAGAGCGTCCATAAATAACACGCCCTCATGTATTAAATGGGAATAATTTCAGACATTTTATTTATTTACTATGTATATTGAAACAGTTTTAACATGTTACATCATAATTCATAATTATAGAGTACGGATTTTTTACGCGTAATCTTCCGGTTTTTTTTTTATTAAACTTCCGATTTAATTTATTCAGATCTGGTTGTTGACGTGCCCCAGTAGTGCAATGGTTATGTTAGAAGTTCATGGTGAAGGTCACACCTGCGAATGAATGATTTTTTTACTTCCTCTAGCCCGCATGTACAATGTACACAGTATTCCACCCAGCAATTCAATACCGAAATTTTACCGGAAATATATATTTTGAGACCCCTTGAGTCCGTAGAAAGCATTTTAGTAAAAAGGTCCGTGTATGTGTCTGTGGACAGCATAACCTCAAAAACCATTTAAGTTCAGTATCTTCCAAGGATGCGACACGAAGGTTTTCAAGAAAATCCCCCACCCGACCTACACTTTACATGAAACACTTTTCGAAAATTTCTCAAAAATGACTCCAACAATTTTTATTAAAATACCGTATGTTAAAGATATTCACTTCACATATAAAATGCACATTTTCAATTTTCTGGGAATTCCCTCTGAAGAGTTCTTTATTTTGGTAGAGTTTTGCAGGGTTTAGCATAACGGTTATACCGTAAGAGCTAGACAAAAATTTACTACACAAAAAATGCGGATCTCATTAAAATACATAATTTATGTCATATACGTTTTTCTTGTAGAGTTGACATTTTTCGAGATATTCATTGTTTTTGGTTTCAATTTTAAACTAATTAAGTTTTTTTCAAATGGGACCTTGCAGAGCCAACCGAACCTCAATTATTTCACATAGCGACCAGCTTTTAAAAGATTTGATATCGTTTTAGCCTAATGTATTTCCCTTTTACTTGTAACTCTGGCCGCGCCGTGGGCGAGTGGTTAGACAAGGAATATCTCAAAAAATGAAAAAACTGTATATAACATAAATTGTATGTTTTAGTGTGCTCTACATTTTTTGTGTGGTAAGTTTTTGTCCATTTCTTATGGTTTAGCAGTTATGTAAAATGCATACAGAATAAAGTAGTCTTCGGAGGCTATTCCAGAAAATTCAAGATATACATATTATTTGTCAGGTAAATATCTTTAATATACGATATTTTAATCAAAATCGTTAGAGCTATCTTTGGGAAACTAAAATTTTTCGAAAAAAGTTCCATGTAAAGAGTAGTTAGGGTGGGGGGTTTTTCCTTGAAAATCTTCGTGTCGCATCGTTGTATGATACCATACTTAAATACCAAGTTTGGTATTTTAAGGTCAATTCGTTTTTGAGCTATGCTGTCCACAGACACACATACACACGGACCTTTTTCTAATTTTTTTTTTATTCAGGGGGAATCAAAACCTGTATTTCCAGTGAAATCTTGGTATCAATTTTTGGGTGCAATACAATACCTTCTCTATACACTATGTACATAGTACGTGTAGAGAAAGTAAAACCATTACTTATAAGGTAGCAAGTAGTAAGACAAATTCTGCTAATGTTTATCTAGATTAGTATGCCGCAGATAAAAGGATAATCTTTTCTAAAACAAAATTGATTGTGGAACAGCTAGAGAAAGTTATGTGAAGCTATCAGAACGAGAACGTTCTAGAAAGTCATGCATTTTTACCGAATACACTAGAAGTGGATTGGCCTATAAAATGGAATTGGATTTCCAACCGTTCGTGCTCATTTGGAACAATTTTTTCAAATAGAGAACATCTTGGCATGCTGTTAGTATACGGGAAGCGCAGCAGAATACAACGGAGGCACGTTCCACAGAGAACACTTCCTACAAATCACACGTTTTTGCGAGTTGCGAATCGCCTTCTGGAATGAGGAACAGTGCACAAGACACGACATCCACGAAATCACCTTGTCTGTGACCAAGCAACGACGGATCGTGTGACTGTCATTCAGCATCCGCATTGTAGTACGATGGCCAATCTTCCGCGTGGAGAATACTACGTCATGCAAAGTTTCATCTTTATCATCTTCAGCTTCATCAGGAATTACTGCTATTCTAACACATTTTGTGTTTCAAAGAAATTCACATCATAAAACTAATTAGCTGAAACGACACTTCCATGCCAAATCGTCAGTTCTCGTTATATTTACTAAACTTAAAAATCTGATGCGTTCCATTCACACGACTTTCTCTACATCTCTGCAACAAATTATTGTTAAAAAGCTTATGCTTCCATTTACTTCATGCTAATTGAGAAAAACTAGCAGAAATAGTCGTATTACTTACTTCCTTATAAATAGAAGCGAAACAAGGGAGTACCATAGGCTAAACTGATAACCAAAGGCTGATTGCTATGTGACTGAAGTTCCTTTGTATGGACAGGAGTTGACAAATTCCTGCATGAGAAAAATATAAGTTTTTCAAAGCTAAAACAAAAAACAAGGAATATCTTTAAAACGATCAATTCCACGAAAAAATGTATGTAACATAAATTGTGTGTTTTAAAGTGCTCTACATTTGTTGTGTGATAAGTTTTTGTCCATCTCTGCGGTTTAGCAGTTATGCAAAATTTCGTAAAATGTATCCAGAATAAAGTACATTTTATTTGTCAGGTAAAATAGCTTTAATGTGCGATATTTTAATCAAAATCGTTAGAGCTATTTTTGCGAAGATCAAAATTTTCGGAAAAAGCTCCATGTAAAGGGTAGTTTGGGGTGGGAGGATTTTTCTCAAAATCTTCGTGTCGCATCCCTGGAACATACTAAACTTAAATAACAATTTTAGTATTTTACCGACTTTTCGTTTTTGAGTTACCGTGTTCACGGGCACACGGACACACTGACACACGAACACACGGACACATGGACCTTTTTCGGAAAATGCTTTTTTTAGATAAAGGGGATCCTAAAAATATATTTCCGGTGAAATCTCGGTATCGAATTTTTGGATGGAGTGCAATACCTTCTCTATACACTACGTACATAGTGCGTACAGAGAAAGTAAAAACGCCCAACTCTACAAGAAAACTTTCATCACATAAACTGTATGTTTTAACTGTATTTTTGTGTATTAAGTTTTTATCAGTCATTTGCGGTTTAACCGTTATGCAAAGTTATGCAAAACTCATCGAGAATAAAGAGGTCCTCAGGAGCTATTCCCAGAAAATTCAAAATATTAATTTTATTTGTTATATAAATATTTTTAATATACGATATTTTAATCAAAATTATTAGAGCTATTTGTAGAATGTTTCCATGTATATAGTAATTTGTGGGGGGTGGGGATTTCTTTTTTTGAAAATGTTCGCACGCATCCATGGAATATACGTAGTTTGGTTTTAACGGTCTTTTCGTTTTTAAACTATGCTGTCCACATGCACATACACACATACGCATATACAGACATACACAGACCTCTTTCTAAAAATACTTTTTTGATTCAGCGGAACTCAAAACAGATACAGGGTGTTAATGAACTACACCGAAATAATCTGCGAGATTGTGCACGTGACTGATATAAGTAACTTGAGATCGGCGATGCATGGTCCCCAGATAAACATAACGCAACTACATAGCGTTAAACGTGTGGATATCAGATGCTGATAAGTTTGTGTTAAAGCAAAGCAGTTTGAAAAAATGGCTTAGAATGTCTTTAAAACTGCTGACCGAGTATAGAAATATCGATTTTTGGCAGCTGTTACTAGCGTTCTCAAGATTTAATGTCACAAAAATCTGTAAAATCTCAAACTAATCACTTGACAGTGCGACACTGAGCGACTATGTAGCCTACTCTGAAAGCGTTTTTTCAACTGCTCTATTGGCTTAATGCGTAGCGCGGGAAGCTGCTGCCCCAAAGGTCATGTGTTCCATTCGTGTCATAGAGTAAAAGTTTTTATTATTATTTTTTTCATTCCAGACGAATTGCCACGATACGTTGCGTACTGGCACTTCAGAAACTTATAGCCGTTACTTCGAAATTTCAATAAACAGGCCATAAGTCTCCTATCTCAAATTACTATATTCTGTGAAAATATTTCGGTATAGTTCATTAGTATTTCCTGAGAAATCTCGGTATCGAATTTTTGGATGGGATACAGTACCTTTCTATACACTATGTGCATAGTACGTGTAGAGAAAGTAATGCCATTTTATTTGGGTGAAGGAGTGTGATATCATAATTTAATCACAGAGAGTATAGATAGTGAAAGTACAATGTATGTTGGTCAAAACAAAAGAATGAAGATAATGAGAGGTGCATACCAACCGCCAATAAAGATAATGGAAAAACCGTGCTGAGATGCTTCTTAGCGCATCACGTGACAGGAAGAATACTTAGCCTAATGGTTATGGAGCCGGTCCGGACCTGAATTTATTTAGTCACGGAGTTTAAGTACCCCTTCAATTAGGGAGTGTTTATCTTCCGGCAATACAGGGGTAGAAGCCCAGATACTTAATCTTTATTGTATTGGTACGTGGGCTTCTGTCCCCAACCAGAAGCCAGAACTAAAGATCGAAGAATTATAAAAACTTATTATTCGATCCACGTCATGTTTTTAATGCAGAAACATATTTGTAGAAGTGATTTTGTTATACCTTTCCTTCTATATACGAGGGCTTGGCTATAAATAAAAGACAAGTTCATAGAAAACAATTATTTTATTTTAAAAGTTTTGTACACTTATGATTACTTTTCAACATAATCACCGAAAAGATTGAGACATTTATCGTGCCTGGGCACAAGCTTTGCAATACCCGCTTCAAAAAATTTTGCCGCCAATGATTTCAAATGAGCATTGACGTTGTTTTGAAGATTTTCGTACGTTACGACGTTTGCGGAGAGCCACTCAAAACAAATGAAGAGGAATGCTGACTTCAGGAATTGTGTTGATCCATGATAACGCTCGTCCACACACTGCTGGCACAACCCATCAGCTCCTTGAAAAATTTCAATGGGACATTTTCGATCATCCGCCGCACAGTCCTGACCTGGCACACAGCGTCTTTCAACTTTTCCCTGGACTGAAGACGTGGCTAGGAGGGCAGCACTTTCAACCCAACGAGGAACTTCAAAACAACGTCAATACTCATTTGAAATCATTGGCGGCAACATTTTTTGAAGCGGGTATTGCAAAGCTTGTGCACAGGTACGTTAAATATCTCGATCTTTTCGGTAATTATGTTGAAAAGTAATCATAAGTGTACAAAACTTGTAGTAATAAAATAATTGTTTTATATAAACTTGTCTTTTATTTATAGTTTGTCGGCGGTTGAAAAAAAAATGACCCTCGTACAATGCTAGATTAATTAGACAACTATTACAATTTTCCTTGGCGATGACAAGGTTGCCAGATTGGGCCAAAAATCGCTCATTGGGGGACTAAAGATCAACTTTGTGACCGAGTTTTACTTTCTCTACACATGTCTGTATGAGTATCTGAGGGCACGATAGCTCAAAAACGAAAAGACCGTTTAATGCCAAACTTGGTATTTGTACCTAGTATCTTCCAAGGATGCGATATGAAAATTTTCAAGCAAATCTCCCCGCCACAAACTACCCTTTACATGGAAAAAGTTTGGAACATTTTGTTTTTGTCAAAAATGGCTCTTAACGATTTTGATTAAAATCTGTAAATTAAATATATTTACATCCAAAATATTTATTTTGATTTTTCTGGGAATGGCCTCTGATGACGTGTTTATGCTGGATGAATTTTGCAAAATTTTGTATGGCGTTAAACCGTAAGAGATAGATATAAACTTAATACCTAATATATCTCGTTAAAACACATAATTTATGGCATATAGATTTTTCTTGTACACCATTTTAGATATTCATTGTCATTAGTTTTGGTTTTAAACTACCTAACTTTTCTCAAACGGGACCATGCAAAGTGAACCGATCCCCAATTGTTTCACATAGCGACCAGTTTATAAAAAATGTGACTATTGCTTTAGCATAATGTATTCCTTTATTTCTCATTTACATACAAGGAAGCAAGAAATAAGACCAATTCTGCTAATGTTTATCTCCATTAGCATTATGTAGATAAAAGAATATTGTTTTGTAACAATACTTTGTGTTTGGATCAGCTAGAGAAAGCTTTGTGAATGCAATACATCAGATTTTTAATTGAGGTGATATGCGAAATTTTTGACTGACTTTGAAACCACGAAAATAACTTAAATTTATTGCTGGAAAAGTATATATATATACATATATATATATATATATATATATATATATATATATTGTAATACTTTATATAGTGTTGCTAGTGTATGAAGAATACATTATTACTGTAATTGCAACTTACAGCGCCTATACAGTAATTTGAGTAAATAAGTGGGGAACATGTGTTAACGGTTTATCAAGAGTTGACCTCCCTGCTTTGCGCAGGGCCCCGGGTTCAATTCTCGGCTGGGATGAGAATGTGGATAAGTATGTTATCTAATGAATAAAATCAAAAGTGAAACAGAAACCTAACGATAACAGTACAGGAGTTAACGCCATTTCCTACAGACAAATTGTTTCCAAAGGAAAATGCCGCCGATATGACCGTGTAGTTAAAGACGGGGTATTAATGGAACATTAATAACACAATCTGGTTCCATTCACATGCCTCTTCATCTCTGTAGCAACTTATTGTTAAAAATCTTATTCTTATATCAACTGCATTCTAATCTATAAATTAGCAGAAATGGTCTTATTACTTGCTTCCTTGTAAATAGAAGGGAAATAAGAGATTACACTAGACTAAAGCGATAGTCAAATCTTTTAAAAGCTGGCTGCTATGTGATTGAAATTCCTTTGTGTGCGTGTGCATGTGTGTGTGTGTGTGTGTGTGTGTGTGTGTGTGTGTGTGTGGCCAGGAATTGACAAATTCCCATATGAGAAAAGTATAAGTATTTTAAAGCAGAAGCCAATAACAAGGAATATCTCAGAAACGGTCAGCTCTATAGTAAAACAAGTGTATGACATAAACTATGCATTTTAACGAGATCTGCATTTTTTGTAGTGAAGATTTGTCTATCTCTTATGGTTTACCAGTTATGCAAATTTCATCCAGAATAAAGGTGTCTTCAGAGGCTATTCGCAGAAAATTCAAATTATACATTTTACTTGTCATTTAAATTTCTTTAATACACTATATTTTAATAAAACCCGTTAGTCATTTTTGAAAAAATCAACATTTTCCAAAATGTTTCGACGTAAAGGGTAATTGGAAATGAAGAGATTTCTTAAAAAGTCTTCATGTCACATTCTTATAAGACACTAAACTTAAGTATTTTGGTATTTAATGGACGTTTCCTTTTTTAGCTATGCTTCACACAAATACACATGGATATTTTTTAAGTTTTTTTTAATTCAGAGGGTATCAAAACATGTATTTCCTGTGAAATCTCGGTATTGAATTTTTGGGTGGAATACAATATCTTCTCTATAAACTATATACATAGTAATGTAAAGAAATTTCAAAAAAATAAAAATATCTGTGCTTTAGGAGGTTCCAAGTGATTTTACTTTCTATAAAGTTTGTAACCAAGCGGTTAGAATAACCTTAGGAAACACAAACAGAATCTTAGATACGTTTTTCAACCAACCCTTCTCCCCCCAAAAGAAATCATGAATGTCAAATTGGGCAATTTCAATATGAATTTTGCTTTTTAAAAAATAATTCTGATGATAATATGTGAATTAAATGTGGTAACCTTGGGCGAATGGTGCTATACCATCCTGCTAGGGAATGGCCAGTCATGAATGGTGTACTTCAAGCAACATTGCATAAACGAGCTTGACATTGTGGGCTGTTTTGTGAAACTTGGCGGGCCACGCAACTACGTGTGCAGTTGACAAGAGGGAACTATTGCAGTTAACACACCATGTTACCACTCATTAAGAAATGTCCGATACAGATTTCTTTCTTGGGCGTCGTGCCAAGGAATCTGGGTTAACTATGTGGTTGGCTCACAACAGTGTTGAAAATAAAACGTTTGTTTTCATTTCACATGAAAGGATACCTTCACAAGGGTTTGAGATTCACCAAACGTCTTCTACAATATAACTAAGAATTCAACTATTATTTGCAAAAGTATTTATTTATTATTAGCATAATCCGCAGCTATTGTGTCCTTCAGTTTCTCTCTCGTTATCTTAGTTTGTCTCTCTGCCTAATATCTCCTCTCCATCACATTCACTCATTCTCTTCTCTCTGTGCAACTTCTTGTCATATGGTGTTTTAAAAACTATACAATTAAAAAGGTTTACACATAATTTTTGCTTTCTCTACACGTACTAAGTACATAGTGTATAGAGAAGGTATTTATTGCATTCCACCCAAAAATTCGATTCCTAGATTTCACTGGAAATGTATGTTTTAGGGTCTCCTGCAACCAAAAAAAAAACATTTTCAGAAAAAGGTCCGTGTGTCTGTGAACACCGTAACTCAAAAACGAAAAGTCGATTGAATACCAAACTTGGTATTTACGTTTAGTATCTTCCAGGGATGCGACACAAAGATTTTGAGAAAAATCACCCCACCTCAAACTACCCTTTACATGGAACTTTTTTCGAATATTGTAATTTTCTTAAAAATAGCTCTAACGATTTTGATTAAACTCGCGTATATTAAAGCTATTTGCACCCCGAATAAGATGTATATCTACAATTTTCTGGGAATATCTTCTAAAGACCTCTTTATTCTGGATGAATTTTGCCGAGTTTTGCGTAACTACTAAACCGTAGGAAATGGACAGTAAATTACCACACAAAAAATTTAGAGCACATTAAAACATACAATTTATGTTATATACATTTTTTTCGTGCAGTTAATCGTTTTTAAGAAATTCCAAGCAAGTAATAAGACTATATCTGCTAATTTTTTCTGGACTAGCATGAAGTAAATAGAAGCATAAGATTTTTAACAATGATTTGTTGCAGAGAACTAGAGAAGGTGATGTGAATGGAACACATCAGATTTTTTTATACATGGGCTCTAAAATGTGTGTTTCTAGTGAAAGCTCGATGAAGAATATTTGGTTGGAATGTAATTCCTCTTTTGACTACGTACTATTACGAGCTAGAGAAAGTAAACATGTTTTTTTATTAATTGTTTTATTCAGAGATTCTCAAGCCCGCATTTCCAGTGAAATTTCGATATCAATTTTTGGGTAGAATGCATTGCATTCTCTACCTACTACTTAGATTAAACATGGTGGAGAAACTAAAAATCCAGCGCTTTGAAGCGGAAAACTTAGGATAGCATTCGAAGAGGACTCGACACCGAACCTGAAGTTGCTGCACCTATGCCCCACGTGGGGGGTGTGAGACTTGAGGATACATCAGGCGGACGGAATCAAGAGCGATGGCACAACAATGACGGGGTACAGTATTTTTCAGAACATAACCCAGCCCCACTCCTCCTCCAATGTTTGGTATTAGGAAGTGGGCGGTTGGAAACCACCCTCGCTGTTGCCAAGTCTTCCACTTACTGTCTCTTAACTGAAGCGTTATTCTCGACTTGCAAATAGAGCCTACGGAGTCTCCAGGAAACAAGGTTCTATTACATTGCCTCTACCCCTAGTAAAGAGTCGTCTTTTGCTTGCTAATGGTTATTGCCCATTGGAAGGGGGAGCGGTCCCGTTTGATGTCCATCATGTTTTGGAGAAAACTATAATTACAGTTTCTATATAGAAGCGCCCCGACAGCAAACAGCACCTCCGCCTCTAATAGGGTCCAGCGCCAAAAGCGGTTCTTATCTGGGCAACCAGCCAAAGTCGTGGGACAAAGATAGTCACTTTAGATAACTTTTGCCCCTGCCACGCCGCACTGAGTACCACCGCTGACACTTCCAACCTTGAAATAAACCAGCGGGATGAGGGATGAATGAAATGACAATGGAAAAGACATGGAGGTACAGGATATACTGGAGGGGACGAGAGAAACCTACCAGCATTCGCCTAGGTCGCCCTTTGACAGCGAAGTGAAACTGTTGGTCTCGTGTCGTATGTTTACAGCACGTAAAATAAACTCAAGACTAATACAGAGCAAAAATTATCGGTCTTTCACCCCCAATATAGAATGGGGTGCTGAGTACCACAGTAGTATTAAAGTGTCCATAAATAAAACTTCATTCACCTGGAGCTAACCCACGACCTCTGATAGCGCCAAAAGAATTGTAATAAAAATCTGTTGTGTACCATTCACATGACTTTCTCTATATCCCTGCAACAAATCTTTCTTTAAAAGCTTATACTTCTATTTACTTCATGCTAATCAGTAAAGCATTAGCAGAAATAGGCATATTACTTGCTTCCTTGTAAGTAGAGGTGAAATAAGGGAGTACCATAGGTTAAAGTGATAACCAAAAGCTGGTTGCTATGTCACTGAAGTTCCTTTGTTTGTATGGACAGCAGTTGACAAATTCCTGTATGAGAAAAGTACAAGTTTTTCATAGCAGAAACCAAAAATAAGGAATGTCTTAAAAACGACGAACTCCACGAAAAAAATGTATATAACATGAATTGTGTGTTTTAACGTGCTCTACATTTATTGTGCAGTAAGTTTTTGTCCATCTCTTACGGTTTAGCAATTATTCAAAATTCAGTAAAATTCATCCAGAATAAACTACTCTTCAGAGGCTATTCCCAGAAAATTCAAGATATACATTTTATTTGTCAGGTAAATATCTTTAATATAGGATATTTTAATCAAAATCGTTAGAGCCATTTTTGAGAAAATAAAAACTTTGGAAAAAATATCCATGTAAAGGGTAGTTGGGGGTGGGGAGATTTTTCTCAAAATCTTCGTGTCGCATCCCTGGAAGATACTAAACTTAAATACCAAGTTTGATATTTTACCTACTTTTCGTTTTTGAGTTATCGTGTTCACAGACACACGGACACACCGACACACACACTCACACACACACACACGGACCTTTTTCCGAAAATGCCTTTTTTTAGATAAAGGGGACCCTAAAACATATATTTCCGGTGAAATCTCGGTATCGAATTTTTTGGTGGAATGCAATACCTTCTCTGTACACTATGTACATAGTGCATATAGAGAAAGTAAAAATGTGATGTTAGTTTCTCTGTTACTATGTGTATTGAGTATGTTTACTAACCTGCAGAACATCCAAACCTAATAAAGAGATTTTACAATCTATTTACAGACAATTCAAAGTACTAGCTTTATTGCCCATTGCAATATGTCTATGTTATACACGAAATCCGGTATTTCAATATCCTTTTTATTATTTTCAGCGACCTCAAAACCCCAGTTGACATTTTTATCGAGTGCAAGACTTACTTTACCCTAGGATAGGAGTAAGGAAACTAAAACGTATAACAAAGAAATAACGGTTTTATGTGACTCTGCCGTGACGATCTATAATATAAATAAAGTGCATAATAAATTGTGTGTATGTGTATTACTCGCAAACATGAAACGTTTCCCTTACTTTAAATACTTGCTGCAGGTAGAAAAACGCAGCTCCAAACCAGATAAAAAAAAATAAAATCTGATATGTTCCATTCACATGACTTTCTCTATATCTTTAGAGATTATTATTGTTAATAAGCTTATCTTTTATTTATTTCATGCTAATCGAGAAAAATTAGGAGAAACAGTCTTTGTTTGTATTAACAGGAGTTGACAAATTCCTGTATGAGAAAAGTATAAGCTTTTCAAATATGAAACCAAGAAAAAGGAATATCTCAAAAACGATCAACTCCACGAAAAAAATGTATATAACATAAATTGTGTGTTTTAACGTGCTTTACATTTCTTGTGGGTTAAGTTTTTGTCCATCTCTTACGGTTTAGTAGTTATGGAAAATTCATCCAGAATAAACTAGTCTTCAGGGTCTATTCCCAGAAAATTCAAAATATGCATTTTATTTGTCAGGTAAATGACTTTAATACACGATATTTTAATCAAAATCGTTAGCCATTTTTTAGAAAATCAACATTTTCGAAAAAAGCTCCATGTAAAGGGTAGTTTGCGGTGGGGGTTTTTTTTTCTCAAAATCTTCGTGTCGCATCCCTGGAAGATAATAAACTTAAATACCAAGTTTGGTATTTTACCGACTTTTCGTTTTTGAGTTATCGTGTTCACAGACACACGGACACACACACACGGACCTTTTTGTGAAAATGTTTTTTTTTAGATACAGGAGACCCTAAAACATATATTTCCGGTGAAATGTCGGTATCGAATTTTTTGGTGGAGTGCAATACTTTCTCTATTCACTATGTACATAGTGCGTATAGAGAAAGTAACAAGTGTGTATATTATGGTTAAAGCAGTCAATTGTATGCTTCGCTATCTTTAATAATTAGTACGCAAAACTGCGCGACAGGAGTTAATATGGCTGTTATAGTTAAATGCAACTGTGAGATTTGACCAAACATGGAGAAAAATCTGATGTGTTCCATTCACAGGACTTTCTCTACATCTCTGCAAAAAATTATTGTTAAAAAGGTTATTCTTCTATTTATTTCATGCTAATCGAGAAAAAATTAGCAGAAATAGTGTTATTGCTTGCTTCTTTGTAAGTAGAAGCGAAACAAGGGAGTACACTTGGTTAAAGTGATAGTCAAAAGCTGGTTGCTATATGACTGAAGTTCCTTTGTTTGTATGGACAGGAGTTGATAAATTCCCATATGAAAAAGTATAAATTTTTTAAAGCTAATACCAATAACAAGAGATATCTAAAAAAAAAAAAAAGAAAAAAAAATATCAACTCCACGAAACAAACAAACAAAAAAAAAAAAAGTATAAGACATAAAATGTGTGTTTTATCGTGAACTACATTTTTGTGTAGTAAGTTTCTTACGGTTTATCAGTTATGCAAAATTCAATAAAATCATCCACAACAAAGATGTTCTTAGAGGATATTTCCAGAAAATACAAGATGTACATTTTATTTGTCTGGTAAATATCTGCTTAAATATAAGAAGTTTAATCAATCGTTAGAGCCATTTTTGAGAAATACAACATTTTCGCATATTTTTCCACGTAAAGGGTAGTTTGGGGTGGGGGGATTTTCTTGAAAATCTTTGTGTCGCATCCTTGGAAGATACCAAACTTAAAGTTTGACATTTAATAGTCTTTTCTTTTTGAGCTATGCTGTCCATACACACAACACACACACACACGCACTCGCACACGGACCTTTTTCCAAAAATGCTTTTTTGGATTCAGGGGTAGCCAAAAATGTATTTCCAGTGAAATCTCGGTATCGAATTTTTGGGTGGAATACAATCTATACACTGTGTGCATAGTACGTGTAGAGAAAGCCAAAATTAATCAAATAGTTTCCTTCGTAATAATATGTGAATTTTAATTTTTTTTGTTTTCTCTACCCGTATGTACTATGCATATAGTAGATTGAGAATGTACTGTATTCCACCAAAAATTTTGATATCCAGATCTCACCGCAAATATATTTTTGAGGTTCCCTGAGTAAAAAAAAAAAATAGAATCAGGTACGTGTATATATGTGTATGAGTCTGTTGATATTATAACTCAAAAACGAAAATTATCTTCGTAGGATGCGACACGATGACTTGCAAGAAAATCACCTCGTCCCCAACTACCATTTAGTTTAACATTTTTCCAAAATTTTGATTTTCTCGCAAATGGCTGTAACAACTATGATTAAAATACCTTATGTTTAAGCTAGTTTTATAACAAACGAAATGTATATGTAGAATTTTCTGGGAATAGTCTCTGAAGAACTCTTTATTTTTGATGAGCTTTGCAGAATTTTGTGTAACAGTTAAACCGTAAGACAAAAACTTGTTACACAAAAATGTAAATCTCGTTAATGTCACAGGTTTTTCTTGTAGAGTTGGCCGTTTTTGTGATATTCGTTTTTATTGGTTTCACTTTTAAAACTTTTCACACATGCGAATTTGTCAACTCCTGACAATGCAAAGAAACGGATTTCATTCACATGGCAACCACCTTTTAAAAGATTTGACTATCGTTTTAGCTTAGTGTATTCCCTTATTTCCCTTCTACTTACAAGAAAGCAAGTAATAAGATTATTTCTCATAATGTTTATCTCGATTAGCATGAAGTAGATGGGAGAATAATCTTTTTAACAATAATTTGCTACAGAGATGTAGAGAAAGTCATGTGACTGGAACACATCAGATATTTTCATATACTATTTATTGTTCGTTGCATTGTTTTTTTGATATTGTATTGTACATATATTCAACTCTGTAGAGGCCCCCCCACTCGAGGCGCTGACAACGTCTCACCATCCAATACTGCCCCCATCCATGACGTCTGTAATGGACCGAGATGGGTGACGCAGCGGCCGGACGATAGGCCAAGGTTCCTTATGAGCTGTCGTGCCATGGAGATATTAATATTAAACAAATGAAATGCTTTGGGTCTTTTATATTCCCGCTTGAGAAAAGTTTAAGTAGTTTAAAATCGAGGCAAATAAATCTCAGAAACGGTTAATTCTACCCCCAAAAAAATGTTTACCTGATATTTAAAATTCAGAAAAATGTATCCAGAAAGAAGGTCTTCAGAGGCTGTTCCCAGAAAATTCAAGATATATATTTCGTTTGTCATAAAATAAATTAAATATAATCATTAGAAAAATTGTTAAGAAAATGAAAATATTCTAAAAATGTTCCGTGTAAAGAGTAGTTGGTATGGAGGGATTTTCTTGAAAATCTTCTAATAGCATTCTTGAAAGATACTGAACTTAAGTACCAGTTTGATTTTAACGGACTTTTCGTTTTTGAGCTATGCTACCTCAGACACAGATAAACATACACACGCACACGGATGTTTTTCTAAAAATCTGATGTGCTCCATTCACATGACTTTCTCTACATCTCTGCAACAAATTATTGTTAATAAGCTTATTGTTCTATTTACTTAATGCTAATCGAAAAAATTAGCAGAAACAGTCTTATTGCTTGCTTCCTTGTAAGTAGAAGCGAAATAAGGGAGTACCATAGATTAAAGTGATAGCTAAAAGCTGGTTGCTATGTGACTGAAGTTCCTTTGTTTGTATGGACACGAATTCACAAAGTCTTGTATGAGAAAAGAATAAACCTAAAACAAGGAATATCTCAAAAACAATCAACTCCACGAAAAAAATGTATATAACATAAATTGTGTGTTTTAAAGTGCTCTACATTTTTTGTGTGTAGGTGTTTGTCCATCTCTTACGGTTTAGCAGTTATGGTAAATACCGTAAAATTGACCCAGAATAAAGTAGTCTCCAGAAAATTCAAAATATACATTTTATTTGTGAGGTAAATATCTTTAGTATACGATATTTTAATCAAAATCTTAGAGCCATTTTTTAGAAAATCAAAATTTTCAAAAAAAAGTTGCATGTAAAGGGTAGTTTGTGGTGGGGGGATTTACCTCAAAATCTTCGTGTTGCATTCCTGGAAGATACTAAACTTAAATACCAAGTTTGGTATTTTACCGACCTTTCGTTTTTGAGTTATAGTGTTCACAGACACACGGACACACGGACCTTTTTCTGAAAATACTTTTTTTTGGATACAGGGGAGCCTATAACATATATTTGCGGTGAAATCTCGGTATCGAATTTTTGGGTGGTGTGCAATACCTTCTCTATACACTATATATATATATATATATATATATATATATATTTATACGTATAGAGAAAGTAAAAATATATTCAAATATATTGTACATATATTCAGCTTGCAGTGAAGTAAATAAATAAATACGTACATTAATAACAGATGGAGCTTTATAAACGCTTGACCGTTGTTTCAGCCTCCTCCTGTGCTTCTAGAACACATTTTTCGTGCAAATAAATGGTGGTGTGGTGTGTAAAGAAATGCATGTGCCGTTAAGCATCAGGTTTTGTCTTCCGCTTCTGCTCGTAAAACACGTGATATTTTGCTTGTTTTATCTGTAGCTGCAGCGTAACCTTTTAGTGCGGGTAAAGTTTTTGTGGAAGAAGTGTTAAGTTGGTTGAACAAACAGTTGAGGATCGTATGTATGGAATTTGTTTGCTGTCTTGGCACACATTAACAAGTGAAACTTTCTTGATAGCGGTCGGTTGAGCTCTGGAATATGTATGAGTGTGTGACGAAACGTCTGAACGTGCCATAGAGGGGGCGCCTAGCTACGAGCACCGTGAAGAATGCATTAAGGGACCCTCTTTTAAAATAAACTTTCTGGGTAAACCAATCACCTCTCCAGGGGAAGGGAGCATTACGCTTTATTTACGTTAGTGGTATAGGATGCCACGTAAAGTGATGAGTACAGGGGCACCACGAAAGATTTACACTTCTGTCAGACAGCATGTTCAACTGGATTTCACGTTGCAGAAAAGAAAACACTAGTAACTGATAACGGGTGGATGTTAAATGATTAAAGTTATTACACAGAACACTTAAGGTATGGGTCGTTGACCATGCATGCATATTTCAGATACAGGTTTAAATACATTTAAAGCGCGAAAGAAAATTAAAGAAATTAAAATAAAAAAAAAAAAAAACGTCGAGACAAATCGACTTTAATTAACTGAAGAAATTTCATCTGACTTCGCGCACTTTAGCCAGGAAATTGCCCAAGTGTTGCCAGTTCCTCTGGTCAGCCAGTAGATCCCAACGTACCAATCTCCTTCTTTTAGTTTAATTGTTCGCTGGTTCTCCTACTGTACACATTCCGCCAATATATGTACGCAGTCTTCATCTAAACCATATGGATAACTTCTCCTACCAAAATTAACAGTATTTTCTGTGACTCCCAACCTCCGAGCTTAAAGCATGCCATTCCTGATCTTTTCTTTCTTCCCAAGTGAAGTACATATGCCTCTTTACCCCAATTCAGTTTTATTTCCTTTACTAGAGAGGGTTTAATTTTACAACTCGATTAAATGTCCTGTCGGCTGATATCTGTTTGACACCTTTCCAAATGTTTCTGTTATTTGTTTCGCCTCTTTGCCGTACTGGCCCCATGCTTATTCTCAAAGTTCTTTAAAGTTCAACAGTCCAAGACTTGGGAGACAAGTTTTCCCACTGGTATTTATAACATATGGAACGTAACGTGGAATTATCTCCCTGCATCAACCTCAGCCAGTGCTTCATTGCTCTTATTTTACTGTGAACTGTGTCTTCATTACATCTCCACCTTCCTCAGTGCTCCAGAACTTGGTGTGCCTTGTGAAACCCCAAGAACTCTTTTCCAAAATGCTAGCTCGTTTTTTTTTTTTTTTTTTTTTTTTTTTTTTTTTTTTTATTATTATTAGGTGCTCCTCTACATCCCACCCCTAAATTTCACTTCCGATAACAAAATCGGCCTTAGCATAGAGTTATATATATTTTCTAATATATCTACTATTGGCTACGTGGCAGTTTCGTTTGAACTGGCATTCGGGATGTCCTGTTTCGCTCCTCGTCGACCGCGTACTCTGGCCCTGGGTTTTTCCTGGGGCCTCTTAGGTGAATGCTGGGGTGCTGTGCATCTAAATATGATTCCTTTCCCTTCATTGCTTAATTTCATTTCTCTTCATCTTTCAGCTCGGCGGCAGGTGTGGCTACAGGCTTTGCAGGTAGATGGCACGGTTGCCTGCTCCGAATAAAAATCTCTTCCTCCTAGTTGCGCTGGATGAGGATAAATGCCGTTGTAGTGGCATTCTTCCGACGGCCTCCAGGCGCCTGCAAAGCCTCCGTGGCGCGCCATTACTGCCATCTAGCGAAATGTTAGGAACTTCCGTGCCTCTCTGCGCTTAGCTCCGTCATTCCCTGTATGCTGGCCTGTCGTTTCTCCTCTACTCATTACTTTCTTACGTGACACAGAAAGTAAAAAACACAACAATAAATGCAGTCAAGGAAGGTCTTGTGTTTACAAGCATTTGTTTGCGTCGCATAGCGTCATGTCCCAACGCTTCACACGGAGAGTAATGAGTTACTACACCTTTCTCTCTGCTCCTTTAATTTTAATATCCCTGCAGTATGGAGGGTTAAGAAGTGAGGTGGGAGTTTCTTTCCGGCTATATAATTATTTAATTCATATTTTTACTTTCTCTATACCAACTATTTACATAGTGTATAGAGAAGGTATTGTATTCCACCCAATAATTCGATACCGAAATGTCAACGGAAATACATGTTTTGGGTCCCCCTGAATCCCAAAAAAGAATTTTTAAAAAACGTCCGTGTGTGTGTGTGTGTGTGTGTGTGTGTGTGTGTGTGTGTGTGTGTGTGTATCTGTGTCTGTGGACAGCATAGCTCAAAAACGAAAAGTCCATTAAAACCCAAATTTGCTATTTAGGTTTGGTATCTTCCAATGCTGCGACACGAAGATTTTCAAGAAAATACCTCCACCCACAACTACCCTTTACATGGAACGTTTTTCGAAAATTTTGATTTTCTAAAAAATAACTCTAATGATTTTGATTAAAATATCGTATGTTACAAATATTTACCTGACAAATAAAATGTACATCTTGAATTTTCTGAGAATAGTAATTAATAGGTTAACTAAGGGAAAAAAACAAAAACAAAACAAAAAACGCAGCGACTATGGAGATAGCGAGCAGAGAGGGGTGGGGGAGTTCCGACTTCTAGGCCAGAGTAGATATATGTAGGTGTTGACTAGTCAGAGAGGACCGTGGCAGGAGTAATCTTAATAAACCCTTGTTGTGCCACATCGGTACCCATAGGCGTACGTTTTATTAATTTTCCCCCCCCAAAAATTGGCCAAAACCTTCACGAATCCCCATGATTTGACCGATTCTCTATCGAAATTTGCATTCTACATATTTTTTTTATAAACAATTAACTTCAAAAATTTTGCATTTGGAAAAAAAAAAACACCTATGAGCCCCCCAGGTACCGGGTACCCTGATAGAAAAAGCGTGATTTTTTTTATCAATAATTAATGTTATCAGTTTCTTAAGCGTTGAAAATAATGGTATATAGTTCGACGGTTATCTCTTGAGAAATGTATGTTTTAATTTTGTATTTAATAATTATATTCAGTAGGAATACCTTTCTAGAATATAAATAATTAAATATTGATCGAATACATATAATTATTTTTAGTTACAGTAGACTTTTACCGAGAATTTCAAGGCAGGGTTCCCAGGTACCTGGGTGGCAGATGCTGCGAGTTTTTACTTTCTCTAGCCCCATACTCTGTATAGGGATAGAGTAAGTTTTGTAATGCACCCAAAAATTTGATACCGAGATTTCACCGAAAATATATGTTTTGGGGTCCCCTGAGTCCGAAAAAAGATTTAAAAAAAGGCTCCTGTGTGTGTTTATCTGTGGACAGCACTTGGTATTTAGGTTTAGTATCTTCTAGGCATGCGACACGAAGATTTAAAAAAAAAAATCTCCCCACCACAAACTACCCTTTCACATGAAAACATTTTCGAAAAATTTGATTTGGTTAAAAATGGCTTTAATAATTTTGATTAAAATCCCGTATATTAAAGTTATTCATATCCGAAATAATATGTATATCTCAAATTTTCTGGGAAAAGTCTCTGAAGATCTCTTTATTCTGGTAGAATTTTGCCAAATTTTGCTTAACTGCTAAACCGTAAGAGAGAGAGACAAAAACGCACTGCACAAAAAATGCAGAACTCGTCAAAACACACAGTTACGTCATTTACGTTTTTGTTGTGGAGTTAACCGTTTCCGAGATATTCCTTTTTATTGGTTTCAATTGTGACGTACTTTTCTCAGATAGGAAGTGTCCGTTTTTCTTTTGTTCTTCTCCTGTCCAAACAAAGAAGCGACTTTTAATGACAATCACATAAAGATAGCTTTTAAAACATTTGACTATCACTTTAGCATAGCTCATTCCTTTAGTTCCCTTCTACTTATGAGGAACTAAGTAATAAGAACATTCTGCTAATGTTTATCTCGATTAGGATGGTGTAGAAAGAATAAGGAAGTTTTGTAGAGCAGCTGGAGAAAGTCATGTGAGTGTAGCACATAAGATTTTTTTGAGTGGTAACACAAGTTTGCTGACCATTCAAACACGCTGATTAATTTCATGTTGTATTGCCGCATGCGAGATTTGTGGTGGACAAAGCGGCGCAGGGGCAGGTTTTCTCCGGGTTCTCCGGGTTCCCCCGCCATCACATTCCACCGGGGCTCCATCTTCATGTATCAACAGTGTCATCGCCTGCGTGCCAGAGCAGTAAAAGCGGGCGTTAAACACTACCCCCCGTGTTGTATCGCCCTATATGTGAACTAAAGCGGCAGTGAAAGTGGAGTTTCAAATTGTGTCTAACTAGTAAAATCAGGAAACCAAAAGTTGCAATTAATATAAATAATTAAACATGATAGTATCAAGCAGCAAATCAGATACATAGTAAAACTGTGCAAGTTAAATAGGCACGCCATAAATAAACGATATGGCGTTTTACGGTTAGTCAGCATGCTACATTTATAATTAATAACTGAATAATGACGAAAAGAAAACTAAAGCGGTGAAACAAACTTGTGAGTTTCTAAATTTCAAGCATATAAAAGCACAGAAGAAAGAACCACGGAAACTTTGCTACATGTAGCAAGTAGTCTTGTGAAAAAAAAAATCTGATGTGTTCCATTCACATGACTTTCTCTACATCTCTGCAACAAATTATTGTTAAAAACCTTAGGCTTTTATTTACTTCATGCTAATTAAGAAAACATTAGTAGAAATAGTCTTATGACTTGCTTCCATGTAAGTAGAAGGGGAAAAAGGGAGTACTATAGTTTAAAATCATAGTCAAAAACTGGTTGATATGTGACTATAGTTCCTTAGTTTGTATGGACAGGAGTTGACAAATTCCTGTACGAGAAAAATCTTAAAAACGATCAAAACGATGTTTTAATGTGCTCTACATTTTCTGTGTGTTGAGGTTTTGTCCATCTCTAACTGTTTAGAATTTATGCAGAAATTCGTAAAATTCATCCAGAATAAAGTGGTCTTTAGAGGCTATTCCCAAAAAATTCAAGATATACATTTCATTTGTCAGGTAAATATGTTTAGTATCCGAAATTTTAAACAAAATCGTTAGAGCCATTTTTGAGAAAATCAAAATTTTCGAAAAAAGTTCCATGTAAAGGGTAGTTTGGGGTGGGGGGATTTTTCTCAAAATCTTCGTGTCGCATCCCTGGAAGATACTAAACTTAAATACCAAGTTTGGTATTTTACCGACTTTTCGTTTTTGAGTTATCGTGTTCACACACACACACACACACACACACACACGGACCTTTTTGTGAAAATGCTTTTTTTTTTATATTGGGGACCCTAAAACATATATTTCCGGTGAAATCTCGGTATCGAATTTTTGGTGGAGTGCAATACTTTCTCTATACACTATGTACATAGTGCGTATGGAGAAAGTAAAAATATGTATTCACTTCACACAGATATTTGCTGAGAAGAAGCTCTGAATAATATCAACAGTGATTGTAAAAACTATATATATGATTAACAAGTCAAAGTAGTTAATAATTTGTTTATAAGAGAGGGAAAATATCAGATACATACAGATGTCATAAGAATAATGCGAATAGAGCTGCCGATTTTGCAGGTATAGTTTATCAGGAGTAGACGCAAGCATTCTTGTTAGCAGAACTCACAGCTGTTGAGACACTGAGAGAGAGGAAAAGAGAGAGAAGAGAAGAGGAGAGAGAGCGCGCATATCCGTTGGGATGACCTTGTCGTAAACCGGCGTACGTTGGCTGACACCCATATCAGTATTATATCATCACTTCTAATATCGTCAGCTGATGACCTTGCCACATCCTCACGATTGCCATTTCATGCAGTTGATAAAGAAAAACAGCTTTACCCAAATCCAAAAACCTGTTTCTTTTACGAGCACGTGTACAGTATTTTACTCATAGGCTTTGAACATAAACCTTCTAATTTTATTCCATCCATATTACTTTTTACTTTCTCTATACGTACATTGTACCCAAAAATTCGATACCGAGATTTCACCGGAAATATATGTTTTGAGACTCCTTGAATCCAAAAAAAGCATTTTTAGAAACATGTCCGTGTGTGTGTGTCCGTCTGTCTTATCTGTATGTGTGTGTGTCTATGGGCAGCATATCTAAAAAACGAAAAGACCGTTAAAAACCAAACTTGGTATTCGAGTTTGGTATCATCCAAGGATGCGACAGGAAGAATTTCAAGAAAATCCCCACACCCCAAATTACCCTATACATGGAACTTTTTTCGAAAATGTTGATTTTCTAAAAAATGGCTCTAACGATTTTGATTAAAAGCCCGTATATTACTGACATTTACATACCAAATAAAATGTATATCTTGAATTTTCTGGGAATAGCCTCTGAAGACCTCTTTATTCTGGATGAATTTTGCCGAATTTTGCTTTAACTGCTAAACGGTAAGAGATAGAGTAAGGCTTACTACACAGAAAATGTAGAGCACGTTAAAACACACAATTTATGTGGTATACTTTTTTTTTCGTGGAGTTGATCGTTTTTTTAGTTATTCTTTGTTTTTGACTTCACCTTTCAAAAACTTATATTTTCTCTTACAGGAATTTGTCAACTCCTGTCCATGCAAACAAAGGAACTTCCGTCACATAGCAACCAGCCTTTGACTATTACTTTAACCTATGGTACTCCCTTATTTCGCTTCTACTTAAAAGGAAGCAAGTAAGAAGACTATTTCTGGCATTTTTTTCTCGATTAGCATGAAGTAAATAGAAGCAATTTAACAATAATTTGTTGCAGAGATATAGAGAAAGTCGTGTGAATGGAACACATCAGATTTTTCTAGCTATTCTGCAATAAGCTACTCTTACAAACACTTATTCTTCTACCTACTTCATGCTATTCTAGATACGTTAGCAGTGGCCTTATTACTTAGTTCCTTTATAAGTAAATAGAGAAGTAAGGGAATACACCAGCCTAAACCGACAGTTTAATTTTTTAAAATGTGGTTGCTATGGGATTGAAATCCGTTTCTTCGTGTGGCCAGGAGTTGACAATTACCCGCAAGAGAAAAGTTAAAAGTATTTTAATACCGAAACCAATAAGAGGGAATATCTAGAAAATGGTAAACTCCATGGAAAGGTTTCACTATTTACATTTACGAAAAAATGTATAGGATATAAATTGTGCGTTTTAAGGAGATCTACATTTTTGTGCAGTAAGGTTTTGTTTATCAGTTATACAAAACTCAGAAAAGTTCATCCAGAATAAAGAGGTCTTCTGATGCTATTTCGAGAAAATGCAAGATATACATTTTATTTGCGATATAAATAGCTTTAATATACGGCATTTTAATAAAAAATCGTTATAGCCATTTTAAAGAAAATCAATATTTTCAAAAAAAAAGTGTAGATAGGGGGTGGGAGGATTTTCTTGAAAGTCTTCGTATCGCTTTTCTGGAAGATACCAAACTTAAATACCAAGTTTGGCATTAAACGGTCTTCCAGTTTTTGAGCTATGCTGTTCTCAGGCGCCGCGCGCGCACACACACATACACACACAAGGACATTTAAAAAAAATTGAGGGGGGGGATTGCGGGGTCTAAAGCATGTATTTCCGGTTTAATTTCAGTATCGAATTTTCGGGTGCAATTCCACACCTTCTCTATACGCTTTACATAGTACGTATATAGAAAGTAATTAACAGAATTAGTATTTTTATTTATTTCCTTGTATGCAAAAGGGAAAAGAACGGAATGTAGTTAACCCTCAGCACCCAAGATAGCGACTTCAAACCTAGTCCAAATCGTGCTTTTTAAATGTGCTTAAATGCAATATCCCTATGGCAGATGTACTGACTGTCATAGAAAACAACTGTCGGAACTTATCCTGACAAACGACTGAGGCTAACAAACAAATATATAGTTTTAAATTTTAAGGGAATGCACTATTCTAAAGAGATATTCATATCTTTTATGATCTGGCCGCTGTGTGATGGATTTTACATTCGGTTCTCTTCTCATGGCTAGAAGTTTAAAAAGGAAATCAAAAATAAAGAAACAAGAAAGGAAAATCAAATGAAAACTTCTCATTTGAGAAAAATATAAGTATTGGAAATTTTAAACCAATAAAAAGGAATATCTTTGAAAAGACTAACTTAAAAAGCCTGATGTGTTCCATTCACATGACTTTCTCTACTTCTGGGTAACAAATTATTGTTAATAAGCTTATTCTCCCATTTACTTCATTCTAATCGAGAAAAAATTAGTAGAAATAGTCTTATTACTTGCTTCCTTGTAAGTAGAAGCGAAATATGGGAGTACCATAGGTTAAAGTGAAGTCAAAAGCTGATTACTAGGTGACTGAAGTTCCTTTGTTTGTATGGACACGAGTTGACACATTCCTGTGAGAAAAGTACAAGTTTTTCAAAACTGAAACCAAAAACAAGGAATATCTAAAAAAAACGATCAACTCCTCAAAAAAAAATGTATATAACATAATTTGTGTGTTTTGATGCACTCTACATTTTTTGCGTGGAAAGTTTTTGTCCATTTCTTACGGTTTAGCAGTTATACAAAATTCCTCCAGAATAAAGTAGTTTCAGAGGCTATTCCCAGAAAATTCAAGATATACATATTATTTGTCAGGTAAATATCTTTAATATGCGATATTTTAATCAAAATCGTTACAGCCATTTTTGAGAAAATAAAAATGTTCGAAAAAAGTTCCATGTAAAGGGTAGTTGGGAGTGGGGGAATTTTCTTGAAAATCTTCGCGTGGCATCCTTGGAATATGCCAAACTTAAATACCAAATTTGGTATTTAACGGTCTTTTCGTTTTTGAGCTATGCTGTCCACAGACACACACACATACACAAGCGCACACACACACGGACCTTTTATTCCCATAATATTCAATAGAGCTATACGTTCCGTTTGTCATGAATATATCTTAAACTTGTGGCGTTTTAATAAAAATCGCTAGAGCCATTTTTGAGAAATTCAAATGTTTAAATAATGTTCCATGTAAAGCGTAGTGGAAGGTGAGATAATTTTGCTGAAAATCTAGGTGTCCCATCCTTAAAGATACTGAACTTAAATACCAAGTTTGGTATTATAAAAATCTGATGTGTTACACTCACATGATTTTCTCTAGCCGTTCTACAAACTTCTTACATAAGATTATTCTTCTTTCTGCACCTTGTTAATCGAGGTATTCAGCACAATGTTCTTATTACTTAGTTCCTTATAAGTAGGAAGAAAATAAGGGAATACACTAGGCTAAATCGATAGTCAAATGTTTTAAAATCTGCCATTATGCAATTGTCATTACAAATCGCTTCTTTTCTTGGCCAGGAGTAGAACAAATGAAAAACGGACACTCCCGTCTGAGAAAAGTATAAGTACTTCACAATTGAAACTAATAACAGTGAATATCTCGAAAACGGTAAGCTCCACGAAACAAATGTATGACATAAATTGTGTATTTTAACAAGGCCTACATTTTTTGTATAGTAAGTTTTTGCCTATCTCTTACGGTTTATTAGTTATGCCAAATTAAGCAAAATTCATCCAGAATAAACCGGTCTTTAGAAGCTATTCCCAGAAAATTCAAGATGTACATTTTATTTGTCAGGTAAATGCCTTTAATATAGCATATTTTAATCAAAATCGTTAGAACCATTTTTGAGAAAATAAACATCTCGAAAAATGTTTCATGTAAAGGGTAGTTAGGGGTGGTGGGATTTTCGCATCCTTGGAAGATACCAAACCTAAATACTCATTTTGGTTTTTAACGGACTTTTCGTTTTTGAGCTATACTGTCCACAGACACGCACACACACACACACACACACACACACGGATATTTTTATCAAAATGCTTTTTTTTTTGGATTCAGGGAGTCTCAAAAGATGTATTTCCGGTGAAATCTCGGTATCGAATTTTTGGGTGCATTACAATACTCTATACACTATGTACATAGTATGTATAGAGAAAGTAAAAACAGGACAACTCTAAGTGAAAATGTCAACTTGCTTTTAGTTGCAGTTTGTTGAGCGCTGTTTTGATTTAAATAAAAAGACCTTGAATGTCTTAATTAAGTTTTAAAATTCATACTTTGGTCACCAGTCAATTTTCATTTCGGTCATGTTGTCACGCTTTAATAAAGCTTGGATTTGGGTTCCTAAGCGCACACAGTTACGAACACACAGAGTAGTTAGGGGTATAAAGAGAGGTTAGTGTGTAGGGGTTTATACTGTAAACATGTACACTTTGAAGTATCCAAAAGTAGCCCATTACATGCTTAATTTTAATGCATAAAGTAATAATAAAACAATTATTTCATAATATTAATAAATAAAAGTGTAAAGCTTGATAAAAAAATCAGGATAATGTGCAGTGCTTTTAAAAGACAAACTCGCTCAGAATTCATTGCAATGAATTATAAAATACATCTTTACTATATCGAAAGAAAAGGCTCTCTTCCTGTCACTTAAAATATGTTTGAATCGTCCACAAGTTTATTAAGTACCGAACGTTTACTCTTTCGTATTTTCGACATTTTTCTATTTGTGCTTTCTTTCAGTGTTCACTGGTTTGTCTAGTAGCAGGAACTGAACGAGACCAGGCAGTGAGCAATACTAGACAATCAATACGTTTCGAAACGGGTTGTAAAGGCCACGCCCACTCCATTATGTCATAGTTAAACCCTATGTGTGCTGATTATCATTCCGGCATTTTCCTAATTTAATGTTCATTTTGACAAACATAATTTTGTACACCAATGAGAAGTTTGTGTACCCCTGAGTTGAAATATCTGACAGTCTGCTGCCTCCGAGAGACAGCAGCAGATCAAGGATAGAGTTATACAAGTGCTTGTTGTAAGATACAGCGCTCCGAGGATTGTAATGGGATTCCCGGCTATCCTGTGTATTGCACTTCTCTGGAGAATATGACGTGTAGTTGCAGTTTATAATCTTCCTGGGAGATGAGTCTGCAAACTTCTTCACTCAAGCTTAATTGTATTAAATATATACCTGTCTGCACCAGAGCGAACATCATGCTTTCAAGTCTTAAAATATTCACACTACTTTAACCATTTGCTGCTTCACTTAAACGTTTACATTTTATACAGGATGGTGAAAAAAGTTCACGTGTTACGAATGAAGAGCCATTTTAATTACTTTCTCTATACGCACTATGTACATAGTGTATAGAGAAGGTATTGCACTCCACCAAAAAATTCGATACCGAGATTTCACCAGAAATATATGTTTTTGTGTCCCCAATATCCAAAAAAAGCATTTTCACAAAAAGGTCCGTGTGTATGTGTGTGTCTGTGAACACGATAACTCAAAAACGAAAAGTCGGTAAAATACCAAACTTGGTATTTAAGTTTTTGTATCTTCCAGGGATGCGACACGAAGATTTTGAGAAAAATCCCCCCACTACCCTTTACATGGAATTTTTTTTGAAAATGTTGATTTTCTCAAAAATGGCTAACTATTTTGATTAAAATTTCCTATATTAAACATATTTGCCTGACAAAATGTATATCTTGAATTTTCTGGGAATAGCCACTGAAGAGTAGTTTACTCTGGATGAATGTTACTGAAATTTTGAAGAACTGCTAAACCGTAAAAGATGGACAAAAACTTACTGCACAAAAAATGTAGAGCACATTAAAGCACGCAATTTATGTTAAATACATTTTTTTTCGTGGAGTAGATCGTTTTTGAGATATTCCTCATTTTTGTTTTCAGGTTAGAAAAACTTACATAGCAACCAGCTTTTGACAATCACTTTAACCTATTGTACACCCTTATTTCTCTTTTACTTATATGGAAGCGAGTAATAAGACTATTTCTGCTAATTTTTTGTTGATTGGCATGAAATAAATAGAAACATAAGCTTTTTAAGAATAATTTGTTGCAGAGATATAGAGAAAGTCATGTGAATGGTACACATCAGATTTTTTTCTCTGCACTTACTATGTACATACTGAGTAGAGAAAGTATTGCATTGCACCCAAAACCTCGGTGTCACCGGAAATACACGTTTTAGGGTTCCCTGTATATTGAAAAAATCTTGTGTACCATTCACATGACTTTCTCTATATCTCTGCAACAAATTATTATTAAAAAGTTTAGGTATGCTTCTATCTACTGAATGCCAATCGATAAAAATTTGGCAGAAATAGTCTTATTACTTGCTTCCTTATAACTAGAAGCGAAATAAGGGAGTACCATTGGTTAAAGTGATAGTCAAAAGCTGGTTGCTATGTGACTGAAGTTCTTTTGTTTGTACGGACAGGAGTTGACAAATTCCTGTATGAGAAAAGTTTTTTAAAGACGGAAACCAATAACAAGAAATATCTAAAAAACCATCAACTATACGAAAAAATGTATACGACAGAATTGTATTATATCGTCAATTACATTTTTTGTGCAGCAAGTTTTTGTCTATCTCTTACGGTTTACCAGTTATGCAAAATTTAATAAAAATCTCCCAGGATAAAGAGATCTTTAGAAGCTATTCCCGGAAAATTTAAGATATACATTTTATTTGGCATGCAAATATCTTAAATATAAGAGATTTTTATCAACATCGTTAGAGCCATTTTTGAGAAAATCAAAATTTTCGAAAAAAGTTCTATGTAAAGGGTAGTTTCGGGTGGGGGGATTGTCTTGAAAATCTTCATGTCGTATCCTTTGAAGATACCAAACTTAAATACCAAGTTTGGTATTTAAAGATCTTTTTGTTTTTGAGCCATGTTGTCCACATGCACATACACACACACACACACACACACACATACGCGCGCGCGCACACAAAAATGATTTTTTTTTTGATTCAGGGAAACTCAAAACATGTATTTCCCCTGAAATCTTGGTATCGAATATTTAGGTGGAATGCAATACTTACCCTATACACTATGTACATAGTAAATGTAGGAAAAGTAAAGAAATATCATTTTTATTTTCTCTACTGGTAATATATACATAAGTGTATAGACAACGTTTTGACGTATGTTTTGATGTCTCCCTAGTAAAGAATGTTTTTAGAAGAAGGCCGAGTGTGTGTCAGTGGATACCATAGTTAAAAAAAAAAAAGAACAACTTGGTATTTAAGTTTGACATCTTCCAAGGATGCAACACAAAGATTTTCAATAAAATTCCCCCACTCCGTAATACCCTTTATATAGAAATATTTTTAAAAATTTTGATCTTCTTAAAAATGGTTCTTACGGTTTTGATTTAAACAAGGTATAGAAAGGAAGCGAGTAATTAGACTATTTCTGCTAATTTTTTCTGATTAGCATAAAGTAATTAGAAGTATAAGCTTTTTAAGAATTATTTGTTGCAGGGATATGGGGAAAGTCATGTGAATGGTACACATCAGATTTTCTTTTGTTCTACTCCTGGCCAAGAAAAGAAGCGATTTGTAATAACAATCGCATAACGACAGCTTTTAAAACATTTGACTATGGTTTAGCCTAGTGTATTCCTCTATTTTCTTCCTACTTATACGGAACTAAATACTAAGAACATTGTGCTAATGAGTACCACGAATAGCAAGGTGCAGAAAGAAGAATCTTATGTATGAAGTTTGTAGAACAGCTAGAGAAAGTCATGTGAGTGTAACACATCAGATTTTTTTTGTAGAGCTAATCGGATGTCAATGACAATCGCACAGCGACATCTTTTAAAAGATTTGAATGTCGCTTTAGTCGGCTGTACACTCTTATTTCTCTTATGCTTATAAGAAGCTAAGTAATAAGACCATTTCTAGTAAAGTTTATCAAAATTAGAATGATTTAGATAAAAACACCTTAAGTAAGAACAGTTTGTTTGTAGAACAGTTAGAACGAAACTTATACGAGTTTTAGAAATATCTATGGTGTGTTTATCTGTGTACAGTATAACTCAAAAACAAAAAGTCCAATAAATATCAAGGATGCGACACGAAGACGTGTAAGAAAATCCCCCATCCCAAACTACCATTTGCCTGCAAAATGTTTGAAAATGTTGACTTTTGGGACGGGGGGAATTTATTGAAAATCTTTTGCCGCGTCTAAGGAAGTTGCTGAACTAGATATCAAGTTTGGTATCTAACCTACTTTTCGTTTTTGAGTTATCGTGCTCACAGACACACGGACAAGCACTCGGACCTTTTTCTAAAAATGCCTTTTTTTGGAGACAGGGGACCCTAAAACGTCAATTTCCAGCGAAATCTCGATATCGAATTTTTGGGTAGAATGCAATACCTTCTCTATCCACTATGTACATTGTGCATGCGGGCTAGAGAAAGTAAAAATGCTGTCTTAGGGAATTCAAACGTTTTATGTTTAATTTATAAAACGTTATAGTATTCTTGTTATAATATAAATTATTCATCTTTTCTTTCGCTAGTATGGCGTGCATATAGTTATGGCTAATATACTTAATAATATTGTAAATTTATTTGTATTAAAACTATAACTTGTATAACTTCGGGTGAAATAGGGTTTTATGTACTTGTTTGTTCAATAAAATATATACTAGGTAGAGAAAGTAAAAATGTTTTCTTATTTGTATTTGTTCTTCACAGCTACACGAATACGAACGCGGAGGGATACAGAATATTCTGTTTACACATAGTCAGGTTCTAAAGGCTGGATTGACAGCAGCTACGTAAGCAGCCGATATTCAAGGCGATATGAATCTGAACCTGCTGCTAATGTTTCAGTGTATGTAGAAAACGTGTTTCATGGCAAAATAACGAACAATTTGCTACCTGTCTTCGCTATCAAGATTTATAACTGAGTTATCGAAATTCAGAAAATTCCACGTTTAGCATTTTCGTGAAGTTATGACATAGAATATTTAAAAGTGAAGCATGATAGGAAATAAGGCGAATTTCCTTCGAGTAAAAACACGTCGGTGGCAGAAGATTAATGCTAGCGTGAGTAAAATATTTGCATTATTTTGTTTTCTGCTGAGCGGCAAGGTAATAAACTAAGATTGTTATGCACGATACACTTACGCATGCGTAATGCGGAATAAAGAAAACAATTGAGTTGTATCTTCGTAACGTCCGGTTGATGGAATCACCGTTCCAGGAACTGGTTCGTGCGTGTAACAATGTTTCCTGTCACACTTAACCGCAGTAATGTAATTCATAACATTATCTGGCTGCCATCTCACGAAATTTGGCAGCACTGAGACGTTACAACTCCTCCTATTATCCTCTTCTTTCCTTTTCATATGTTGGCTCAACTTGCTTGTCACTTTCTGCCAATTTATGCATGAGATTCAAATGCTACTATACTGAAATATTGAATGAGGAGAGAGAACAGCTGATAAATTACATTCAGATGCCCTTTCTCTACGCCTTAGTGTTTATTACTTTCTCTACAACGGATAGCAAGACACAATCTTACATTCCACCCAAAAATTCTACACCGGAATTTCACTGGAAATAGTTATTTGAGATCCCCTGAATCAAAAAATGTATTTTAGAAGAATATCCGTTAATGTGGTTAATGTATGAGAGAGAGAGAGAGAGAGAGAGAGAGAGAGAGAGAGAGAGAGAGAGAAGAGACGGAGAGAGAGAGATCGCCTACGGTGTCATAGTAGTAAAAGTGGGCGTTAAACACTATCAGAGAGAGAGAGAGAGAGAGAGAGAGAGAGAGAGAGAGAGAGAGAGAGAGAGAGAGAGAGAATCTTAAAAACGAAAAGTCCATTAAATAGCAAGCTTGATATTTAAATTCAACACCTTTCAGTATCACGAAGATTTTCAAGAAAATCTCTCTTCTCAAGTTCACCTTACATGGGAATTCTTTAGAAAACTTTGATTTTCTCAAAAGTGGCTAACGATGTTGGTTAGAAAAAGCTGCACAGAAAGCTTAGATGTCCTTAAAACGCATAATTTATGTCAAATACATATTTTATGGAGTTTAATAGGTACTTGAAGTGTTGTTATTTTTCTTGCTGCTGGTCATGGAAAGATAACCGAATTTATAAGCATCAGATAGTGAACAGCTCTTAGAAGATTTTTTATCGTTGCTTTAGCCTAGTGAATTCCCATATTCCCATTATATCAACAAAGAAATGTGTACTATAAGCATGATCTACAAATGTTTATCTCGATTAAGGTGAAGCGTGTCATTTTATTTTTATTACTTTATATATGTATATATAACGTGATAACTTATTTTAGTGTTTAGTCGACTTAATAAAAATGAAATAATTTTGGTTGAAGAAATCCATGATGGATAGCACATTGGATTTTTCCATCCTAAATTGATACTGAGATTTCACCAGAAATATATGCTTTGAGACCCCCTAAATAAATAAATAAATACATAAAAAAGAACAAAAAGCACAAAAACGAAAAGTCTGTTAAATATCAAAATACTATATAAATTCAGTATCTTTCAAGGATGCTATAAGTTTATTTTCAAGAAAATCCCCCACCTCCAACTACCCTTTACATGCAACAGTTTGATTTTCTCAAAAATGGTTCTAGCGATTATGTTTAAGATATTTTATGACAAACGAAATGTATATCTTGAATTTTCTGGGAACTACCTCTGAAGATTTTTTTGTGTACATTTTAACGCCATTTAACCTGCTTGGTCAATTCGGACGTGAATGAAATTGGTGAAATGATGCTCATATGATCTTGGAGCTTAAAGTTACTCGACAGTTGTCTTCTCAGAATAAGGGGAAACCCGAAAAAGATTATCCGGGTAACTCACCCTAAGCGAGATTGGAACTTACGACCTGTAGACACGCTACCACCACACTACCCTGGCGGGCACTGAAGACCTCTTCTTTCTGGATACATTTTGCTGAATTTTAAAAATCAGGTAAACTTTTTTGGGGGGGCGGATAGAGTTAACCGCTTCTGAGATATTCCTTATTTGTTTTAATTTTAAACTACTTGAACTTTTTTCAAGCAGGAATACAAAAGATCCAAAGTATTTCATTTGTTTAATATTAATAGCTCCATGGCACGACAGCTCACAAGGAACCTTGACCTACCGTCCGGTCACTGCGTCCCCCATCTCGGTCCATTACAGACGTCATTGATGGGGGGCAGTATTGGAGGGTGAGACGTGGTTAGTGCCTCGAACTACCACCCCCCGAACCCTTGGCCCCTCCCCCAAGGGACCTCACGAGACTGAGTGCACTCCGGACCAGGTCTCCCAGCGGGAGAAAAATCCTCACGCCGGTACCGGGAATCGAACCCAGGACTCCCGCTTGGAAAGCAGCTGCTACCACCGCGCTAAGGAGACGACCGTTGTTTAATATTCAAAATATTTGACTAGAGCTTTAGGCTAGTGTATTCCCTTGTTTCCCTTCAACTTATATGGAAGCAAGTAATAAGATCATCCTGTTAATATTCATCTTGATTATCATCATGTAGACAAAGGAATAATCTTCTGTAAGAAAGTCGTGTGAATGGAGCACATCAGGTTTTTACTTTCTCTAGCCCCATATGTACAATGTACATAGGGATAGAGAAGTATTGTATTCCACCCAAAAATTCGATACCGAGATTTCACCGGAAATACATGTTTTAGGACCCCCTGTATAAAAAAAAGCATTTTTAGAAAAAGGTCCACATGTGTGTCCGTGCGTCTCTGAACACGATAACTTAAAAACGAAAAGTAGCTAAAATACCAAACTTGGTATTTAAGTTTAGTATCTTCCAGGGATGCGACACGAAGATTTTGAGAAAAATCCCCCCACCCCAAACTACCCTTTACATGGAACTTTTTTCGACAAACTTGATTTTATTAAAAATGGCTCTAACGATTTTGATTATAATATCACACATTAAAGATATTTACCTAACAAATAAAATGTATATCTTGAACTTTCTGGGAGTAGCTTCTGAAGATCTGTTTATTCTGGATGAATTTTGCACTCCTGGCCAAGAAAAGAAGCGATTTGTAATGACAATCGCATAACGACAGCTTTTAAAGCATTTGACTATTGGTTTAGCCTAGTGTATTCCCTTATTTTATTCCTACTTATAAGGAACTAAATAATAAGAACATTGTGCTAATGAGTACCACGATTAGCAGAAAGAAGAGTAAGATTTTTAAGTCATGTTCGCAAAGGAACATAATTTGAATTTGAAATTAGTTACTGAGAGTTTGAAATGATAATGAGCAAATGTTATTCCTAGCAGCATTGCGTTTATTGTTGAAAGCTAAGGTAGTAGTGGTGGTAGTAAAACGAGTAAACTAAGACCGTTTTCTTTCGCTAAATGTCTGTATTAAGAGGCCATATCACTTGGAGGAGCAACTTGCATAACTGACGATTGCTAATTTGTAGGCTAGTTCCACTGGCAAGCCAGTTCCTGACACACCCACAGCAGCATATCGCGCGGGGAGGGGGGGAGAGCTGGTTTCTTTTATCGCCTCTAGAGATAACATAAATAATATAGCGAATCTTTTCGCGTTTTGTTTTGCAGCTCTAAAAATAAGCATGGTGGAAAATAACCGTCCGCGCCATCTTGATGGCCATGTTTAGCTTACGCACTCACTATTTATTTTGCTTTATTAGCGGTCTTACCGGGCGATACACAAAAGCTCTTTGTTGTACGTTACTGCGCACGCTATTTAATATTTACCAGTGGTATTTGGAAAGTTCATGGCCGGCGTAGCGGCAGTAACGTGTAGTTTTAACGTTTCTGCTGTTCAAACAGCTTCCTTCTGTCGAGATGCGAATATCCAGAAACAGTGTGCACATATTCATATTTACGCCTCGAATTTGAGAACAGTAAATTGTCTAAAAATACCTGTATAAACACTAATGTGTGCTAAAGGATCTAATAGCTGAACAAGTAATAATAATAATAATAATAATAATAATAATAATAATAAAAATAAATAATTGACGATTAAATCAAGCAACCTTCTGATTTAATCATTCTGTAGTATTTTATGGGCAATATTCAGAAATAACTTTTATTCAGTTAACACAGGATCGTCCTTTCGGATACAGTTTTTACTTTCTCTATACGCACTATGTACATAGTGTATAGAGAATGTATTGCCCTCCACCAAAAAATTCGATACCTAGATTTCCCCGGAAATATACACTTTAGGGTCACCTGTATCCAAAAAAAGTATTTTCAGAAAAAGGTCCGTGTGTCTGTGAACACGATAACTCAAAAACGAAAAGTCGGTAAAATACCAAACTTGGTATTTAAGTTTAGTATCTTCCGGGGATGCGACACGAAGATTTTGAGAAAAATCCCCCCAATCCAAACTACCCTTTACATGGAACTTTTTTCGAAACTTTTGATTTTCTAACAAATGGCTAACGATTTTGATTAACATTTCGTATATTAAAGATATTTACCTGACAAATAAAATGTATATTTTGAATTTTCTGGGAATAGCCTCTGAAGACTACTTTATTCTGAGTGAATTTTACGGAATTTTGCATAAGTGGTAAACCGTAAGAGAGAGACAAAAACGTACCACATAAAAATGTAGAGGACATTAAAGTACACAATGCATGTTTTATACATTTTTTTCGTGGAGTTGATTGTTTTTTAGATATTCCTTGTTTTTGGTTTAAGCTATAAAAACTTACATTTTTTCTCATACAGGACTTTGTGAACTCGTGTCCATACAAACAAAGGAACTTCAGTCACATAGCAACCAGCTTTTGATAATCATTTTAACCGATGGCTATCCCTTATTTCGATTCTACTTACAAGGAAGCAAGAAATAAGACTATTTCTGCTAATTTTTTCTCGATTAGCAGGAAGTAAATAGAAGCATAATCTTTTTAAAAGTAATTTGTTACAGAGATATAGAGAAAGTCATGTGAATGGAACGTGTGAGATTTTTTTTTTTTTTTTTTTTTTTGGGTGGCGGGGGTAAGATTAGCTGAAGTAGTGTTCTGACATTTTGTATGAATTATAACGACATAGAAAAAAATGTAATATGTTGTACTCACATGACTTTCTCTAGCTGTTCTCTTAAATTTCTTACAAAAAATTCTTCTTTCAAAACCATGCTAATCGAACCGCATTACCAGAATGTATTTATTACTTAATTCCTTTTAAGTAGAAGAGAACTAAAGGAATGCGATATGCTAAAGCGATAGGCAAATGTTTAAAAAAACAGTCGTTATGCAATTGTCGTAGCAATTCGTTTCTATGCTTGATCAGGAGTAGAACAAACGGAAAAAGGACAGTTCCTGTCTGAAGAAAGTATACGTATTTTAAAATTGCAGCCAAAAACAAGGAATATCTCGGAAATAGTCAACTATAAAACAAAAATGCATATGACATAAATCCTGTGTTTTAACGAGATCTACATTTTTTGTGCCATAAGTTTTTGTCTATCCTTTACGATTTACTAGTTATTCATTTGTCCAGAGCGAACAGGTCTTCAGCGGATATTCTCAGAAAATTCAAGATATACATTTTAGTTATCATATAAAATATCTATATTATACGGTATTTTGATAAAAAAAAATCTATGTAAACGGTAGGTTGGGTGGGAGGTTTTTTTGGACTCAAAACATATACTTCCAGTATTGAATTTTGGGTGGAATTCAATACCCTCTCTCTATACTATGTACATAGTAATTATAGAGAAAGTAAAAATGATGTTCCATTCACATAATTTTCTCTACTTAATCTGCAACTAGTTATCGTTACAAAAGCTAATTCCTGCTTTATACTAAGTGCTATCAAGATACATCGAAGATATCAGAAATGTTGCTATTAACATATTCCCTTAAAAGCAGAAGAGAATACACTAGACTAAAATAATACTCAAATGTTTTAAAAGCTGTTACTATGTAATTGAAATTCGTTTCTTTGCATGTGCAGGAGTTGACAAATTCCCGTAGGAGAAAAGTTTTAAGGCTTTAAAACTGAAAACAACAAGGATGGTCTCGGAAACCTTTTAATTTTAATATATGACATAAATTGTGTGTTTTAACGAGATATACATTTCTTTTTTGCAATAGCTTTTTTGTCTATTTCTGATGGTTTACCAGTTATGCAAAATTCATCCAGAAAGAAGAGTTCTTCAGAGGCCATTCCGTGAAAATTCAAGGCATACATTTTATTTGTCTAGTAAATATTTTTGACATGCGGTATTTTAATCAAAATCGTTATTGCCAATTTTGATAAAAACAAAATTCACAACAAGCCCACCTGGGTATGTGGTGTTAGCGTATCTGCATCGCATTCAACAAGTCGTGAGTTCGAATCTCGCTTAGGGTGAGTTACCCGGATAATGCTTTTTTCGGGGTTGTCCCTTATCCTAAGAAGACGAACGTGAGTAGCTTTAAGGTCCATGGACCCAGAGACCATTTGAGCATCATTTCACCAATTTCATTCATCGTCCGATATGACCAACCATGTTAAAGGAAGTTAAGCTACAAAAAAAAAAAAAAAAAAAAAAAAAAAAATCACAACAAAATTTCTACGCAAGAGGTAGTTTGGGAAGGGAGAATTTTTTGGAGAATGTCCGTGTCGCATCTGTAGAAATTACTAAACGTACTTATTAACGGTATTTTCGTTTTTGAAGTACGCAGACACGAACTTTTTTTTTTCTAAAACTGCTTTGTTTGGACCCGGGGGACCTCAAAACATATATTCGTGGTGAAATCTCGGTATCGAATTTTTGGGTGGAATACAGTACTTCCTCTATACACTAAGTACATAGCACGTGTAGACAAAGTAAAAATTGAATTTGAGCAAACCTGTGTGTACGTTATGGCACGCACAGAGCTTCAGAAAAGTGCCGTTTCACCACTGCCTGCACAAAGGTCAAAGTTCATGAATTCGCTTCCAGGTCCATATTCACCTGTTTTTGACGTCAAAACTTGTTTCCAAGGAAACGGGAGGAAGTAGCAGAAGGTTTCCTTGCAATAAGGAAACACCACAAACTTCACAAACACAAGTTTTTAGTTGTAAAGCCCGGTTAACAGAAATAACAAGGCAGTGCTGCTGGAAGTTGAAGAAACGGCATTTCACGCGAGCTTCTCGCTTCTGGTCGTCGTTTGAAACCCAACTTTTCGTCTGACTAGTGTATTTGCATCTGAGAGATTACAGGGTACTAGGTTTATAAGTTAGGAAAAACAACTGGTATGACTTTCAAAACTCGTTGTTCAAAAACTATTGTTACGAAAGCTTATTCTTTTATGTACTTCATATTGAAGTAAACACTTCTATTAATATTTTATTGTAGGTATAATGGGCCTTAAGGGACATTGGGAGGGAAATTTCAAATTTCTATCTTTTGGTATACATTTTATAGCACATTTTACTGTAATAGCAATATTGTTATGTTAATATAATACAAAATTTCATTCAAATTGGGTATATATACATATTCTTTACAATATATAACTTACAAGTTTTATTATGTAAAATAGATTGTATAATCAAAATGTACCATACACCTCAACATTTGGGAAGATTGGTTGACATTTTTTGAACTGGAGCTATGAACACAGACAAAAAAACTTTACGCGTAGGTATTTCAATTAGTATATTTATGAATTATGATACTTTTTTTGAAAGGTTAGAATTTTTATTCTCTAAAATTAGTAACTTTTAATAAATATTTTTAAACATTTCTATTGGAGTTAGAATAATTTAATACCCTGAAATTATATATTAAATCTTTCTGCACATTCTGGGAAATTTTTGTTATATTTAACAAAAATTGATACTGGAATATTTTGAAAGTGTAAAAATGTAGTTTTGAAGAAAAAAAAATAGTTGTTTTATATTATGCTAAGAAACTGTTTTATTGTATGATCTTTAAATGGCTGTAAAGCTCCAAGCAAATATTTTCATGATTGCTAAATGTTGGTTCTCTATAAGGGCCCAAATGTTCCAACAACCATTTTTAGTCCTAGTTTGATAATGACATGTATTGTTATTAATGGTACAGGGCATGCAGATGAATGCATAATAAAAAAGACAAAAACATTTTCGACAACATTTCCCTCCCAGTGTCCCTTAGTGATTCGTAAGAGCTGGTTACTATGTGATGGATTTGAAATTCCGTACTCTTTGCTTGACCGGGATATAAAAGAATATATTACATTCACATGACTTTTTCTACCCGTTCTTTAAAAAAAAACTTATTCGTCTATCTGTTGCATGTAAATCGAAATAAACACCCACAGAAATAGTTTTATTACATTTTTATTTCTTGTATTTACGACTGGAATATAGAAATAAACTTAAAGGCTAAAAAAATATTTTAAAAGCGGTCGTTAAGTGATGACCCTAAATTTCTATTCACTTTGTATGACCAGAAAAAAATAACGTTTTCCTATTTTGAGAAATCAAACCAATAAGATATATCTCCTAAATGGTTAAAACCGAAAGAAAAGAAGTATATTAAATTATGTGCTTAGCGAGGTTTAATTAGTTGGGTAGTTTGTCTATTTCTTACAGTTTAGCAGTTGTATAAAAGTCGTTCACAATCAAGAGAACTTCAGAGGCTATTTCTAAATAATTAAGATATAAAATTAATTTCTATAAAAATATCATAAACGTGCAGTATTTTAATTATAGTTATTAGAGACATTTTTGAAAAAAAAAGTCACATAAGGGTTTTAAAACATCTATTTCAGGTGGTATCCCGAAATCGAATTTTTGGGTGGAATACAGTATTTATACTTAAAGTACGTAACAGAAAAATCTGATGTGTTCCATTCACATGATTTTCTCTATATCTCTGCAACAAATTATTGTTAAAAAGCTTATGCTTCTATTTACTTCATACTAATCGAGAAAAAATCAGCATAAATAGTCATATTACTTGCTTCCTTGTAAGTAGAAGAGAAATAAGGAAGTACCATAGCTTAAAGTGATAATCAAAAGTTGGTTGCTATGTGACTGAAGCTCTTTTGTTTGTATGGACAGGAATTGTTAAATTTCTGTATGAGAAAAGTGTGTTTTTTAAAGCTGAAACCAAAAACAAGGAGTAATTCAAAAACGATCTACTCCACGAAAATATATATATATATATATATATATATATATATATATATATATAACATAAATTGTGTGTTTTAAGGTGCTCTACATTTTTTTTGTGTGTAAGTTCTTTTCCATCTCTTACGGATTAGCAGTTATGCAAAATAAAGTAGTCTTAAGAGGCTATTCCCAGAAAATTCATAATATACATTTTATTTGTCAGGTAAATATCTTTAATATACGAAATTTTAATCAAAATCGTTAGTGCCATTTTTGAGAAAATCAAAATGTTCAAAAAAAAGTTCCATGTAAACGGTAGTTTGGGGTGGGGGGGGGTTTTCTCAAAATCTTCGTGTCGCATCTCTGGAAGATACTAAACTTAAATACCAACTTTGGTATTTTACCGACTTTTCGTTTTTGAGTTATATCGTTTAGACACACGGACACACACACACACACACACACACGCACGCACACGGATACACACACACACACACGGACCTCTTTCTGAAAATGCTTTTTTTGGATACAGGGGACCCTAAAACATATATTTCCGGTGACATCTTACTATCGAATTTTGGGTGGAGTACAATACCTTATAGTACGTATAGAGAAGGTAAAAATGGAAACGAAATTTGTGGCTCAGGAACGTCAAAACGCGTGCTTCCAGTGAAATCTCGACTTGGGATCTTTTGAGTGGAATGCAGTACTTCCTCTACCTGAGGTAAGCGGTGAAGAAAGTAAAAAAAGGCTGGTCGATTTTTAGGGATTTGGAAGCTAAGACCGCCACAAAGGTTGAAGTGCACACTTAGAGCGGGATTTTCAGGGTGCGCTGAGGTAGTGAATTATTAATGAGCCATTTCGTTGCTCGCGCGTACGTACTTGAGATGACGGGGTTTCCTTCATCAGAGCCTCAACACCATCTACATAAAAAAGCAAACGAGCGGTCCAGAAGGAAGCTGCACACGTCAGCGAGATGCTGTAGCGTGGGCGGACCTTTCTCTGAGCTTGTATTCTTGGCTATCCCTCAGGGAACCTGGCATTTTGGAGTTTTGTGTGTACGGAGAGAGTGAAGGAAGGAGAGGATGAGAAAAAAAAAAAAAAGTTCCTTTCAAATGACTTTCTCTACCTATTCTGTAACAAACTATTCTTACGAAAGCCTATTCTTCAGTTTAATTAATGCTAATCAAGCTAAACATTAGCAAAAAGAGTTATTACTTAGTTCTTTATAAGCAGAAGGGAAGTGATGGTACACTAGACTAAAGCGATTGCCAAATATTTAAAAAGATCATAGCCATATGACACAATTGAAATTCAGTTCTCTCTGCCTGGCCAGAAATAAAACAAAAGATATATGAAAGGAATGTATTCCCCGTTTGAGAAGTGTTTTAAAATTTAAACCAATGACAAGGAATATCTTAGAAATGATTAACCCTATCGTTTGTAGTCTGCTTATCCTCCCCAAGTTTTAGGACTGTCGGTGAGCCAACGGCACGAAACCACAGAATGGGGAACCTGGAACGAGTGATCGGTCCGTATGAGCGTGAGGAATAGAATGATATGAAGTGCAGGCAAAATGGTTGATAGGAAATGTGGTGATGGTGGAATCGGTGGAATGAGTGGCGGGGAAACCGGAAGGCCCGTCTACCACAAATCCCACATGCGGCGCTTGGGATCGACCCTAGGTAAGGGGCGAGCGATCTAACCACTCGACCACGGCGCCGAATACAAAAAAAAGTACAATATAAATTGTATTTTTTAACAAGTTCTACATTTTTATGTAGTAAATTTTTGTCTATCTCTTACACTTTACCAGTTATACAAAAGTCTTCCAAAATGAAAAGGTCTTCAAAGGCTATTCCCAGAAAATTCAAGATATACATTTTATTGTAATTTTAATCAAAATTGTGTGCGCCATTTTCGAGAAAATCAAAATGTTTGAATGTTTTTCCTTGTAAAGGGTAGTTTGGAGTGGGGGGGGGATTTTTCTCAAAAGCTCCGTGTCGCATTCCTGGAAGATACTAAACTTAAATACCCAGTTTGGTATTTTACCGTCTTTTTGTTTTCTGCTATCGTGTTCACAGGCACAGGGACACACATATACACACACGAACGGACCTTTTTCCAAAAAAAGAAAAGACCTGGATAAAGGGGACCCTAAAACTTATATTTCCGGTGAAATCTCTGTATCGAATTTTGGGTGGAATGCAATACCTTATCTATACACCATGTACATAGTACGTGTAGAGAAAGTAATAAAAGCAAACGCGCTGTCCAGAAGGAAGCTGCACACGTCAGCGTGATGCTGTAGCGTGGGCGGACCTTTCTCTGAGCTTGTATTCTTTGCTATTCCTCAAGGAACCTGGCATTTTGGAGTTTTGTGTCTCTACGGAGAGAATGGTGGAGGGAAAGGAGGAGAAGTGGGAAGGAAAAGGTAAAAAATTGTTCAAATGACTTTCTCTACCTTTTCTGCAACAAACGATTCTTACGAAAGCTTATTCTTCTATCTCCTTCATTTTAATCAAGATAATAATTTTAATTACTCTCTCACAGAAACCGTGCGTAGGTCAGGAGCTGGATAGGTAGAGTCATACTGAAAAATTCAATGCTGTAGCCGGGATTATAACCACGGATTTCCCGGTCTCTAGCCAGTTACTCTACCACTGAGCTACAATGGCAACATGCCGGGATAGCATTTAACTTCTCAACTGACTCGCATGTTTCCAGGTAAACTATAAAAGGAGATCTCGAAGTATTTTGAGATGACTTCAGTAATTTAATCATTTATTTATATAAAAATGCATATCCTTTGTGCAGTGCAACAGCTGCTTCTAGTCAGCAAGTAATGGCGGAAACATGTGATGCCAGTGTAGTGAAACATAAGCAAGGAAAGAATTATTCCTAGCGTATATATATAATATTCTTAGCTTAAAGGTAGAATTTACTGGTGTTTCCGAAAGTAGCATAAAGTGTGCAAAAAAACTTTTAAATTAGCCGAGGTGCGACATCTTGTGTAAGCAGGTTTTCAACAAGTGACAACTGAAAATGTAGTGAATGTACTCTCGTAGTTCTTCAACAGATGGCAGCATTGGTATACGGCAGGTGCTGACTTGTTCCGTAGCCTCTTTTTACAGCTCCAGTTGGCGGGAAGCCTTAGCATTCAACGGGTGACACCTTCTGCTGTCAAGAATTCAACGACTGCACGTTGCTTAAATCGAATTGACCGACAGTCTGCGCAGGGTTCCATATTTTACACTGCAACAACACAACCGTTCTATAGTGGGCGTGAAATACCGCTTAATTTTGCTCAGAGGCCTCTCTGCCAGGCTTGAGGTTCTTTTACATGCCGTAAATCTATGATACGGTACCAACGGCCTTACTTCTCTTCCGAAGGAAGTCATGCTAAGGATTTTTACGTCCGAAGTTAGAATGGTAACCATTACACCACTGAGGGCGACAACATCGTCGGTGAAGTAAGGATGGACAGATAATATGAGGGTCATCCAGAAAGTGACGTGATTTGGCACAACTAAACAATAACGGACGTTATCAATAAAAACTTTATAAAGTTACAGTACCTTGCTCTATTTTTCAACGTAATCATCATTTCTATTAAGATATTTACTGTCACGTGGTACGGTTTTCCAATGCAGATATACTCTTCTACCTCTAAAGATGAGCCAAAATATCACTGTCACTTTGAGGTTTTCATGGAATGAGAAATCTTTTCTGTCCAAAAAGTTATGTACGGTGTCCGAAGTGAAACACCGGTTTTTCTTAATTATTTTATCCACATTTGCTTTCAACTTCTCCATAACAATTAATGAACTTCCACTCAGGACTTTATCGTACACCTTAATTACTCGTAAATAATGCTCCATTTCCTCACTGAAGATTTTTCATTGCCTCATCACCATACACTTGCCTTATTTGCCTATAACATTCGATTGACCGAGCGTTTTGTGTATTCAGAAAAAACGAATAAGTTGTTTGGCGTAGAAAAGTATAACATCGGCATTGAAAAACTGGTACCACGTGACAATAAATGTCTTTATAGAATGGATATTACGTTGAGAAATAGAGTAAAGTACTGTGATTTTGTAAATAAAATTTTGCGTTGATATCTTTAGTTATCATTTAGTCATCCCAAATTGTCTGTCATTTTTTGGATGAACCTCGCATGTACATTGTATGTAATATGCTTCGTAGTGTAGGGGATCTTGGGTTCGAATCTCGCCTTGAGCCTGGGTGTTAGTGATGTTTTTCTGTTCGCTCTTTGATTCCCTCTGCTCTGAAAGAAGGGGGGAAGCCATTATAGGATTATCATGTTGAAATGTTGAATAAAGGGTAGAGAAAGTCATGTGAATGAAGTTATTTACCTCAAGGTAACTAGGGTCAAATACCAAGATTCCCCCCCCCCCCCCCCCCGGTCGGAATGCGACCCGATTATCGAGATTTTCGTTTAAAGCGTTTTGTCCGAACGCAGTGGACATCTGGCGGTATAGTGTGACATCCGCTTTAAAACAGACACACAAAACCTCTTCCGTTCCATCTCTTTTATCATTCGTTTCTACCTCCTTCCTGCCTTAAAATAGTTGCTCGAATGCCTTTTCAACCCATTTTAAGTTAGCGTGTGGAATTATGAATGTTTAATATCGATGCAATTAATTTGTGACTATTCGCGGTGTGTGTGTGTGTGTGTGTGTGTGTGTGTGTGCGGCGCGCGCGCACCTCTTGTCATACACACAAATTAATGATAGTGCCCAATAACCCAAACCAGCATATCCTCTTTTCTTCCTGGAATCTCTCCAGTGGCGTGCATTCGTTTGCTTCTCCATCCAATTCAAGCTGGAAGCAGTTGTTTGAATTGTGAATTGTGACTGGGCTGAACCGAAATCCTTTATAGGCATGCTGCATCTCGAGAAGGCTCAAAAATTTTTTGCTTTCTCTATCACGTTTATACATACGAGGGCCGTTTTTTTTTTTTCAATCTCCGATAAGCTATAAATAAAAGACAAGTTCATAGAATACAATTATTTTATTACTAAAAGTTGTGCCCACTTATGGTTGCTTTTCAACATAATCACCGAAAAGACTGAGACATTTATCGCACCTGTGCACAAGCTTTGCAATTCCCGTTTCAAAAAATGTTGCTGCCAATGATTTCAAATGAGCATTGACGTTGTTTTGAAGTCCTTCGTACTTTACGACGTTTGCGGAGAGACGTTCAAAACAAAGAGGAATGCTGACTTTAGGAATTGTGTTAATCCATTACAACGCTCGTCCACACACTGCTGGCACAACCCATGGGCTCCTTGAACAAGTTCAATGGGACATTGTCGATCATCCGCCGTACAGTCCTGTCATAGCACCCAGCGACTTTCACCTTTTCCCTGAACTGAAAACGTGGCTAGGAGGGTAGAACTTTCAAACCAACGAAGATTTTCAAAACAACGTACCCCGAGATCATTTGAGCATTATTTCACCAATTTCTTGTATTCATCGTCCGATATGACCAACCAGGTTTTAGGACGTTAAGCTATATATTAATCAAAGCCTACGTCACTTAGTATACTCACTTTCCTTAGTAAATATTAACGTTACAATTATTCATATAAGAAAATGTTATATCTGAGCTTCTATTTCATTCACATTTCTGCTTCTTTCAGTAATTCTTTTTGCAATGTCTATTTAACTTTCAAAATATTATTCCACGTAACTTTTATAAAAAATTGTTGCGGAACTGCGCCCAAAACAGTGTCCAGTATAATTTAATGCATTTGACAACTTTAAAAACTTAGCAATTTCTATGGGTAGATAACTTTCGGAAAGTTTTAATACCAATACTTTTATCATTACCTTCCATTTTCCTCTAAGTGTTGAAACAAATTAAATATCTGTTTAGCAACCATATTACATCATATATTTTTGGATCTCTGATACATTATAGTTTTTCTTTTAACAAATTTATTAATTATTTTTCCATAATATAATGCTAAAGTAAATAAAGTGTGTAATAGGTATAACATTCGTAAAAATTAGTGCGTGAGCAAAAGCAAATAGTTCTTTTTCTGTCAGTGATGCTACAAACAAACTTCTTACAAAATATTCTTCTTCTTTCTACTCCATTCTAATCAAGATAAGCTTTAGCAGAATGTTATTATTACTTAGTTCCTTATAAGGAATACACTATACTAAAGTGGCATTCAACTATTTTTTTACTATATTTTTTCACTTCTTTGCAAAGGTCGGAGTGAAACAAAAGAAATAGGACGACTTCCCGTTTTAGAAATGTATGTTTATTTTAAAATTGAAACCGTGAACAAGGAATATCTCGGAAACGGCTAACTCAACAAGAATATAACGGACATTATTATGTGTTTTAATAATATGTACATGTTTTTTTTAGCAATTTTTTGTCTATCTCTTGCGGTTTACCAGTTATGAAAAAGTCATTTTGAATGAACAGGACTAAAGAGTCTGTTTTCAGGAAATTCAAGATATACATTTTATTTGTCATGTAAATATGTGTAATACTCAAGTTTAATCATTAGACCCATTTTTGAAAATATCAAATGCCAACAACTTCGTAAAAGATAGTTTGGGGTGAGAGAATTCTTTTGAGTCTCTTCGCATGGCATCCTTGGGAGATATTTAACTTAAATACCAAGTTTGGCATTTGATGAACTTTTAGGTTTTGAGTTATGCTTTCCACAGACAGACAAACAGACACACACATTGACCCTTGTGTAAAATTTCTTTTTGAAATTAGTGAATCTCAAAACATATTTCCAGTGAAACCTCAGTATCATTTGTTTGAGTGGTATACAGTAACTCTCTATCTACTATGTACATTGAACATATGTGCTAGAGAAAGCACACATTTAAATCTCTAGTTAGAATACTGTAGAAAATCACTTTTAGCATTTCGCTGTCCTCTTGAAGCAGATGACATTGGTTGACAACTGGACCGCAGGTGATGGAATAAACGCCCTGCACTCTCCGCCAAGACTGTACTCTTGACGATTATTCGTTCCGCTTGGGGAGGACTAGGGTGTGGACCAGGCGACAATTGTGTTGTGAAGGGCGACTCCTACAAAAGATAAATTATTTTGACTGACAGACTAAAGAAGGGACCACATGGCAGCTTTCAACAGGGGTTATGATACTGAGGAATGAGGGAATTGGATACAGCACAACAGTTAATATTCAGTTTCTGACCTTTTTGGTGAAGAGCCACGGTAAAAACTTGAAGACAAAGGTTTTTTACCAGAGCGCCAGTCCCCATGCACGCACTCGCTCAAGTATCTAGTTTTGGTGCTTCGGGGCATAGGGGATCGCGGGTTCGAGTTCCACCTTAGACGTATGTGTTTGTAAACGGGATCACCCCCCCCCCCATCTGTCACTGGGCAATAACCATTAGCAAACAAGAGATGAACCTGTACTAGGGGTGAGAGGCAACGTAGTAAAATCTGTCTCCTGGAGACTCGAAGACTCTACTTGCAAGTCGAGATTCACGCCTCAGTTAGGGTACCAGTGAGTGGAAGACTTGGCAACTGTGAGGGTTCGTTTGCAAACGTAAACCAGACAAACCCAAACTTCAAAGCCACGCCGAGGGTTATCATCTTCTGAAAAATACTGTATATTTATTACTTTCTCTAGCCCGCATGTGCAATGTACATAGCGTATAGAGAAGGTATTGTATTGCACCCAAAACTTCGATACCGAGATTTCACCGGAAATACATGTTTTAGAATACCCTGAGTCAGAAAAAAGCATTTATAAAAAATGTTCCGTGTGTATATGTGTATTTGTGTGTCCGTCTGTGTCTGTGTGCCTGTCTATGTTCAGCATAGATCAAAAACGAAAAGACCGTTAAATAGCAAACTTGGTATTTAAGTTTATCTTCCAAGGATGTGACACGAACATTATCAAGAAAATTCTTCTCCCCGCCCCAAACCACCTTTCACATGGAAAAAAAATTGGAAAAGTTTGATTTTCTTAAAAATAGCTCTAACTATTTTGATTAAGATCTCTTATATTTAAAAGATTTACATGCCAAATAAAACGTATATCTTGAATTTTCCTGGAATAGCCTCTAAAGACATGTTTATTTCGGATGATTTTATTGAATTTTGCATAACTGGTAAACCGTAAAAGATAGACAAACATTTACTACATAAAAAATGTAGATCACGATAAAACACATAATTTATGTCATATACATTTTTTTCGTGGAGTTATTTTAGTTTTAAAATACTTAAACTTTTCTCATGCGGGAATTTGTCAACGCTTGGCCATGCACAGAAACGGATTTCAATCCCATAGCAACCACATTTTAAAACATTTGACTGTAGGTTTAGCTTATGTATTCCCTTACTTCCCTTCTACTTATAAAGCGACTAAGTAATAATGCCTTTCTGCTAATGTTTTAGCATTAAATAGATAACAGAATAAGCTTATTACAATAATCTGTTACAGAGATGTAGAGAAAGTCATGTGAATGTAGCACATCAGATTTTTTTTTGAGAAGGGACACGGTAAACGTGAAGACATTGACCAGAGCGCCGGTCCCCGGCCGCTCACGCTGAAGTATCTAGCTTTGGTGCTTCGTGGCGCAGAGAATCGTGGGTTCGGGTCCCGCCTTAGACATGGGTATTTGTGTGTTTGTAAATGTGTGCAGTTTTCTCCAAAAAATGATGGTCCTCAAAAGGAACCGTCCCCACTGTCACTGGGCAATAACCATTGGCAAACAAAAGACGAACCTGTACTAGGGGGCAATAGGCGACGTAGTAAAATCTCTGCTTCCTGGAGATTCGAAGACTCTGCTTGCAGGTCGAGATTCACGCCTCAGTAAGTGGAAGACTTGGCAACTGTGAGGGTGTTTCTGACCATTTCCTACGGAAATAATTTTAGTTTTTCGAAAAGAAGAGACAGGCAAGCTCGCAGCGCTGTAGGTTGTGTGGGTGTCACTTGTACTAGGTCTGTACATAAGCAAACACGCCTCACTGCGTCGTGTTTGAAAGCGACCGGCGTGTTTACATCCAGAAGCCGGTTCAGAAACCTGACCAACCTCAGCGCAACGTTGCCGAGTTACTTCGCATATGAAAAGGCTGTTCGAAATGTTCCTTTAATGCTTTTAAATTATTAATTATTTCGAAACTCTGTGTGATGTTCCATAATTACTACCGAAAATAATGTCAGAAATATGTTATTCTACCTATCTGACAAGTAATAAACTATTATCTTCGTACATTCTTATGGACTTACGCATCCCATTTTCGAAATCGGCTGATCAAAGAACAAAATGCCAGACTTGTGATACTTTGTGAAGGAATGTAATAAGTTCCCTTCCACCCAGTATTTATATAGAATATTTGGGTGGAATACAATACTTCCCCAAAGAGAAATTAAAAATCGGCGAAAATCCATGTGAGATTTTGCCGAATTGCAAGAAGCTTAATGATGCCTCGCCTTTAAAAGTTCCCTTCTAGTTTCTGCTCATCGTGTATTTTCAGCCCCGAGATGGCTTCCCTAGAGAGAAACCTTCCCCTGCGGAGCCGTGATTCGTCAGCTGGAATTCCTGATTACAGTTGCCGTTGTTGCGCGCAAACAAGTTAAAATGTATCGTCTGTAAGACAAGCAATGCCTTCTCTCTGGATAATCCGGTCCGTTATTCATGATCACTACCGACTTAGGTCCGCTGATTACAAGGCATCTAAGTTGTAAATCTTCAGAAGCCACCCACGACATCACAACATCCTCATAGTTCTCCTATTTTTAATAGTTGCAGCTGCAACCTTCATGCACTCTCGCCAAGACCAACAGCAAAAATATACTGAGTTACCTATAACCAGAAAAAGGATTTTAAGGGACACTGGGAGTGAAATTTTAAATTTCTATATTTCTGTATAGATTTTTCTGAGAATGAATTGCTCATGTTTTACAATTTGTGTGTGCTGTACCGTATCCGAGATATTTGATGTTATTGGGTTCAAATTTAAAGCGATTCTCGTCTTTCTGTTTTCTTTGTTTTACTCCTGGTCATGCAAAATGAACCGAATTACTTAGCGACAGCTTTTAAAAGATTGAGTATCGCTTTAGCCTAATGTATTCCCTTATTTCATTTCTACTTACAAGGAACTAAGTAATAAGGCAATTTCTGCTAATGTTGGTCTAGATAAAACATAGAACTCTTTACTAACAATAGTTAATATGCAAAATAGGTAGAAAAATTATATGAGTTGAATATATTAGATTTATATGTGCTAAGATTTTGTCTATTTCTTATGTCAACAGGGGTTATTACTTTTTCTAGCTCCATATGTACAATGTACATAGGGATAGAGAAGGTATTGTAATGCACCCAAAAATTCGATACCGAGATTTCACCGGAAATACATGTTTTGGGTCCCCCTGAATCCAAAAAAATCATTTTTGGAAAGAGGTCCGTGTGTGTCTGTGGACAGCATAGCTCAAAAACGAAAAGACCGTTAAATACCAAACTTGGTATTTAAGTTTGATATCTTCCAAGAATGCAACACGAAGATTTTCAAGAAAATCCTCCCACCCCAACTACACTTTACATGGAACTTTTTTCGAAAATTTTGATTTTCTCAAAAATGGCTCTTAACGATTTTGATTAAAATGTATATTAAAGATATTTACCTGACAAATAATATATATTATCTTGAATTTTCTGGTAATAGCCTCTGAAGACTACTTTATTTTGGAAGAATTTTGCATAACTGCTAAACCATAAGAGATGGACAAAAACTTAACGCACAAAAAATGTAGAGCACATTAAAACACACAATTTATGTTATATACTTTTTTTTCGAGGAGTTGATCGTTTTTGAGGCATTCCTTGCTGTTGGTTTCAGCTTTGAAAAACTTACTCGTGTCCATACAAACAAAGGAACTTTAGTCACCTAGTTACCATCTTTTGACTTCACTTTAACCTATAATACTCTCATATTTCGCTTCTACTTACAAGGAAGCAAGTAATAAGACTATTTCTGCTAATGTTTATCTCGATTAGAATGGTGTTGAAAGAAGAATTATCTTTCGTAAGAAGTTTGTAGAGTAGCTAGAGAAAGTCATGTGAGTAACACATCAGATGTTTTTTCTTCAAGAAGCACACCTGTTTTAGTATTTTATTAGATGTTGTGTGGAGCTAGTGTTTTCATTACACAAAGAAGTTCCCTCCGGCTTCATATATTTTGTAGTGTATATTATGATGTGTGTAGGTAATCTTAAAACTGCCATGATAATCTAGCACGAAAGTGCCTAACTGTTTTACTTTATCTTTTCAGGTAAGCCACTTTTAATTGAGAAGAACCAAACAATTATTGCTGGTTAAAGAAAAACCAATAAAGAAATTTGCTCTGCGAATTCAAGGTAAGAAACTAATATCTTATCTTGAATAAATATAGCCATTGTTTTATTCAACAAAACTGTATCTATATTAACGGCGAACTAAATAAAAAAAAAAAAAAAAAAAAAGGAAAATCAAAGCCTACTGCTTGCATGATATGCAACTTTCGCTGCTTTTATAGTATAAAAGCAATGGATATATATAATATATACATATTAAATATGTATATGTGTGAGTCTATGAACACGATAACTCAAAAACGAAAAGTCGGTAAAATACCTATCTCTGTATTTAAGTTTAGTATCTTCCAAGATGCGACAGGAACAATTTGTTGAAAAATCTCCTCATCCCAAACTACCCTTTGCTTGGAAACATTTTTCGGAAATTTTGATTTTATCAAAAATGACTCTAACGTTTTTTATTAAAATGCGTACTAAATATATTTACATGACAAATAAAATGTATATATTGACCTTTCTGGGAATAGCCTCTAAATACCTCTTAACACCTTTTAATCTAAATCGTTAGAGCCATTTTTGAGAAAATAAAAATGTTCGAATTTTTTCCGGTGTAAAGGGTAGTTTGTGATGCGGGGATTTTTCTGAAATCTTCGTGTCGCTTCCCTGGAAGATACTAAACCTAAATTCCAAGTTTGGCACTTTACTGACTTTTCGTTTTTGAGTTATCTTGTTCACGGTAACACGTACACCCACACATGTACACACACACAGACACACGCATATTTTGTTAAAAATGTTTTTTTGATAAAGGGAACCCTAAAACGTGTATTTCCGGTGAAATCTCATCGAATTTTTGGTAACCTTCTCTATACACAATGCACATATTACGTGTAGAGAAAGTAAATATTACAAGTCATATGCCAATAGTACATAGATAGATTAAAATCAATAAATTCATTGATAGAATAACATATTTTATATGGTAAAGCAGTTGACTCAAGGGATAGCCTGTTAAATAATTTTATACCAATATAGTAAATTGTGTTCTGAGGAATTTCAATCTTTTGGCAATTCCGGGTGTTATAACTTTGAATTTCGGATCTTAAATCGTACATAGCGGCGCGGAGTCTGAGTGGTTAGACTGCTTGCCTTCCACCTAAGCGACCTGGGTTCGATTCCAAGCGCCCGCATGTGGGACTTGTGGTGGACGAAGCGGCGTTTGGGCGGGTTTTCTATGGGTCCTCCAGTTTCCCCCGCCACACATTCCACCAATTGCTCTATCATCACCTTTCTTATTATCCATTTCGCTTGCATTTCATATCATCCACTTCTGCATGCTTATTCCTGGCTGCGGGCCACCCATACACTCCAGGTACTCCATTCTGTGGTTTCGTGCCGTTTGCTCTCCAGTAGGCTTCTAACCATTAGGCATTCACTTGTAAGTCCTAGCTTGTAAGTCAATTCTAAATTCGGGGAGGGTAAACCGACCAGAAAACGAAAGTCATAAATATGCTCGTTCCGTTGATAAAAAGAAATATAGTGTAAACTTACAAATTTATAACACTCAAAATAGTGTGTTCGTTATTTCCCCTGTACTTACAATGAAGCAAGTAATAAGACCATTTCTATATCTCGATTAGTATTAGGAAGATAGAAGAATAAGCTTTTTACTTTCTCTACAGGTACTATGTGCATAGTGTATAGAGAAAGTATTGTATTACATCCAAAAATTCGATACCGAGCTTTCACCGGAAATAGGCAAAAGTATTTTAACAAAAAGACCCGTGTGTGTGTGTGTGTGTGTGTGTGTGTGTGTGTGTGTGTGTGTGTGTGTCTGTAAACACGATAACTCAGAAACGAAAAGTTGGTAAAATAGCACCATTTGATTTTCTCAAAAATAATGATTTTTACGCATTAAAATACCGTATATTAAAGATTTTTATATGACAAATAAAACGTATATTTTGAATTTTCTGGGAATAGCCTATAAACGCCCCCCTTCTTCTGAATGCATTTTGCTGAATTTTGCGTAATTGGTAAACCGCAAGAGATAGACATCACCTTTCTATACAAAAAATGCAGATCACGTTAAAACACACAATTTATGTCATATACGTTTTTCGTGGAGTTGGCTGTTTTTGAGATGTTCCTTGTTATTGATTTCAGCTTTAAAATGCTTAAACTTTTCTCATATGGGAATTTGTCAACTCTTCTCCATGCAAACAAAGGAACTTTAGTCACATAAGAACCAGCTTTTGACTATTAGTTTGAGCCATGGTACTTCCCTTATATCCCTTCTACTTATATAAGTAAGCAAATAATAGGACTATTTCGCTAATTTTTTCTCGATTAGCTTTAAATAAATAGAAGCATAAGCTTTTTAACAATATATTGTTGCAGAGATGTCGAGGAAGTCTTGTAAATGGGACACATCAAGTTTTCCGCACAAGCTGTGTGTAGGACAAAAGTTGGATGGGTAGAGTCAGACTGAAAAGACATGACTTGTGTGAAAAAACTGATGTGTACCATTCACATGACTTTCTCTATATCCTATATCCAACAAATTATTCTTAAAAAGCTTACACTTCTATTAACTTCTTGCTAATCTAGAAAAATTAGCAGAAATAGTCTTATTACTTTCTTCCTTGTAAGTAGAAAGGAAATAAGGGAGTAGCTTAAGTTAAAGCGATAGTCAAAAGCTGGTTACTATGTGACTGAAGTTCCTTTGTTTATATGGACTTGAGTTAACAAATTCCTGTATGAGAAATTTCGACCCTGGAAACAAAAACAAGGAATATCTAAAAAACGATCAACTCCAAGAAAAAAATGTATACAACATAAATTGTGTGTTTTAATGTGCTCTACATGTTTTGTGTGGTAAGTTTTTGTCTATCTCTTACGGTTTAGCAGTTATACAAAATTCCGGAAAATTCACTCAGAATAAATTAGTATTCAGAGGCTATTCCCGGAAAATTCAAAATATACATTTTATTTGTCGGGTAAAGATCTTTAATATACGACATTTTAATCAACATCGTTAGAGCCATTTTTTTAGAAAATAAAACATTTCGAAAAATTTCCATATAAAGGGTAGTTTAGGGTGGGGGGATTTTTCTCAAAATCTTCGTGTCGCATCCCTGGAAGATACTAAACTTAAATACCAAGTTTGGTATTTTGCCGAATTTTCGTTTTTGAGTTATCGTGTTCACGGACACACACACGGACCTTTTTCTGAAAATACTTTTTTTTTAGATAAAGGGGACCCTAATACATATATTTCCGATGAAATCTTGGTATCGAATTTGTTGGTGGAGTGCAATACCTTTTCTATACACAATGTACATAGTTCGTATACAGAAAGTAATTCTCTATACATTATGTACATAGTTTGTGTAGAGAAAGTAAAAAAAGAAACAGTTAAATCAATACCAATTGACCATAATAGTTGGCTATACTATGACTCCTGGGTCTTAAAATACAACATTGTGAGTCGCCATTAGTTATGTCATCTCAAAATAATTTGAGATCACTTTGTGGTTTGCCGGGAAACATGCAAGTCAGTTGAGAAATTTAATATTATGTAGGCATGTTATCCGAAAAAAATGAAACCCTTAACAGATTGGGGTGTCTTGAGCCAATAGCCACCTTGAATAAACACGTTACTTCAAATAGAATTAGTATATGTTGAAATGTATAGCAGAAATATAATTTGTCTTGCATGATTAATATTTCATGTTCTAGATGTGTAGTCCTAGCGTTGCAGTTTTCCAAGCAGGAGACTAGAGTTCGATTCCCAGTACCGGCGTGGGGATTTTCCCCCCGCTGGGAGATCTGGACCGAGGTACACTCAGCCTCGTCAGGTCCCTGGGAAGGGGCCAATTGAGGAGCTACTTGATGGAGAAGTAGCGGCTCTAGGTCATGAGGACCGCATTAACCGGCCGGGGGGTGGTTGGAGGTGCCGGTCACGTCTCATCCTCCAATACTGCACCCCATCCATGACGTCCGTCATGGAACGAGATGGGGTAGGCAGCGGCCGGGCGGTAGTTCAAGGTCCCTTGTGAGCTGTCGTGCCATGGAGTTGTTAGATGTGTAGCTCAGTGGTAGAGCAACGGGCTAGAGACCGGGAGATCCGTGGTTCAAATCCCGGCAGTGGCATATTTTCCAGCCTGACTCTACCTATTGTTACAGATTTATAAAGAAAAACATACAAACATCAGATTTGTTTCTATTTGAAATATTATAATATTTATAACGGTTTATATATAGAAGTAAATCGGTTTATGTAGGAGAACGGAGCTTGCATATTTGTGTGTCAGGTAATCCTATCGCGTTAGACAGTCCATAAAGCTGACAAATAGCCATTTGGACAATGCGCGTACGTATCAGGTCAGCGTTCTAACTAAACTTAATGCCCACGTTCGATACCTAGCGTCACGCGAATGTTGAATTATCATGCATAGCACTTCGGCTAGATTTTGTCGGGGATTACCGATGTGGACCCGGCAAAAAAGAGAAAAAGTAGCTCTGGTCACGTATTTAAAGAATAAATTGTTATACTGTGCCAGAACAAACCCTTTACAAAAGTATTCTTTTTCCTGACTGTGGGAAAAAATCTCTTGGTTTTACAATGCATGTAAAGAAAGCCATACGCGGATGTAATATTTGTTACGTGTTCCATTCACATGGCTGTTTCTGTCTGTTCTGCAAACACTATTCTTGTTAATCGATATAAACATTAGCAGAAATGGGCTTATTACTTAGTTCCATATACAGTTCAGGGATACACAAATCTTTTAAAAACTACTGCTATACAATTGAGTTTGAAGGTCTTTTCTCTTTGTATGTAAAACAGGAGTAAAGCTAATGAAAAATGGAAGACGATATCGTGTTTGACAAACGTAGAAGTGTTTTAAAATTGAAACTTTATAAAAAAAGAAGTATATGACTTACCAGGTACAACTGTCCCGTATTGACGTGTATAGAGAGATCCCTTTGTGCGTTAAGAGTTGCAGAACACAACGGCGCTATTCAACTTGCCGGTCCCCATGGCCGCGCAAGGCCAAGGCGTCCCGCTTTGGTGCTTCGTAGCGCTGGGGATCGTGGGTTCGAGTCCCGCCTTGGGCATGGGTGTTATATGTTTGTGTATATGTGTGTGTTGTTAACGTAAGAAAACAGCAATCCAGTAATAATACGGCAAAATAAGTAAAAAAAAAAAAAAGTAGGGTATACAGTGCCGGAGTTCCGATCAGACTCCGGTACTGTATTTAAAAAAAAAAAAAACAACTTAAAACCAACCAGTGGGGAAACTGGCGAAGGCGACCTTCGTGTTACCCCTCTCAATGAGCCCGAGCCGCCGGTTATCCCCGCTGATAAGCCAGAGTGATTAAACGAAGGTCCCTCAAACAGGTCGCTTTTAGTTTGAAATAACCCCGTTGAGTTCAGCAACTCTTTTAATGCATGACATGTGCACACGTCAAATAGGGGCAGTGCGTCTTAATTATTGTGTTCTACATTTTTACTTTTTCTAGCACGTATGTACATTGTATGTATAAGTAGCTAGAGGAGGACTTGTATTCCACCCAATAAATCGATGTCGAGATTTCACCGGAAATATATTATTTTGATGTCCCCTGAGTCTAAAAAAATAAGTTTTAGAAAAAGGTGTGTGTGTTTGTGTATGTCTGTGTGTGTGTGTGGTGTGTGTGTGGACAATATAGCTCAAAAACGAAAAGACCGTAAAATTCCTTGGTATTTATATATAGTAGCTTCCAAGGATGCTACACGAAGAATTTCAAGAAAGTTCCCCCACCTCAAACTACGCTTTACATGGAAACATATTTGAAAGTTTTGTGTTTCGCAAAATTGACTTAACAATTTTAATTAAGGTACCGTAAATTAAATATATTTACATCACAGATAAAATGTTGTTTTGATCTTTCTAGGAGCAGCCTCTGAAGACTCTTTATTAAGGATGAATTTTTCTGAATTTTGTATAATTGGTAAAACGTAAGAGATAGAGAAAACTTATAAAACACAAAATGTAGATCTCTTAAAACACACAATTTATGTCACATGCGTTTTTGGTAAAGTTTACCGTTTCTGAGATATTCCTTGTTATTGTTCTGATTTTAAAATATCTAAACTTTTCTCATACGGAAAATTGTCAACTCCCCCCAATGCATAGAGACGGATTTCAACTACATGGCAACCAGCTGTTAAAGATTTCCTGTGGCTTTAACCTGTGGTACTGACCTATTTTGTTTCTACTTACAAGGAACTAAGTAATAAGACAATTTCTGCTAATTTTATCTCGATTAATATGATGTAGATAGAAGAATAATCTTTTTAACAATCATTTATTACAGAGATGTAGAGAGTCAGATGTTTTATGTAGTAACATTTTGTCTATCTCTTACGGTTTACCAGTAATGCAGATTTCAGAGGCTATTGCCATGTAATTCAAGATATAGATGTTATTGTCATGCGAGTATTTTTATTACACGGTGTTTTAATTTAAACTTTTAGAACATTTTTTTAAGAAAATCAGAACATATTTTCATGTATAGGGTACTTTGGGGTGGGAGCTTTTTCTTGAAAATCTTTGTGTCGCCCTACATGATGTAGTGGTTACCTCTAAAACTCAAGATTGCACGTTCAAATCTGGCGGAGAGTGATGGATTTTTCGGACGCAAAAATCCTTAGCATGGGATCCTTCGGAAGGGAAGTAAAGGCGATGGCCCATGTAATGTTTATGTGCATGAAGAACCTCATACCTTGAAAGAAAGTTTCTGGGCAAAATTCCGCCATTTTACGTCCTACAGTGTCATCTGGATATGAGCTGCCACATAGCGGCGAACTCGAGAACTATAAATTCATATCCGACCAAGGAAACATCATAATGATGCCCTGTGCTCCACTTAAAGAGCTACAAAAAATTGAATAACTAACTTTGAGGATGGTGAACTGAAGTATCAGGTTTGGTATTTAACCAACGTTTTATTTTTCAGTTATGTTGTTCACAGAACACACAGGACTATTTTCTAAAAATGCTATTCTTTTGGGGCGTGGGTTTCAGGAGATGTCAAAATGCATATTTACGTGAAATCTTGGAATAGACTTTTTGGGTAGAATGCAATACTTTCCTTACTTATTATACATAGCACAGAAAGTTATGATTTTGTGAAAAAATATGGTAAGTAATACTAAATTATCACGGAAATACTTTTATGGTGATGCATCCGTGAAATATGACCCAAAACTCTGAAAAATTAAGCAATTATTTTATTTCCTAACATTATAAATATATATATATATGTCCAACTTGACACACTTAACTACAAATTAACTGAAGCTATAGATATGTAGGCGCATGCTTATTAGATACTCCCAACTTTAAGCCTTATTTTCTTGCAAATAGTTTCTATCACTTTTCCATACTCAAAATGCTCCACACATTTTTCATCAATTTGTTTTAAAATGTTTATGCTACCGCTTAGAAATATAATAAGGAAAATTACTCCTTCGAAATAATGCTTCAATTATGAAAAAATAAAGTATTAAATTTTGAAAAATCAGGAGTTTTATAGAATACAAAATCTAATAATTGCTCTGCCCTAATTGGGGCTGAAAAATAATATATGACAGATCTATCTGTGACCTCATTGCCAGTAAAACTGGATTTTTGTATGAGAATAGTTTTAAAAATTCATCACGTGGCTCAATTTTCTTACAACAATGCATTTAAAAAATAAAAAATCTGATGATGATTTCTCTACATCTCTGCAACAAATTATTGTTTAAAGGCTTATTCTTCTATATACTTCATGATAATCGAGATAAACATTACCAGAAATTGTCCTTATTACTTGGTTTCTTGTAAGTAGAAGAGAAAAAAATCTATTGAGTTCCATTTATTGGATGTCCTCTAACTGTTCGGCAAACAAACCTTTTATTCTAAACATTAATCTGTTATCTACATCATGCTAATCAAGATAAACATAAGCAGAATTGGTCTTATTACTAGCTCCTTGTAAGCAGAAGGAAAATAAGAAAATGCACACACTAAAGCGATAGACTCATGCTTTAAAAGCTGATCACTATGTGAAACAATTGAAATTCCAATATCTTTGCTTTCCAGTAATAAACAAATGAGAAAGATGTCTTCACGTTTGACAAAAGTGGCTGAAACTGCTACCAATAATCCGGAATACCTCGAAAACTGTTAATTCTACAAAAAAGGTATATATGTCAAATTGTGTGTTTTAACGAGACCTACATTTTTTGTGTAGTAGGTTCTTGTCTGTCTCTTACCGTTTGTCAGTTATACAAAAGTCATCCAGAATGAAGAATCAAAATTGTAGTTTCGGATGGGGGATTTTCTACAAAATCTTCGTGTCGCATCCTCTGAAGATAGCAAAATTAAATACCAAGTTTGGCATTTAACGATCTTTTTTTTTTTTTTTTTGACACACATAGAGACACACTTAGACCTTTTCTAAAGATGATTTTTTTTTAGATTCAGGGGCCCTCAACACATGTTATGTCGGTATCTAATTTTTGGGTGCATTGCAATATCTTCTCTATACACTATGTACTTAGTACGTGTAGAGAAAGTATACATTATTATTTAAATAAACACTCAAGCTAGAACGGATACATGGCAAAAATATTTCTTAATAATGTGCATACTAATTGGTAGTATGAATTACAATAGGATATCTGAGATACTGTGAATTTTCCAAAGTTCACAGAAGTACCACCTTAATATCCACAACGTATGCAGAAATTAAGGGCAAACTTCACGAAATGCTCAGAATATCATAATTGAAGCTCTTTATTTAAAATCGCCCATTCCGGACCTACTGTTCAGCTGCTCTGTAGAAGTGATAAGAAGACCCTGCACAATTTTCCACATGTGCCGGTTTTTTTGGTGTCAAACAGGTTTGGTTATATTTAGAGCAACAGAATTTATTTACCTTCTATCCAGATCACTGGCATGCGCTTATTGCTGACTTCAAAAGGTACGGGAAAACTTCTGGTCTCCTTTCAGGTTGAGTTTTCTATCTAGTCCTTGAGGTTTAGATTTTTGGCACGGTAATCGAAAATGCCTCTTATGACTTCGAAATTTTAAAATAATATCGCGATTTCCAATCTTTTTACAATTCATTAGAAATTACTGTACAGTGTTCTAAAATAAGTTTAACATACTATTTGAGGAGAGACCTTTTTACAACTTTACGACGAAAAAAGCGTTTTTACGGCTTGGTGGACAAATTCAAAGGTACAGATTTTTCCATGGACATGACGAAGTATTTTATTGCATTATAATTAGGGACCGATATACGCAAACTTTTTGAAAACTACTTTCTTGGCAACATTTTACATTAAACATGTTAGAGATACCATATTTAAGTGAAATGAACCCACGAAGTGTGGCTAAATTTACTGTTTTTATGCGAAATGCACCGATAACCGCGAAATATTTGACACTTGCGAACTACACAACTAAATTTTCAACAAAAAAACAGAATATTCTTAAAACATATTTTGAGGCACATGTTCGCTGAGCTGTTTACTTGAAAATCTTCGTACCGCATCCTTGGAAGCAACTAAACATCAATACCAAAAGCGGTATTTAACAGAATTTTTATTTTCAAGCAATGTTTTTCACACATAAACACAGACCTTGATTTAAAGTTCCTTTTGGATTTTGGGAGCCTCAAAACATGTTTTTTGAGTGAAATCTCAGTTCGAATTGTTTGGTAGAATGCAATTTTTTCTCTGCTTTCTATGCACATTGTACATACTTACTAGGAAAATATAAAAGAAAAGCATTAATTCCTGCGTATTTAACGTATCAAGTGTTGCTAAACTTTAAAGATAAAGGTTGGTAACATATTCAATTACGATTTAAATTTGAAATTTAACTCGCTCAGAGTCAAATGTTAGAGAGTTATCACTTTAGAATCAGAATAAAAGACGATTTAAAAGTTTGCTACCGTATGACTTCATAATGGCAAAAGAAACTGATTATGTAATAACAGTAAGAAGCTTTAGATCATTTGAGCCTTCAAGTCTAGTTAATAAATCAAGTATCGGTAATTTAAATGACGCGATGGCAGCATTTAATCAACTAATTGCATCTAAAACTAGTTTTATTAATTCTGATTTACGTCTTTGTTACAAAGAGCTTTGTAGCTATGAAAAACCAAAAAGTCACAACTTGTATGTTGTAGTTTGATGTGATATTTGATTTTATTTGAAATTTATTTAAAACAAAAGGTTTTGTCTATGGAAACAAGAGTTTTTAACATTATGTTACCTTAATAACCTGTTCATTTTAATTTCAGTCATTTCATTATTTATTCTTCTCGAAAATTAGCACGGAATTAATGCGAATTTATGGTAAAATATTCAACACAAAACACCATAATTAGAATTATTAATGTGAACGTTTAAAGTAATTTCCAGCATAACATCTTACTTCTGTGTATAGCATAGGGAGCGTTCTTTAATACCTGATAGCAGGAGCAGAAAGAAACACTACTTCCAAGTGTTTAAAAATTCTTATAAATGTCAATTCCCATTTATTTTACATGTAATTTATTTCTCTAGCACATATATGCAATGTACATACCAAGTTTTCGCAGGAAATGCATGTTCTGAAACTCCCTGAATCCAAAGAGGCAGTTTTAGAAAAACGTGTGTATAAAATGAAATGGCGTTTTATTTTTGGATGTCCTTAACTACTGTGGTTCTCAGCGTCCCATTCCATACCTACTGGGCGTGAAAGACTACTTAATTTTGCTCAGAGGCCTCTTTGTCAGGTTTGATGTTCTTTTATGTGCCGTAAATTTACGACGCGGGACCAATGACTTTACTTCCCTTCCGAAGAAAGCCATGCTAAGATTTTTTTTTCCGTTGTCCTCTGCCGGGTTCGAACACGAAAGTATGAAGTTAGCATGGTAACCATTACGCGACGGAGGGCAACTAAAAAGAAAATATATTATTATTATTATTATTATTATTAAGCGGCGCAGGGGTGGATTTTCTCCGAGTTCTCCGATTCCCCCCGTCATCGCATCCCAATGGTGCTCCATCTTCGTTTCTTATATCACTGTCATCGCCTGCGGTGTCACAAGTAATAAAAGCGGCGTTCAACACTACAAGAAAAACAACAACACACACACACACACACAGACACACACACACACACACAGCCACACAATTTTAACACCACAACAAAATAATGACCGCAAAGTATGACAAATTATACAAAACATTATAATCACTTTTTTTTTAGCTATTCTTTATCGCCCCCTTCCAATCTTCCCTATTATCAGTCTTCTCAGATCTCAGTTGTCTCGCCTTAAGTATAAATTTACCTAGCCCGTCCGCGTCTTCCGTGCCTGCCAGTAGCGTCCAACATGCTTCTAACTCTCTGTTAAAACAATGCATCAAAGGATCTGTGACTGACTTTCTTTTAATTCCCGATTTGAAGAATTTTAAGTGTTGAGATTTAAATTTAATTTCTCTCTTGTTGGAGCAATGAGAGAGCTGTTTTATTTTAAAAAGCAGAGGTGCAAATGCTTGCATGTTGGTTTGAATTGTGTATTTGTGCAACAAAACGAAATTTAAATATACTATAATGTCATTGTGTTCAATATTTTTAAAGTTAAACCATGAATACATTGTGAATCAGATAATGTTTTATGAAAACAAAAAAGGTTGAAGTTTCATTGCAACCGATATTCTTCCAACCCATCACACCACCTATAGTCGGATAGGACAAAGGGCAGAGGAAGATCAGCCGTATGACCTGTTACGAAAACAATCCAACGTCTAAGATAAGAAATATTATACATCGTAAAATTCCTCGTTAATATAACTTTCGAAAATAGCGAAAATCGTCCTCAAACGCTCCGCCATGTACGATGTATATAGTGGGTAGACAAGATATTGCATTTCTCCTAAAAATTCAATACCGAGATTTCATCGGGAAAAAAAAATAGCTGGGCCAGTAGGTATTAATTTCAGATTAAGAAAACCGAATTAATTAACTTTCCATCTGCAATTTTCCATGTTTTAAAAGCGTTCCATAGCCTCGAAGTATCTTTCCGCAGTAGAACAATTTTTAAAATGGTCGAATAAATTTTAATCTCAGTAGATGACGAATTCATTTTTTCATGCTTCTCTTTGTTACTGTAGTAATTTAATAACATAATGGCTACCAGTAAAGCACACCCTAACATCAACATTCAACAAAATAACGGCAGAACTGTCAATATGGGATTCCCTGGCCCCAGGCTGTCAGTTTAAACATTTTGGAAACGATTAACTGTAACCGGCGAGAAAAATAATCTTCTCTCTTATTAATTACAAATACCTGCTGAAAAATTTCTGATGTAACGCTGAGCACAATTTTCTAGCTTTGTATATAATAAAGCTGTTGCATTATAGTGAGAAAATTCAAGAAACATTTCATGCAATATGCGGTCCTCATGACCTGGAGCCACTACTTCTCCATCAAGTAGCTCCTCAATTGGCCCCCCCCAGGGACCTCACAAGGCTGAGTGCACCCCGCACCAGGTTTCCCACCAGGGGAAAAATTCCCACCCGGTACCGGGAATTGAACCCAGGTCTCCCGCTTGGTAAGCAGCTGCGCTACCACCGCGCTAAGGAGACCACCTTTCATGCAATATAAGCATTATTAAAAGGTTTCGATCCGGAAATACAGACATCTATACGTTTAGAATATAATGTACTGATATGTTTTATGCATACATATCGTAAGATTATAAATAGTAAAAGCTCAAAGGGTTAAAAACGCAATTGCATTCCTCGCGAAGTGTGGCACCGAAACCTCCCGCGGTCAGAAAAATAGCCTCGAAGCCTCCCGGACCCTTAAAGGTCACTAATTACATAGCCCCCAAGCCTCCCCAAAGCAGGTAGCCTCCCAGTCGAAACAGGTTACAGTTGCAGTTTGGTGTTTATAATATTTGATTAGTATATTAGGTTATCTTCCGTAGTTTTCTCTTCAGATCACAAAGTATGTTCTGTCTGTCACTATGTGGTGCCGCGTGGTTATGGTCCTCTTGAATATCTAGAACATCTATTTCTTCAGTGGAAAAGTTTTTAATAATACTTTTGCAACTTTTAACATTGCACGTCCATCGCGCTACCCAACTTTTTAAACACTTTTGGAATCCGAAAGTGTAACCGTTCCGAAGTAGACTTTTCCTTCCTGTCGTACTCACACTAATTTTACTCTCGTCGGAAAACATGTTAACTGAACTAATTTGCCGTACACTGAGAGAAATCAAGGAAAAAATTAGGCCTACCCATTCCACCCCACCTGTTGGCTAATTACACCGGTTTCGCGGGAGGCTTGGGAGTTGTTACCTGTTAAGCTTACCTGGGTAGGAGAGGCTTCACTCCTGCGCCCTCCTTGCGCACTGTCTCTTAGCAGATCTATAGTGGACAACATCCCCTCAGGGGGAAGGGATGACGTGAAGGAACTATAAGGTCTGGAAATCCCTAACGTTTCTAAGATCATGTCCCGTTCAGCTGTCCTGGCAACCACCTAGTGTCCACGGGAGTACTTATCTTTCCATTGAGCAAGCAGCTACACCATCTGCGAGCACTGCCATACACAACTACCCTGAAACATGCAAAGAAAACAGAATGAAGGGTAAATGATGGGAAGAAAATCATGATAGATGAGAAGCCACCCCAGCATTTGCTTAGCGACCCTGAGAAAACCACAAACATCCCATGCCACAGATTGGGTAGTTGCAGGGGATCAAAACCAGCATTTACCGAAAGCGATCTGCGCCTCGATGGGTTTATAAACATGAATATAGTGCTGATCGCTAAGTGACGGATTTAAAACTCAATTCACTCTGCTTGACCAGGAGAAAGAAAAATGAATGACGGCTTCCTATTTAAGTAAAGTATATATTTTAAATCGCTTATACTTAAGATATTTACATGATAAATAAAATATATGTCCTGAATTATTTGGGAATAGGCTCTGAAGACCTCTTTATTTTGGACGAATTTTTCTGAATTGTGAATAACTGGTAAATCGCAAGAGATATTATACAACATTTTAATTTTACTTAAAACACACAATTAATGTAATACATAATTTTTTCGTGGACTTGGCCGTTTTCGAGATATTCCTTGTTATTGGTTTCAGTTTTAAAATACTTGAAACGTTTCTCATACCAGTTTTTCATAACTTGTCAACACTTAGACCCACAAAGCAACCACTTTTTAAAACATTTGACTGTCGGTTTAGCCTAGTGTATTCTCTTATTTCCCTTTTACTTATAAGGAACTAAGTAATAAGACCGTTTCTGCTATTATCTCGATTACCATGAAGTAGATAGAAGAATAAGATTAATAATAACTTGTTACAGAAATGTAGAAAAAGTCATGTGAATGGAACATTGCTGATTTTTACTTTATCTACTCGTACTATGTACATAGTGTATAGAGAAGATATTGTATTGCACCCAAAATTTCGATCCCGAGTTTTCATCGGAAATAAATGTTTTGGGTCCCCCTGAATCCAAAAAAAGCATTTTTGGAAAAAATGTCAGTGTGTGTCAGTGTGTCTGTGGACAGCATAGCTCAAAAACGAAAATACCGTTGAATACCAAACTTAAATACTAAGGATGCCACACGGTGATACCCCTACCCCCAACTACCCTTTACATGGAAATTTTTTCGAAAATTTTGATTTGCTTAAAAATGGCTCTAACAATTTTGATTAAAATATCGTACATTAAAGATATTTACCTGACAAACAAAATGTATATCTTGAATATTCTGGGAATAGCCTCTGAAGCCTACTTTATTCTGGATTTATATTTTTCTCATACAGGAATTTGTGAATTCCTGTCCATTCAAACAAAGGAACTTCAGTCACCTAGTAATCAGCTTTTGACTTCACTTTAACCTATGGTACTCCCTTATTTCGCTTTTACATACAAGGAAGCAAGTAATAAGACTATTTCTGCTAATTTTTTCTCGATTAGCATGAATTAAATAGAAGCATAATCTTTATAACAAGAATTTGTTACAGAGATGTAGAGAAAGTCATGTGAATGGAACACATCAGATTTTTTTTTATGGAATTAAATAGTTGCTGTTCGAATCTTTGCTATGTAGTATTTAAATTAATATTTTATTTATGAAATAGTCCAAATAAGTATCATTTGAAGGTCTGATCTTCCCAGATAAATTCTCTCGCTATGGTCGAGAATCTATGGTTAGGTTAAACGTCTTGTGATATTACTAGTGATAATTTTGACTTAAAAGTGGTTAGAAAAGTCAGATCAAGCTATGAACAGAATGTTTGTATGGGTAATGTAATTATTGTTAAGTATTCGTTTTTGTTAGACAATGGAACAACGAATGGTCCAAGAGATAGTACAGTGAGAGGCCATAGTATAAACCTGTGGCGGGCTGCAGAATTGCAATGCTGGCGCATATTTCTTCCCTACTGCTCCCCAAACACTGCGCAGCAAGCCATCTTGACTATTCCAGTGCCTGAAAACGCCTCATTTTTGCTGTTTTTCGGGGCAACGCCATGAATTTTTGATATTTTAATATCGTCACTGCATTCCAATGTTGGTGGTACCTTGTGTTTTTCTAGCACACCTAGATTGTAAATTTCTACCCCCACGTAAGCTGCGATGAATTGCCTCACATTCTTGGACATGGTCCAACGTTCTATTTATGATGAAGGTTGCTAATGGTGTTCTCAGTCAAGTGTATGAAAACTTTCAAATAAATGGCTTGTGTTAGACAAATTACTGACTGAAAAATAATAGACAGAGCACAAGGGTGTTAGGAAACCGCCTGCGGCTGAACCTTTCAACGCCTTTCAACCTTATCTTTGAAATTATTACTTTCTCGTTCAGAGACATCAATAAAGTCAACTAAAACTACTCAGGATTGTAAATTACAGTTCATTTGGCCTTCTGGGTGTTTATTAAACAACTGCTTCTTCCAAACTTGGTGACTTCATCGCGCTTCCAAAATGTGCTTCTTTATGTCCTTTTAAATGAACTTTTATCACCTAGTAAATGCTGGAAATGTTCTTCCGCAGTTAAACAAGCATTGTACGAAATAAACACATTTAGACTAGCTCGTTGTGTCTCATGGCGCGCGCGCGCATGTATGAACTGCATAACTAAAAATCCAATGTGTTACATTCAAATGACTTTCTCTATATCTCTGCAATAAATTATTTTAAAAAGCTTATGCTTCTATTTACTTCCTGCTAATTGAGAAATAGCAGAAATATTTCTTGCTTCCTTGTAAGTAGAAGCGAAATAAGGGAGTACCATAGGTTAAAGTGATAGTCAAAAACTGGTTGCTATGCGACTGAAGTTCCTTTGTTTGTATGGACACGAGTTCACAAAGTCCTGTATGAGAAAAGTATGTGTTTTATAACTGAAACCAAAAACAAGGAATATCTCAAAAACAATCAACTCCACGAAAAATATGTATATAACATAAATTGTGTGTTTTAACGTGCTCTACATTTTTTGAGTGGTGTTTGTCCAACTCTTACGGTTTAGCAGTTATTCAAAATTTAGTAAAATTCATCCAGAATAAACTACTCTTCAGAGGCTATTCCCAGAAAATTCAAGATATACATTTTATTTGTCAGGTAAATATCTTTAATTTACGAAATTTTAATCAAAATCGTTAGAGCCATTTTTGAGAAAAATCAAAATTTTCGAAAAAGTTCCGTGTAAAGGTAGTTGGGGGTGGGGTTTTTTTCTCAAAATCTTCGTGTCGCCTCCCTTGAAGATAGTAAACTTAAATACAAAGTTTGGTACTTTACCTATTTTTCGTTTTTGAGTTATCGTGTTCACAGACACACGGACACACGGACACACGGGGACACACACACACACACACACACACACGGACCTTTTTTCGAAAATGCTTTTTTTAGATAAAGTGGACCCTAAAACATGCATTTCCGGTGAAATCTCGGTATCGAATTTGTGGGTGGAGTGCAATACCTTCTCTACATGCTATCTAAATAAAACTCTTACTACACAAATTATGTAGATCTAGCTGAAGTTCACTATTTATGTAAAACGCATATTTGTGAAGGTGAGCATTTCCAAGATATTCCTTGTTACTGATTTTAATTTTGAAATTCTTATAGTTTTCTGAAGTTGGCGAAATAATCGAAAATCACCAATTTTATGCCAAATATTCGTTGTGCAAAATTTATCTGCAAATCGGTATTAATGGTTAAGATTTGGCACGCACTTCATGTAAAATAACCGTTATTTTCGTACAACGTTTTGTTTATGTGTGGGTTACACTATATTAAAGGAAAGCAAATCACAAATTTTCCCCTTAAGCTAATGCTTCTGTGAAATTTGGAAAATACATAGTATATAAGTGATATTTATATCAGTTATTACAATAATAATTAGTTTTGCCATATTTGAAAATTATAGCTTTCATGAGTATTTTAATAATACTTTCTGTCTAAATCCTTTGTTCTAATAACATGGGAAGTTTTTCGAGAATTTATTTCTTCTCAAAAATGACTAACGATTTTGATTAAAATGCCAAAATATTTTTATGACAAACGAAATATATATCTTAAACTTTTTGTGAATAGCCTTCATTATTGATGACTTTTGCATAACTTTCATATAACTGGTAAACCGTAAGGGAAAGACAAAAATTTACTACACAAAAAATGTAGATCTCATTAAAAACAGTTTTTTTTTTTTTGTATAGTTAACCGTGTTTGAGGTATTCTGAATTATTGGTTTCAGTTCTAAGGTACATAAACCTTTCTTAAACAGGAGCATCTTTCTCCTCGTCCCTCTTTTGTTTATCATAGGCTAACAGAACCGAATTTCAAATGTTTCTCTTAGCGACTGGCTTTTAAAGATCCGACTATCGCTTTAGTCTAATGCACTCCCTTATTTCCCCTCTACTTGCAACGAAGGAAGTAATAAGACCAGTTGTGGCAATGTATATCTTGATTAGCATGACGGATATAAAAAATATAATACTTTGTGAGGAAAGTTTGATTCTGGAACAGCTGGAAAGAGTCATGTGAATGGAGCACATCGGATGTATTCGGCTACAAAAGGTAATTAAACCCAATTCACAATTTTTCGTATTGCTTAAACTGTTTTGGATACATGCCAATGTATTATCATCTATTTTCAATTTTACTATTGTTTTAGACTAAAGGTGGAATTTTGGGTCGTGTATTAACCATCCAATTCGGTTTTACCTTGTCGACCTAGGGAAATCAACAACCCTAATCAAATTGGTAACCCATCACTCTCAGTTTACAACACTTTGTTTTGTTTATGATTCATAGCTCCAATTGCAAACATTACAACAGCATTTATCAAACTATAAGACTTGTTAGACATTTTGATAGCTGTTTTCTCCAAAACACGATAGCCCTCAATAACCATTAGCAAACAAAAGGCGATCCTCTTCTAAAAGTGATTGTCAAGGTAGTAAAATCTGTTTCCTGTAGACTCTGTAGGCAGTTCAGTTTCGTGTTTCGTGTTAATACGTGTCCAAAACCAGAGAGTTACTGCACACATGTTAAGGGGTTAGTAAGTGGAAGAGTTGGCAACTGCGCGGGTTGGTTTCTAGCCGCACATCTTGTAATAATGTTCTGAAAAATACTGTATTGTTACAAAATAACATTTATAAAATAATTTATAGCTTCCAAAGTATTTATTTATCCAATTTGAATGAAACTTGGTGTACCTATTAACTGAACAATAATGCTATCACAGTAAGCATTTCAGAAAATCAATTAAAAATGTAGGAGACTACATTTGAAGTCCTTTCAGAAAGCAATGAAAAACCCGGAATGGCTGATTTGCAGTTGTATTGCACATTTCCCCAAAAGAAAGAGCAGCCACTGAGCGGTGATGTTATCAGAGGTTGGTATCGCATTTCTGTTGTACTGTTGTCGACTCTTAACTGCTAGGGGTCACGGCCAGCTTTGAGAACCTCAAGAGGGCTGCCTCTCTCCTCAAGTGCTCGTGGATTAGTGTTGCCAACCTAACTTTCATCAACAGTCGTCCTTGAATATAGCATATCCCTTTCTCAGACTTCTGACAATGTGTGCATGATTGTTTGTCATAACTAGTAATGTTTTTAGTTTCTCTACATGTAGTATGTACACGTTTTAGGAAAGGGTCCGTGCGTGTCCGCGTGTCTGTGAACACGATAACTCCAAAACGAAAAGCCAGTAAACTACCAAACTAGGTATTTAAGTTTAGTATCCTCCAGGGATGCGACACGAAGACTTTGAGAAAAATCCCCCCACCCTAAACTACCCTTTACATGGAAAAAGTTTCGAGCATTTTCATTTTCTCAAAAATAACTAACGATTTTGATTAAAATACATATATTAAAGATATTTACATGGCAAATAAAATGTATACCTTGCATTTTCTGAGAAAGCCTCTAAAGACCTCTTTATTCTGAATGAATTTTGCTAAATTTTGCGTAGCTGGTTAGCCGTAAGAGATAGACAAAATCTTCCAATACAACAAATGTAAATCACGTTAAAACATACAATTTATGTTATATATGCTTTTGATCATTTCTGAGATATTTCTTGTGCGTTTCAGGTTTAAAACTCTTAAACCTTTCTCACACAAAAAATTATAAACTCCTGTTCCTGCATAGAAACGGATTTCAACCACCAGCTTTTAAAAGACTTAACTATCACTTTAGCCTACTATATTCCCTTATTTTCCTTCTACTTACAAGGAAGCAAGTAATTAAGACAATTTCTGCCAATGTTTATCTCGATTATCATTAAGTAGATAGAAGGATGTGCTTTTAAATAATAATTTGTTACAGCGATGTAGAGAAAGTCATGTGAATGGCACACATCAGATCTTTAGTGTATTAGCGTAATGCCTTTTAACACATTTACAAACAAATCTATCCATATCTACATATGTGTGTCTGTGTTCCATTCACACGATTTTCTTTACAAACTACTGCTACAAAAGTTTATTCCTTTTTCTTTATACATCGTGTCGCATCCTTGGAAGATACTAAACATAAATATCAAGTTTGGTTTTTAACGATCTTTCGTTTTTGTATTATGCTGTCATACGCATACTCGCATACACCGACCTTTTTACTTTCTCTACACGTACTATTACACAGTATATAGAGAAGATATTGTTTTGCACCCAAAAATTCCATACCGAGATTACACCGGAAATACATGTTTTGGGTCTCCCTGAATAAAAAAAAATTGGAAGAAGATCCGTGTATGTATGTATGTATGTATGTATGTATGTATGTATGTATATATATATATATATATATATATATGTGTGTGTGTCTTTGGACAGCATAGCTCAAAAGCGAAAAGACCGTTAAACACCAAACTTGGTATTTAAGTTGTGTATCTTTCAAGGATGCGACACGAAGATTTACAAGAAAAACCCCCACCCCAAACTAACCTTTACATGAGAAAAATTTCGAAAACTTTTATTTTCTCAAAAATGGATGTAAAGATTTTGATTAAAATCTCTTACATTTAAGATAATTATATGCCAAATAAAATGTACTTCTTGAATTTTCTGGGAATAGCCTCTAAAGACCTCTATATTCTGGATGATTTTTATTGAATTTTGCATAACTGGTAAACCGTAAGAGATAGACAAAAACTTACAACACAAAAATGTAGACCAGGATAAAACACGCAATTTATGTCATATAGGTACATTTTTTTCGTGGAGTTGATGGTTTTTGAGGTATTCCTTATTATTGGTTTCAGCTTTAAAAAAACGTATACATTTCTCATACAGGAATTTGTCAACTCCTGTCCATACAAACAAAGGCACTTCAGTCACATAGCAACTAGCCTTTGACTATCACTTTAACCTATTGTACTCCCTTATTTCGCTTCTACCTACAAGGAAACAAGTAATACGACTATTTCTGCTATTTTTTCTCGATTAGCATGAAGTAAATAGAAGCATAAGTTTTTTTAATAATAATTTGTTGCAAAAATATAGAGAAAGTTATGTGAATGGAACAATATATTTCCGGTGAAATCTCAACATCGCCGGGCCCATGGCCACGCTCGCTAAGGTGTCTCACTTTGGTGCTTCGTGGGCAGGGGATCGTGGATTCGAGTCTACTCTAGCTACTATGGGTTGTGTGTAAATGCGTGTTAGAGAGAGAGTAAAGATTTCTTTTGGGGGGAGGGGGGATTCGGAAGTCCTCAAAATATATGTTTCCGGTGAAATCTTGGCATTGAATTTTTCGATAGAATGCAATTCTTACCACGCTTATTATACATAATAACGAAAGTAAAATCTTTTGATTGGGTAGTTTACAGATGTTATATAAAGAATGTCGCGTGAAGTAGCACGTTTGATCGAAAGCAAAAACACTGCTCTAGGTAAATAAGGGGTGGAGAACGCAAAAGAATTATTTTTGTGATCCATACAGCTAATCAGCGCACTCTGTGGAAGAAGAAAAGGCATATGCCCCTCGTATATAATCTAAGTTTACTCCCCGAAAGCAAAACAAACTGGATCTGGTAGGGCTTGTTGAATACGAGGAGCGAGCGAGCGAGTGAGAGTGAGTGAGACAGAGCTCTGCCTATCAGAAAGTTACTTCAGCTTTTGTTGTTAACGCTCCACTTCCCAGGGGCGAGAGGTGGATGACATTTGATTCGCTAATTACCGAAATTTTTATACGGCGCACAAATTGAAACTTTGTCATCCAGAGTCCCTTGTAAAATTTGATGCTCCACTGCTCGTAATTGAAAGCGTAACAAAGAATGAATGGTCTTTCCGTTTCGTAATATAGGTAATTTTTTTATTCGTCGAGCGTTTGGTACTTTTTTTTTTTTTTTTTTTTTTTTTTTTTTTTTTTAACTTTTCCGTTCGCTTTTCCGTTTCTATCCATTTCCTATGGCATTACAATCCTTTATTCCAGTTCTAACGGTCTGGATTTTATTCCAATATACTGAAAACAAAAGAGGTGAATAAAACTGAACACAAAGGCCACGCTTTCTGCTTCTACTTCCTCTCGCTGGCGTAGGCCCACCAACAACTCTGTGTTAATAATAATAATAATAATAATAATAATAATAATAATAATAATAATAATAATAATTGTATTTTTGTGTTAGGATTTTTCTCCAACACTTTAACCCAAAGAAGTTTTATTCTGCAGAGATTTATTCTTCTGCCCCTTCTTGCATAAGTTCTTTGCTGATCATATACCTTCCTACACCATCCGGGCTGTTTAGGCCTTCCTGGACCTTCCGCAAATATTTTGACGTTTTCTATGCTCTTTACATGTCCCGCAACGGATAACGCGACTGACTACGGATCAGAAGACTCCAGGTTCGAATCCTGACAGGGTCGTAAGTTTTTTTTACACCTTTTCTAATTAATGTTTAGGTCCTAAATGTAAATGTACTCTACCTTCGATCACTGGGAAGGCGTGGAAAGCGTTGCATTTTGTAATGAGGATCTTAAAACGCAGCAATGGAAAGTCACGAAATTTGGCATACACTTCTTTAGTTCGACCAATATTAGAATATAGTGCTGCATGCTGGGGATCCGTATCGGGTGGGGCAAAAACTGGCACTAGAGAGAGTTCAAAAAAGAGCAGCTAAATTTGTAGACAGAAGTAAGCGATTCGAAAATCATTCCAGAATTGCTACTTCCTGGGAAACACTAGAAAAACGTAGGAGACGAGCAAGGCTATGTGCAATTTTTAGAGCCTATAAGGGGGAACCTGCATGGAAAGAGATATCCAAACGATTATTAAGGCCATTATACTGTGGGAGGAATGATCACTCGGAAAAAAATAAGAAATAGGGAACAGAAAACAGAATTTTCCTTCGCAAATAGAACAATAAACGAATGGAACAAAATACCTGCAGATTTACTGGAGACTTTGCCTCAGTGTGTAAATAGTTTTAAAAAGAGACTAAAGAAGAGTGATTTATAGTCAGGATAGTAAATAAAAATCTGATGTGTACCATTCACATGACTTTCTCTATGTCCCTGCAACAAATTATTCTTAAAAAGCTTATACTTCTATTAACTTCTTGCTAATCAGTAACACATTAGCAGAAATAGTCATATTACTTGCTTCCTTGTAAGTAGAGGTGAAATAAGGGAGTACCATAGGTTAAAGTGATAATCAAAAGCTGGTTCCTATGTCACTGAAGTTCCGTTGTTTATATGGGCAGCAGTTGACAAATTCCTGTATGAGAAATGTATGTTTTTCATAGCAGAAACCAAAAAATAAGGAATGTCACAAAAACGACGAACTCCATGAAAAAAAAATATATATAACATAAATTGTGTGTTTTAACGTGCTCTACATTTCTTGTGTAGTGAGTTTTTGTCCATCTCTTACGGTTTAGCAGTTATTCAACATTTAGTAAAATTCATCCAGAATAAACCACTCTTCAGAGGCTATTCCCAGAAAATTCAAGATACACATTTTATTTGTCAGGTAAATATCTTTAGTATACGAAATTTTAATCAAAATCGTTAGCCATTTTTGAGAAAATCAAAATTTTCGAAAAAAGTTCCATGTAAAGGTTAGTTGGGGGTGGGGGGATTTTTCTCAAAATCTTCGTGTCGCATCCCTGGAAGATACTAAACTTAAATACCAAATTTGGTATTTTACCGACTTTTTGTTTTTGAGTTATCGTGTTCACAGACACACGGACACACACACACACACACACACACACACACACACACACACACACACACACGGATGTTTTATGCTATATACATTTTTTTCGTGGAGTTCGTCGTTTTCGTGACATTCCTTATTTTTGGTTTCTGCTATGAAGAACGTATACTTTTCTTATACAGGAACTTGTCAACTCCTATCCATATACACAAAGGAACTTCATTGACATAGCAACCAGCTTTTGACTATCACTGTAACCTACAGTTGTCCCTTATTTCGCTTCTACTTACAAGGAAGCGAGTAATTAGACTATTTCTGCTATTTTCTTCTGATTGGCATAAAGTAAATAAAAGTAAAAGCTTTTTAAGAATAATTTGTTGCAGGGATATGGAGAAAGTCATGTGAATGGTACACATCAGATTTTTCATATTATCATAACAATATTAATAAATTAATTTTTGAAATACTTGACGTGTAAGTTAATTATTCTGAACAGATTTTTGGTAATGTAAGCTACATTTACAATTCATTTAATAATTGCCATGACAAGTTCTTTAAGTATTTTTAGTAAGAGTTTGAGAGGTAATTAATACTTACAGTACAATTAGGAAATGACGTAACACTCAAGACATGTGTTACTTCAAGTAAAGAATGTGTTGCAAAATTCATTGACTAAGGAGTGTGTAAGAAGGCTTTGTTCATGTAATTTAGATGTAGCCTTTCATTAAATTTGTTCACATCGAGAAGTCATTTTTCTTAATGTTCAATAAAATACTGAAAAACAATTTTGAATCATTGTTTTTTTTTCCTTCTTTTTACAGTTTTTTCAAGTATTTCAAAAAGTAATTGGCTATCTACGAACTGTAAGTTACATATCAGATCTCGAATGCTTGGCGGTCCTCGTATTCCCAATATGCATTCTCGACCTGAAAAGTATACTTACAGTTCTTAGTACGCAATATACTATTTGTTATGATTTTTCTGTAGTGCAATAGCTATCCTTCAACCCTCAGACAGATTATTTCTCCATAGATTTCTGTCTTTTCCATCATCTTTTGTAGCAGTAAGTTCTTTGCGGTTCATGCTTTTTCTTACTGCATCCAGCAAGAGTAGTCAGTGATATATAAGAGAGGGTAGTGGGGAGGAAATTGTAGCGTAAACATACACATGTTGAGGTATAATCTGTTCCAAAAGTAGCTCATTACTTGTATTGGCATTGTGTATAATTCTAATTCATAAAGTAACCCAATAAAATAGTTTTCCTTTCTCTACGCGCACTATGTACATAATGTCTAGAGAAAGTATTGTATTGCACCCAAAAATTCGATACTCAAATTTCACCGAAAATGTATGTTTTGAGACCCCCTGAATCCACTAAAAAGCATTTTTATAAAAATGCCAGTGTGTGTCTGTATCTGTGGGTAGCATAGCTCGCTAATGAAAAGACCGTTAAAAACCAATCTTGGTATTTAAGTTTGGTATCTTTTAAAGATGTGACACGAGTATTTTCAAGAAAATACTCCTACCCCAAACTACCCTTTACATGGACATTTTTTTGAAAATATTGATTTTCTTAAAAATGACTAACGATTTTAATTAAAATCTCGTATATTTAAGATATTTACTTGGGAAATAAAATGTATATTTTGAATTTTCTGAGAATAGCCTCAAAAGACCTCTTTATTCTAGAAGATTTTTATTGAATTCTCCATAACTGGTAAACCGTAAGAGATAGACAAAAACTTACTACACAAAAACGTTAGATCACGATAAAACACAGAACTTATGTCATATACATTGTATTCATGGAGCTGATCGGTTTTCAGATATTCCTTGTTATTGGATTCAGCTTTAAAAAAGTTATACTTTTCTCATACAGGAATTTGTCAACAAAGGAACTTCAGTCACATAGCAACAAGCTTTTGAATATCACTTTAACCTATGGTACTCCCTTATTTCGCTCTATTTACAAGGAAGCAAGTAATAAGACTATTTCTGCTAATTTTTTATAATATGATTAATAAATAAAAACGTCATGAACTTTTATAAATAAAATGTAAGGCTTGATACAACAAATTCAGGATAACAATGTGCAGAGCTTTGAAAAGACAATGTCCACAAAACAGTCAAACTCATTCAGAAGTCTTTGCAGTGAATTGTAAGAAACATCTGTACTGTGTCAAAATAAAAGGCTCTTCTCTTGTCACTCAAAATATGTTTGAATCATTTACCAGTTTGTTCAATGTCAAACGCCTATCCTTTCGTATTTTTGACATTTTTCAATCTGCACTCTCTTTCAGTGTTCACTGATTTATCTACTTGTTGCCGGTCCGAATGACCGCGCTCGTTAAAGAGCCTGGCTTTGGTGCTTCGTGGCGCAGGGCATCGCGGGTTCAAATCCCGACTCGGGTATGGATGTTTGTTAATGTGTATATGTCTGTGTGTCTGTATGTAAAAAGTCTGATGTGTTACTCAGGTGATTTTTCTCCAGCTGCTTAAAAACTTCTTACAAAAAATATTCTTCTTTCTACACAATGCTAATCCAGATAAACATTAGTAAAATGTCATTACTTAGCTCCTTATAGAGTGCACTTAGCTAAAGTAATAGTCAAATGCTTTAAAAGCTATCGTCATGCGATTGTTATCGCAATCGCTTCTTTGCTGGGCCAGGAGTAGAACAAAAGAAAACGGACACTTCCTGTCTGAAAAAAACTATATATATACTTCACAATTAAAACCAATAACAAGGAATATTTCGGAAACGGTTACCTCCACAAAAAATGTAAAGGGCATAAATTGTGTATTTTAAAAAGATCTGCATTTTTGTGTAGTAAGTTGTTATCAATATCTCACGGTTTAGCAGTTAAGCAAAATTCATCCAGAATAAAGAGATCTTCAGAGGCTACTCCCAGAAAATTCAAGATAAACATTTTATTTGGGATGTAAATAGCTTTAATGTACGGGGTTTTAATCAAAATCGTTTGAACCATTTTTTAGAAAATCAAAATTTTCGAAAATCTTTCCATGTAAAGGGTAGTTTGTGGGGGGAGGGGATTTTCTTAACAATATTCGTGTAGCATCCTTTGAAGATACCAAACTTAAATACCAATTTTTGTATTTTACACACACACACGGACCTTTTTCTAAGATTTTTTTGGACCCTAAAACGCCTATTTCTGGTGAAATATCGGTTTCGAATTTTTTGGTAGGATGCAATACCTTCTTTATACGCTATGTACATAGTACGTGTAGAGGAAAGTAAGAAGAACTAGCTGGAACTGAACGAGACCAAGCATGTTTGAACACGTTTTCGAAACGGTCACTAGAGACCACGCCTACTCCAAACGTCATAGTTATACAGAGTGAGCTGACACATTTCTTTCATTGTTTTAAAACGTGGTATGCTAGCGACGACTTATTATACCTAAATTGTAGAGAATTTTTGGGAGATTATTTACCTCTACAGCAATTGTTGAAAATGTCCTCCATCCTGCATAAGGCACAACTCAACAAGTCGTTCCATGTTACTGGCCACTCATTGGAGGACTCTGTTGTCAACAGCTTGAATCTCCTTTGTGATGTTGTGCTTCTGATCGTCCAATGTCTGGGGACGTGTGGCGTAAACCCTGTCTTTTAAATAACCCCATAAAAAGAAGTCCGGCGATATCAATTCCGGAGATCTCGGTGGCCATAGGTTCCTGGAAATCATCCGCCGAACCTCAATCTGGCAGTTTCGTGACCCCGGGCCGAGCTTTAATAATAATATTAGAAGTAATGTATAAAATTGTAGCTAGTGTATAAACATTCGTGTGGTGAAAAACCGTGAAAGCCACATTAAACCTCTGTGGGTTCCCAACGAGCCCAAAACGATCGAGTTGCCCATTCTCACAGGTGTTTCAGATTGTCGGTAAGATAACTGTGCTGCAGTTGGTATCGACCGGTTAAACGTGGCATTCATTCCGGTTAATTTTCGTGACGCGTAGCAATTCCAAGGCCACGAGAGCCGATCCAAAATGTGTATCGTGCACGAGGAATTGTAAAACGATCAGTAAAATTGCTGGTTAAGCGTTTCACAGGTTGAAAACATTCTCAGATTTAAATTAACGCTGCCAGTTTGCTGCAGTAATGGAAACTTGCAGTCTCTGCAGCAGCTAATGGAATTTGGTGCAACCAGCTCTGCTATGACATTGCACATCGATGCTAGGCAATGAGAATTTCGTTATCCCACTACAGAAAAAATCTGATGTGCTCAATTCACATGACTTTCTCTATCTCTCTGTAGCAAATTATTGTTAATAAGCTTATTCTTCTATAATACTTCATGCAAATCGAGATAAACATTAGCAGAAACGGTTTTATTACTTAATTCCTTATAAGTAGAAGGGAAATAAGAAAATACACTAGTCTAAACCTGTAGTTTAATGCTTTAAAATGTAGTTGCTATGGATTGACAGCCAATTTTTTGCGTAGTCAGATGTTGACAAGTTCACGTATTAAGTATTTTAAAAACTGAAATCAATAACAAGGAATATCTTAAAAACGGCCAACTCCAGGAAAAAATGCATTTAACATAAATTATGTGTTTTAAGTAAATCTACATGTTTGTGTAGTAAGTTTGTATCTATCTCTTACAGTTTACCAGTTATACAAAATTCTACAAAATTCATTCAGAATAAAGATGTCTTCAGAGGCTATTCCCAGACAATTCAACATATACATTTTGTCATGTAAATACATATGTTTAATATAGGATATTTTAATCAAAATCGTTTAAGCCATTTTTGAGAAAATTAAAATTTTCGAAAAAATTTCAGTGTCGTTGGGGGTGGGGAATTTTCTTGAAAGTCTTCGTGTCGCCTCCTTGGAAAATATTGAACACATTTGGGCTTTAACTGTCTCTTTGCTTTCGAGCTATACTGTCTACAGACTCCTCGCCCCTCACACACACACACACGCGCGCGCGGACGTTTTTCTAGAAATGTTTTTTTTATTCAGGAAGTCTCAAAAACATGCATTTCCGGTGAAATCTCGGTATCGAATTTTTGGGTCCAATACAATACCTACTTTATAAATCCTGTACATAGTACGTGTAGACAAAGTAAAATACCCATTATCTCAAGCTACCCGTTACCATTTACACGAAACATTAAGCTTTCTAAACCATGGCCAACTATTTTGATTAAAATGCCAATAATAAAACTTGTTACAAGATATACAAAATTTTTTCCGTTTTTTTTTTCTGGATGACTTCATTCTGAATGACTTTTGCGCATAACTGATAAACCTGGCCACGCTCGCTAAAGCGTCTCGCTATGGTGATTCATGGCGCAGGGGATCGTGATTCGAGTCCGCCTTGGGCATGAGTGTATTAGAAGCGAAAAAGCAAAACAGAAATCATATAGAAAAACAAAGGAAACGTTGAGAAAATGGAGTAGATAAAAACAGAGGAACAGTTTCTTGCAGAATAGTTAGAGAAAGCCCTCTAATTGAATGCCTAAGTTTTTTTTTTAAAATCATTTATTTGTTTCTTCTGTAAAATTTATATCTAGTAATGGAGTTACGAGGTTTTCATTCTCTGAGGTTGAAATACTGCAGCACTGTCTAACACGTATGTATTTTTTTTTTTAAATCCGTTATTTGCTTCTCTTGTAGTATTAATAATAATGGAGTTACGATGTTTTCATTCCGTACTATCGAGGTTGAAAGCATTCTCAGTTTTAAATTAACACTGCCAGTTCGCTGCAGTAATGGAAAGTTGCAGTATCGTCTCTGCAGCAGCTAATGGAATTTGGTGCAACATTGCTCCACTATGTATGACATTGCATATTTAACATCGTAGTAAACAAAGTTCCTATGAGACCCTTTTTTTTACACCAGCTCAGACTGTGATAAAAGACAGGCAACAACAAAACTTTGCTTCTTCATAAGCCTCAGATCACAGTGATCACGTCTAAAAAACCTGATGTGTTCCATTCACATGACTTTCTCTACATCTCTGCATCAAATTATTGTTAGAAAGCTTATGCTTTTATTTACTACATGCCAATCGAAAAAAAAATAACAGAAATTTCCTTGCTTCCTTGTAAGTAGAAGCGAAATAAGGGAGTACCATAGGTTAAAGTGATAGTCAAAAGTTGGTTGCTGTGTGTCTAAAGTTCCTTTATTTATATTGACAGGAGTTTACAAATTCCTGTATTAATAAAGTATATGTTTTTCTAAGCTGAAACCAGTAACAAGGAATATCTAAAAAATGATCAACTCCAAGAAAAGAATGTATATAACATAAATTGTGTGTTTTAACGTTCTCTACTGTCCATCTCTTACGGTTTAGCAGTTATGCAAAATTCCGTAAAATCCATCGAGAGTAAAGTAGTTTTCAGAGGCTATTCCCAGAAAATTCAGGATATACATTTTATTTGTCAGGAAAATATCTTTAATATACGATATTTTAATCAAAATCGTTAGAGCCATTTTTGAGAAAATCAAAATTTTCGAAATTTTTACCAAGTAAAAGGGAACTTGGGGTCGGGGGATTTTTCTAAAAAAATTTATGTCACATCCTTGGAAGATAGTAAAATTAAATAGGTGCCAAGTTTGATATTTTACCTACTTTTCGTTTACAATTATCGTGTCCACAGACATACACACACGGGCATTTTTCTAAAAATGCTTTTTTTTTTGGATTCAGGGAGTCTCAAAACATGTATTTTCGTTGAATCTCGGTATCAACATTTTAGGTGCATTACAATAACTTCTCTATACACTGTGTACATAGTTCGCATAGAGAAAGTAAACATCTGATACGCTGCATTCACATGGCTTCTCTACATTTCTGCAACAAATTATTGGTTATAAGCCTATTCCCCTATCTACTTTATGCTAAAAATTAGCAGAAACGATTTTATTACTTGGTTCTTTATAAGTAGAAGGGAACTAAAGGAATACATTTAGATATACCAACAGCCAAGTGTTTTTAAATGTGGTTGCTATGGAACTGAAATCCGTTTTTTGAGTGCCAAGCGTTGACAAGTTTCAGTATGAGAAAATTTTTGATTTTAAAACTGAAATCGATAACAAGGAATATCTCGAAAATAGCCAACTCCACGAAAATGTATATGGCACAAATTGGGTGTTTTATCGAGATCTTAATTTGTTGTGTAATAAGTTTTTGTCTTATCTCTTACGGTGTACTAGTTATGCAACATTAAATAAAAATCATCCAAAATAAAGAGGTCATCAGAGGTTATTCCAAAAAATTCAAGATATACATTTTTGTTTGCCATGTAAACATCTTAACTATAGGAGACTTTAATCAAAATCGTTAGCCATTTTTGAGAACATTTTCGAAAGTTCTTCTATGTAAAGGGTAGTTTGGGGTCGCATCCTTTGAAGATACTCTGCTTAAATATAAAGTTTGATATTTAACGAAGACACGAACATTTTGAGAAAGATCCATCCACCCCAAACTACCCTTTACTTGGAAACATTTTTGAAAATTTTGATTTTCTCAAAAATGATTCTAACGATTTTGATTAAAATACCTTATGTTAAAGATATTTACATGACAAATAAAATGTATATCTTGAATTTTTTGGGAATAGCCTCTAAAGACTACTTACTTCTGGATGAATTTAGCTGAATTTTGCGTTACTGGTAAACCGTAAGAGATAGACAAAAACTTATTACATAAAAATGTAATCTTATTTAAACACATAATTTATGTCATATTAGTTTTACTTTCTCTATACGTACTATGTACATAGTGTATAGAGAAGGTATTATAATGCACCAAAAAATAGGATACCGAGATTTCACTGGAAATACATGTTTTGAGACCCCCTGAATAAAAAGAAAGCATTTTTAGAAAAATGTGCCTGTGTGTGTAGACGTCTGTCTGTCTGTGTGTGTTTGTGGGCAACATAACTCAAAAATGAAAAGGCCGTTAAAAACCAAACTTGATATTTAGGTTTGGTGTCTTCCAAGGATGCGACACGAAGATTTTTAACAATAATTTGTTACAGCGGTGTAGAGAAAGTCATATAAATGGAACACATCATATTTTTACTTTCTCTACACGCACTATGTGCAAAGTGTATGGAGAAGCTAATGCAGTTTACCCAAAAATTCAATAACGAGATTTCACCGGAAATTTATGTTTTAGCGTCCCATATTTCCAAAAGAATCATTTTCACAAAAAGGCCTGTGATAAAGCAAAAACGAAAAGTCGATAAAATACCAAAGTTAGTATTTAAGTTTAGTATCTTCCAGGGATGCGACACGAAGATTTTGAGAAAAATCCTCCTGCCCTTAACTACCCTTTACATGGAACTTTTTTCGAAAATTTTGATTTCCTAAAAAATGGCTCTAACGATTTTGATTAAAATAACGTATGTTACAGGTATTTGCCTGAAAAATAAAATGTATATCTTTAATTTTATGGGAGTAGCTTCTGAAGACTACTTTATTCTGGATGAATTTTATGGAATTTTGTATAACTGCTAAACCGTAAGACTTAGATAAAAACTTACTGCACAAGAAATGTAGAGCACGTTAAAACACACAATTTATGTTGTATACATTTTTTCCGTGGAGTTGATCGTTTTTGAGATATTCATTGTTTATTGTTTCAGCTATGAAAAACACATAGCAACCTGGTTTTGATCTCTTATTTTGCTTCTACTTTCAAGGAAACAAGTAATAAGATCATTTCTGCTAATTTTTTCTCGAGTAGCAGGAAGTAAATATAGGCATAAGCTTTTTAACAATAATTTGTTACAGAGGTGTACAGAAAGTCATGTAAATGGAACACACATTTTTTTTTTTTTTTATTGACGTTCATAATGGTAGGTGTACTTTGCGATTGTAAGTTGCCATGTTTCGACCAGTGAACTCGTTGCAATCTGCACCAGGGCGCCAGCAGGAAGGGGCACGTGTGCGTGTGTGAAAGTTGGCGATAAAAACCCAGAATGACAGGTGGTTTCAGATGCCACGCACGAAAATAACCGGCGATACCTATCCTCTACATGCGGGTGCCTTGAAGCAATAAAATCGCTACTTCGGTAACAGCCTGGAAAACAAATCGCTAGGATGCAATAAACGCAAACCGCAACACTTCTTGCCCATCCGAGCGAGAATCGAGGGTCGGTTTCGCCAACCATAACCGGATGTTACTGCACCGTCGTGTGTTTCATCACTTTTGGCGTTTGTAGAAATAAAAACCAAACACTCTTAGAATTCCAATCTAAACTTGCAACGTTTTAATAATTCGTTACGCTGTATTAAGCCACCATTAAACAAGCAGAATAAAAACATTCTGATGTGTTCCATTCACATGACTTTCTCTACATCTCTGCAACAAATTATTGTTAAAAAGTTTATACTTCTATTTACTTCATACTAATCGAGAAAAATTAGCACAAGTCGTCTTATTACTTGCTTCCATGTAAGGCTAAGGGAAATAAGGGGGTACCATAGGCTAAAGTGAAACTCAAAAGCTGGTTGCTGTTCCTTTGTATGGACAGGAGTTGACAAATTCCCGTATGAGAAAAGTTTAAGCATTTTAAAGCTGAAACCAATAACAAAGAATATCTCAAAAAGGTGAAAAAATGTATACCTATAGCATAAATTTTATGGTTTAGCGAGTTCAATATTTTCTGTATCTCTTACGGTTTACCAATTATACAAAATTCCGTAAAATTCATCCAGAATAAAGTAGTCTTCAGAGCCTATTCTCAGAAAACTCAAGATATACATTTTATTTCTCAGGTAAATATATATCTTTAATATACATACGATATTTTAATCAAAATCGTTAGTCATTTTTAAGAAAATCAAAATTTTCAAAAAAGTTCCATGTAAAGGGTACTTTGGGGTGAGGAATTTTTCTCAAAATATTCGTGTCGCATCCCTTGAAGATAAACTTATACACCAAGTTTAGTGTTTTGCCGACTTTTCGTTTTTGAGATAACGTGTTCACGAACACACACACACACGGACCTTTTTCTGAAAATGCTTTTACTTTCTCCATAGGCACTATGTGCATAGTGTATAGAGAAAGTATTGCACTCCACCAAAAATTCGATACCGAGATTTCACCGGAAAATGTTTTAGGGTCCCCAATATCCAAAAAAAGCATTTTCACAAAAAGGTCCGTGTGTGTGTGTGTGTGTGTGTGTGTGTGTGTGTGTGTGTCCGTGTGTCTGTGAACACGATATCTCAAAAACGAAAAGTCGGTAAAATACCAAACTTGGCATTTAAGTTTAGTATCTTCCAGGGATGCGACACTGAAGATTTTGAGAAAAATCCTCCCACCCCCAACTACCCTTTACTTGGAACTTTTTTCGAAAATTTTGATTTTCTCAAAAATGGCTCTAACGATATTGATTAAAATTTCGGATATTAAACTTATTTACCTGACAAATGAAATGTATATCTTGAATTTTCTGGGAATAGCCTCTGAAGAGTAGTTTATTCTGGATGAATTTTACTAAATTTTGAATAACTGCTAAACCGTAAGAGATGGACAAAAACTTACTGCACAAAAAATGTAGAGCACATTAAAACACACAATTTATGTTATATAAATTTTTTTCGTGGAGTTAGTCGTTTTTGTGACATTCCTTATTTTTGGTTTCTGCTATGAAAAACGTATACTTTTCTCATACAGGAACTTGTCAACTCCTATCCATATAAACAAGGGAACTTCATTGACATAGCAACCAGCTTTTGACTATCACTTTAACCTACGGTTGTCCCTTATTTCGCTTCTACTTACAAGGATGCGAGAAATAAGACTTTTTCTGCTAATTTTTTTATCTGATTAGCATAAAGTTAATAGAATTATAAGCTTTTTTAAGAATTATTTGTTGCAGGGATATGGAGAAAGTCATGTGAATGGTACACATCAGATTTTTTTTGGATACAGAGGACCCTAAAGCATATATTTCCGGTGAAATCTCGGTATTGCATTTTTGGGTGGAGTGCATTTACCTCTCTGCATTCTATTTTCTATAAGATACTCTTAAAAATCATGGTGTTATGTGCACATGCCTTTCTCTGCTAATCATGCAAGAAAGTATTCAACTTATGTAAGCGTAATCTTCTATAACACTAATCAAAGGAAATATATAATTTTTACTTTCTCTATACGCACTATGTACATAGTGTATAGAGAAAGTATTGCACTCCACCAAAAAATTCGATACCGAGATTTCACCGGAAATATATGTTTTAGGGTCCCCTGTATCCAAAAAAAGTATTTTCAGAAACTGGTCCGTGTGTGTGTGTGTGTGTGTGTGTGTGTGTGTGTGTGTGTGTGTGTGTGTTCGTGTGTCAGTGTGTCACTGTGTCCGTGTGTCTGTGAACTCAACTCAGAATCGAAAAGTTGGTAACGTACCAAACTTGGTATTTAAGTTTAGTATCTTCCAGGGATGCAACGCGAAGATTTTGAGAAAAATCCCCCCACCCCAAACTACCCTTTACATGGAACTTTTTTCGAAAATTTTTATTTTCTAAAAAACGGCTGTAACGATTTCGATTAAAATATCGTATATTAAAGTTATTTACCTGACTAATAAAATGTATATTTTGAATTTTCTGGGAATAGCCTCTGAAGACTACTTTATTCTGGATGAATTTTTCATAACTACTAAACTGTAAGAGATGGGCAAAAACTTAACTCACAAAAAATGTAGAACACGTTAAAACACACAATTTATGCTATATACATTTTTTTCGTGGAGTTGATCGGTTTCGAGGTATTCCTTTTTCTTGATTTCAGCTTTGAAAAACATACTTTTCTCATACAGGAATTTGTCAACTCCTGTCCATACAAACAAAGGAACATCAGTCACAGCAACCAGCTTTTGGCTTTCACTTTAACCTATGGTACTCCCTTATTTCGCTCCTACTTAAAATAAAGCAAGAAATAAGACTATTTCTGCTAATTTTTCTCGATTAACACATGGAACACATCAGATTTTTTTATTGCACATTTCCTTGTAGATACTGGAGAATAATGTAATGTACTTTGACTAAACGTTAGTCAAATATTTTAAGAGCTGTTCGCTACATGATACTCCAACTTTAATTCTCTTTACACGGCCAAGAGATAAATGAGTTTCTACTTCGCATTAGAGAGAAGTGTATAGCACGGAATAGCAATAGCAAGGAATATCTCGGAAATAGGTAACTCAAAAATATTAAATAAATGAATAAATAATGGTAAATAAATAAAAATGCTCATATGTACCATTGATATGGTCTTCTATATTTTACAACAAAATATTCGTACAAAAGCTAATTCTTCTATGTACCTATTCTAATGTTGAATGTTACAGAAATGGTCTTATTAGCTAGGTCCTAATTAGAAGGGAAATAATAGAATACTTTAAAGGATAACAAATCATTTAAAAGGTTGAAATTCGGTGCTCTTTGCATGGCCAGGACTAAAACAAATGAGAGATGAAACGAATGAAGACTTCCTGTTTGAGAGAAGTGATTTATACCAATAGCACGGAACATCTCGGATCACCGTATATGTGTGCTTTAATATTTTGTCTTTTATTTTATGGTTTACCAGTTATGCTAAAAATCATCAAATGAAGCTCCTTCAGAGGCTATTCCCAAAATTACAGAACATATATTTTATTTGTCATAAAATATCTTAAATATACGGCATTCTAATGAAAATCGTTACAGCCATTTTTGAGAGAATCACAATTTTCGAAAAATTTTCTATGTAACTTACGGCTGGAGATTTTTTTTTTTTAAATCTTACTGTTACATCTTTGGAAGATGCTGGGCTTAAATATGAAGTTTGGTGTTTAATGGATTCTTCATTTTTGAGTTATACCGTTCACGGATACAGATGCACACGAACACTGTCGTATTCCGTGGCTTAGGGCCAATCTACTAGTCTCTGGTTCTTAAGGAGTGCATTTTGTCTCTTTTTTTTGCGGGGAGCGTAAAAATCCTTAGCATGGCTTGCTTCGGGAGGGAAGTAACTCCGTTGTAAAAGAACCTCTAGAGTGATGAAGAGGCCTCTGAGCAAAATTAAGAGGTATTTATACTCAATATAGAACGAGAGACTGAGTACCACATCAGTTACAGCACGTTATAAATAAAAATTAAGTTAATTTAACAAGGAAACATTTCTAAAATTGCCTTTTTGCATCCAGAGGTTGGCAAATCATGCATTTCTCAATATCGCCGGTCCTTATGGCCGCGCTCGCTGAAGTAACTAACTTTGGTGCTTCGTGGCGCAGGGGATCGTGGATTCGAGTCCCACCTTCGGCATGAATGTTTGTAAACATGTATATATAAGTAAAAAGAAAACGTTAAACAGAGCAAACTTAGGAACAATGAGGGGAAAAAGAGGAAAAAGCAAAAGAAATACAGCGCTGGAGAAGAAAAAGAAAAAGAAAAACACTTTTGGGTAGAAACTACTATATACGTGGTAGAGAAAGTTTAAGTAGAATTTTCATTACAGTTTCAGGGCACTTAAATTTAACAAAGATTTCTGTATCTCTGCACAGAACCGAACCCCGATCTGATGTGTAGAAATCGGTTTCAACAGAAGTTCCTTAGAATGTAACTCCGTAGCCTTGAAGACAAAAGGAAGTAAATCTCCCATGTTAAATTTAGCGCTGTAGTATTCCCTTTTTCCTTATTTTCTCCAAGTCCTGAATGCATTCTCTCCGCTTTCCCCCCTCCCCCCGTGGGGAGAAGATTCGTGTTATTGGCAGAAGAACAAACGAGCAGTAAAAGAATTCCTTCTAATTCACGATCTTGTCTGAGAGTGTTAAAGTACGAGTCGAATGTATCAGTCCACAGAATAGCAGCACAGTGGTTCCAGTGATTTCTGGGACCTCGCGCTGTAACCAAGCATTTTATATTCTAGAAACGTTAAGGCTTTCAGCTAAAAATAATGAGAAACACTTTCAATTGCCTTCCTTCAGCCGGCGTAGTTTTTCCAAGTCCGAACGTCTTTGAGGAATGATTTAAACCCGGTTTAAACAGCACGCAACAAGGAATGACATAAAACTATGAATAAAAAAAGCTGATTTGTTCCATTCACATGTCTTTCTCTACCTGTTCCGCAAATAAATTATTCTTACAAAAGGTTATTCTTTTTACTTTCTCTATACTTTGTGTTTACCGAGATTTTACCTCAATTACATCTTTTGGGATCTACTAAATGCAATAAATAAAATAAAAAACAAAAAATACAAAATAATACCTAATAAATAATAAAAAAAATTAAAAAAGTCCTTATGTGAAAGTAAAAATATAAATAGCGTGTTATTTATGAACGCTCTTTAACTTCCGTGGTTCTCAGCGTCCAATTCTAAATTGGGCGTGAAAGGTCGCTTAATTTTGCTCAGAGGCCTCTCTATCAGGCTTGAGGTTCTTTTACATGTCGTAAATCTACGACACGGGACCGACGGCTTTATTTCCCTTCCGAGGGAAGCCATGCTAAGGATTTTTACGGCCGAAAAAAATCCATCGTCCTCTGTCGGGTTTGAACCCGCAACCGTGGGTATATTAAGGGGAGTCAAAATACCCTTAATGTTTAACCCATTATCGCAGCAACTATTTAAGATAATCAGCTAAATTATTCAGCAAAAACTTTACTGTTGATTGACGAGTAATTGAATTCTTCTGCTCATTAGTAGGAAATGTATGTTTTTACTCTCTATACGTACTATGTACATAGTGTATAGAGAAGGTATTGCACACCACAAAAAAAATTCGATACCGAAATTTCACCAGAAATATGTTTTAGGGTCCCCTGTATCCAAAACAAGTATTTTCAGAAAAAGGTCCGTGTGTGTGGTCCGTAGGTCCGTGTGTCTGTGAACACGATAACTCAAAAACGAAAAGTCGGTAAAATACCAAACGTGGTATTTAAGTTTAGTATCTTCCAGGGATGTGACACGAAGATTTTGAGAAAAATCCCACCACCCCAAACTACCCTCTACATGGAACTTTTTTCTAACATTTTGATTTTCTAACAAATGGCTCTAACGATTTTAATTAAAATATCGTATATTAAAAATATTTACCTGACAAATAAAATGTATATTTTGAATTTTCTGCGAATAGTCTCTGAAGACTACTTTATTCAGGGTGAATTTTACGGAATTTTGCATAACTGCTAAGCCGTAAGAGATAGACAAAAACTTACCACACAATAGATGAAGAGCATATTAAAACCCACAATATATATTATATACATTTTTTTCGTGGAGTTGATTGTTTTTGAGATATTACTTATTTTTGGTTTCAACAATAAAAGCTTATACTTTTCTCATATAGGACTTTGTGAACTCGTGATCATACAAACATAGGAACTTCAGTTACATAGCAACCAGCTTTTGACTATCACTTTAACATATGGTACCCCCTAATAAGACTATTTCTGCTATTTTCTCTCGATTAGATGAAGTAAATGGAATAATTTGTTGCAGAGATGTAGAGAAAGTCATGTGAATGGAACACATCAGATTTTTTGAATAAAGCTCTAAAATTTACGTTGAACTAATTTTTAAGTTTCAAAAAAATAGCTAATCCATATACATAAATAAAATTTTTCGCTGAGCTAAAAGCTATTTAAGTATAAATGTGAGGTAAACATGTCAGCCCGTTGTATTAATTAGTTTCTGAGATAATGGAGCATCTGTATAGACAATTTTACCTCTTCAGAAATTTCTTTCAAACATAAAATTAAAAAGAAATCTGATGTGTTCCATTCATATGACTTTCTCTACATCTCTGCAAAAAAGTATTAAAAAGCTTATGCTTCTATTTACTTCATGCTAATCGAGAAAAAAATAGCAGAAATGGTATTTTTACTAGCTTTCTTGTAAGTAGAAGTGAAACAAGGGAGTACCAAAGTTAAAGTGATAGTCAAAAGCTGGTTGCTATGTGACTTAAGTTCCTTTTGTTTGTACGGACAGGAGTTGACAAACTCCTGTATGAGAAAAGTATACGTTTTTTAAAGCTGAAACCAAAAACAAGGAATATCTCAAAAACCATCAACTCCTCGAAAAAAAAAGGATATAACTTAAATTGCGTGTTTTAATGTGCTCTACTTTTTATGTATTATGTTTTTGTCTATCTCTTACGGTTTAGCAGTTATGCAAAATTCCGTACAATTCATCCAGAATAAAGTAGTCTTCAGAGGCTATTCCCAGAAAATTCAAAATATGCATTTTATTTGTCAGGTAAATATCTTTAATATACGATAGTTTAATCAAAATCGTTAGAGCCATTTTTGAGAAAATAAAACTTTTGGAAAAATGTTCCATGTAAAGGGCAGTTGGGGGTGGGGGATTTTTTTTTTTAAAATCTTCGTGTCGCATCCTCGGAAGACACCAAACCTACGTACCAAGTTTGGTTTTTATCGGACTTTTCATTTTTGAGCTATGCTGACCACAGACACGCACACATACACATGGACATTTTTCTAAAAATATCTTTTTTTTTGGATTCAGGGGGTCTCAAAACATGTATTTCAGGTGAAATCTTTTTGGGTGCGTTACAATAGCTTCTCTATACACTATGTACATAGTAGGTGTAGAGAAAGTAATATATATATATATATATATATAACCTAACTTTCCAAACAGAACTTTGCGGTACATCGAAACTCTCATATAAAGGCGATATATGTGGGTTGCCAATGCTGTTAATAGCTAAAGTAAAACTTTCCGATCAAAATATCTTCCCTATCACTGATATTTACAAAGTTATTGATGTTCCAAAAAGCTACTATACGGGATTAGTTTTAAAATATCTTAAGGTATTTACAGTTACCGTATCTCTATGAAAGCTACACCAAAATCACCGGGAGACTCGAAATACTTATATGGAATTAAAACATGGAGGAAAAATCTGATATGTTCCATTCACATGACTTTCTCTATATTTCTGCAACAAATTATTGTTAAGAAGCCTATGCTTCTACTTACTTCATGCTAATCGAGAATAAATTAGTAGAAATAGTCTTATTACTTGCTTCCTTGTAAGTAGAAGCGAAATAAGGGAGTACCATAGGTTAGAGATAGTCAAAAGGTGGTTGCTATGTGACTGAAGTTCCTTTGTTTGTAAGGACAGGGATTGTTAAATTCCTGTATGTGAAAAGTATGTTTTGAAAGCTCAAACCAAAAACAAGGTATATCTCAAAAACAATCAATTCCACGAAAAAAATGTATATAACATAAATCGTGTAATTCAAAGTGCTCTGCATTTGTTGTGTGGTAAGTTTTTGTCCGTCTCTTACGGTTTAGCAGTTATGTAAAATTCCGTAAAATTGACCCAGAATAAAGTAGTCTTCAGAGGCTATTCCCAGAAAATTCAAAATATATATTTTATTTGTCAGGTAAATATCTTTAGTGTACGAAATTTTAATCAAAATCGTTAGAGCCATTTTTGAGAAAATCAACATTTTCGAAAAAAGCTCCATGTAAAGGGTAGTTTGGGGTGGGGGATTTTTCTCAAAATCTTCGTGTCGTATCCCTGGTATTTTACCGACTTCTCGTTTTTGAGTCATCGTGTTCTCAGACACACGACGGTTACACGGACCTTTTTCAGAAAATACTTTTTTGGATACATATATTTCCGGTGAAATCTTGGTATCTAATTTTTTGGTGGAGTGCAATACCTTCTCTATACACTTGTACATAAGTACGTATAAGGAAAGTAAAAAAAAAATCACATTTCGACTCCCATTAAACGAAATTTAAGTTACTGCTTACAGAGTTTGTTGTTCTTTTCTTTTCAAGTAATTAACGTATAGTTTGTGAGATAAAAGTGATATGTCTGATAAGACAATTTTGTTGACTGACTTTGCGAAGGATCAGCTGATCTTCCAGAAAACATAGTGCACTTCTAGATAACCCCATAGATAGCCTTGTGTCGCTGTTCAGACTGGGTGGAGACGCACAGCAGAGTTTTACGATACTACTTTCAGTTTATACTGTTTTATTACAGAAAGCCACTGCAGCGTCAGCAGATGTTGCAATTATTTCTTTAATAAATAGTCGGACGCTGTTCAAAGTTCCTGAAGAAGGGAATAAACAAAGAAAGGGAATCGAGTTTTATATTTGGACGCTCCTTAACTACTGTGTTTCTCAGCGTTACTTTCTATATTGGGCGTGAATTACCGCTTAATTTTGCTCAGAGGCCTCTTTATTAGCCTTGTTCTTTTATGTTACGTACGTCGTAAGAGTTTGTTTGTATTACGAATACTTAAGAACAATATTAATGTAGAATATTTAATTGCAGCCTATTGCATAGTCATCTAAATTATTGACTTCTTTTAAGCGTAATTATCTATTATAAGAGGGTGCATTTATGAAGATGTACTCTGTGCTGTAAATTTAAATTGCGATATTTGAATATCTTTGTATTTTTATTTTCGGGTTCACTCTTAATTCTTTATTGTGTTTAATATTGCTGTGTATTACCTTTGTCTTTTTATTTTCGTGTTTACTCTTTTAATTCTTTGTTGCTGTTGTTTTAATATTGCTTGTAATGTGTATTACAAAAGCACGTACGGTCTGTGGACCGTGCGATTGTTGAAATTCTATGTATGATATTGCTATGTCAATAAATACACTTATTCATTCATTCATTCATTCATTCATTCATTCATTCTTTCAAATTATTGACTTTTGCTCTGGGGTAACCACGCTATAGCATTACGAGTTTTTATTTTACAGGAGAGAGAGAGAGAGAGAGAGAGAGAGAGAGAGAGAGAGAGAGAGAGAGAGAGAGAGAGCTAGCTTTAAGATTCATTTATGGAGCTTCATCCAGAACTCATGTAGACCACTTGTTATTCAATCTGTTATACTTATTACTTTCTCTATACGTGCTATGCACATAGTGTATAGAGAAGGTATTATATTGTACCCAAAAATTCGATACCGAGATTTCACCCGAAATACCTATTTTGAGACCTCCTGAATCCAAAAAAAAAAAAAAAAAAAAAAAAGCATTTTTAGAAAAATGTCTGTGTATCTGTCTGTGTGTGTGTGTGTATCTGTGGACAGCATAGCTCAAAAACGAAAAGTCCGTTAAAAACCAAACTTGGTGTTTAGGTTTGGTATCTCCCAAGGATGCGACACGAAGATTTTCAAGAAAATCGATCAACTCCACGAAAAAAATGTATATAACATAAATTGTGTGTTTTAGTGTGCTCTACATTTTCTGTGTGGTAAGAATATTTCTGCTAATCTTTTCTCGATTAACATAAGCTTTTTAACAATAATTTTTGCAGAGATGTAGAGAAAGTCATGTGAATGCAACACATCAGGTTTCCGGTCGCTCTACCACTGAGCTACCATGGCAATATACCGGCATAGCATTAAATTTCTATATTTTTGAGTCATATTCTACCTATACTGTTGTTTGTTTAAGAATAAGGTGAGAGAGTAATGAAATGTAAGATATTATTTAGCAGGCGGTTGTTTAAGATTTCATAAAGAGCCAAAATAATGTCACTACTTGCAACTTAGGAAAGCAGAAGGGCCACGTTTAAAATGAACAACTTGAGGTCTAGGTTTCGCGACCAAGGGACGTAACTTTATGCACAATAATTCCATCCCTGCAGCATTGTCTCATTTCAGCCCGCAGTTTTGATAGCGCTTTTAAACCAGGTTATTACTCTTCCGCTGGAGTTGAGAGTCTTTTGTTTCCACTAGCTTATTACAGGACTACAACATCCTGCGTGTACTTCCTAAACCCGCTAGTATGAGTTGATGATTTTTTATTCGCTTCTGTTATTTCAGATGCTGTCGCTTTTCGAGGGTCACTCCTTTGTTTCTCAGGCAAAATTAATTTGACGTCTTCCCGTTACTCCTTTTTTACGGGACAAATGTATGGTTTTAGCCATTGTTTTTCGTCTATTGTTCAAGTTTCTCGCAACAATAGCTCCTGCTGCGCATCCACGGATGATGTGCTTCAAACACTATGTAGGTGTACCTACTCTTTTATTGAAACTTTTCAAAAATGAGAAAGCTAAAAGTGTGAGGGACATATAAAGTCTGCATGGAAATGTTTTCAAAATTAACTTTTTTGCTCAGCCTTTTACAAAGGAATCTGTTTGTACAGAATTCAAATAATATTTTCTTTATCTACTGCATATAGGAGGTATTTTATTCTCACCGGAAATGCATGTTTGGAGCACTCCTGAACACAACAAAGCATTTTTACAAAAATCTGACGTGTTTCATTCACATGACTTTCTCCACCTTTCTGCAACAAATTATTATTGTTAAAAAGTTTATACTTCTATTTACTTCATGTTAATCGAGAAAAAATTTAGCACAGTCTTATTACTTACTTCCTTGTAAGCAGAAGGGAAATACGGGAGTACTATAGGCTAAACTAATAATCAAAAGCTGGTTGCTATGTGACTCAAGTTTCTTTGTTTGTATGATCAGGATGATAAATGAGAAAAGTATAAGTTTTTCATTGCTGAAAACAAAAACAAGGAAAAAAGATCAACTCCACGAAAAAATGTGTGTGTGTATATATATTGTGCGTTTTAAGGTGTTCTACATGTTTTGTGTTGTAAGTTTTTCTCCATCTCTTACGGTTTAGCAGTTATGCAAAAATCCATAGAATTCATTCAGAATAAAGTAATCTTCAGAGGTTATTCCCAGAAAATTCAAGTTATAAATTTTATTTGTCGTGTAAATATCTTTAATATACAAAATTTTAATCAAAATCCTTAGAGCTTTTTGAGAAAATCAAAATTTTCGAAAAATGTTCCATGTAAAGGGTAGTTTCGGGTGGGGGGATTTTTCTAAAAATCTTCGTGTCGCATCCCTGGAAGATAATAAACTTAAATACCAAGTTTGGTATTTTACCGACTTTTCGTTTTTAAGTTATCGTGTTCACAGACACACGGACACAAACACACAAACACACACACACACACACACGGACCTTTTTCCGAAAATGCTTTTTTTTTTAGATAAAGGGGAGCCAAAAACATATATTTCCGGTGAAATCTCGGTATCGAATTTTTGAGTGGAGTGCAATACTTTCTCTATATACTATGTACATAGTGCGTATAGGGAAAGTAAAATGTGCGCATGCGTATGCGTATATGTGTATGAGTTTGCATCTGTGAATAACATAACTAGAAAAACGTAAAATCGGTTGAATACAACATTTTGTACTTAAGTTCATATCTAACAAAAATTGATCTTCCGAAGATTTGCAGGAGCATTTTCCACCCCAGATTCCCCTTTTAGATTTTTCGAAAATGTTCGATTTTCTCAAAAAATGACTGATCACTTTTATTTAAATACCTTACGGTAAACATATTTATGGCACAAATAAAATTTACTTTCTGGCAATCACCTCTGAAGCTCTATTTATTTTCCACTACTTTTGTGCCAAATATGCTTTTTCTTTTGTTTTTGGAGTTAACCATTGCTGAGATATTCCATTATTTTCATATTTTTACCTCTACGTTTTTGTAAAAGTACTTTGTTGTATTCAGGAATCCTCAAAACATATATTTCCGGTGAAATCTTGGTTTAGGGTGGAATAAAAGACTTTCTGTATGCAGTAGGTAAAGAAATCATTATTTGAATGCTATGGTCATATTGGGGACTTTTAACCTGTGAAACAACTTTATATTACTTGTATATTGTTAAGAGAGGTTAATCATTTTAATTTGTTAAGGAACAGGATATAATTCTGGATTAAGAGAACTTCAGCGCCCCAGCCGGGAATCGAACCCGGGACTTCCGCGTGATATGTTAGATTGCTAACCACTTGGCCATCAGGTCCAAATACTTTTCACAATGAGAAGTGTTCGCCCCTTTTTTTTCTCCATCATTTTTTTCCCCTTATACATTTAAAGACATATTAGTCTATTCAAAACCATCACATAGTGACAAGCTCTTAAGTGATTCGACTTTCATGTTAGCTTGGTGAGTCACCTTTTTCCTTGTATCTACAGGAAAATTAGTAATAAAACTATTTGTGCTAACATTTATCTTCATTAGCATAAAGTGTGTGTATAAACTTATTTTGGAATAATTTTTTGCTGACTTTAGCAAAAGGCATGTGATTGTAACTTATCAGATTTTGTTTTACTTTTTCTATTATGTATAGTAAGTAGGAACATTTTTTTTTTATTGCAGCTAAAAACTCAACTTCGAAATTTCATCGGAAATGTATGTTTAGGCCCCCTTAATTAAAACAAAAATAATTAAAAAATGATCCAAGTGTTTGTGAACAACATAACTAATAATAAACTAGAAATGTCGTTCAGCATCTTCCAAAGATGCAACACGTTGCCAACATTCTTTATAAACTATGCTTACCATGGATGTTTTTACCAATTTTTTTTTAATTTTTTTGAGAATGGATATAATTATTTTTACACTTTTCTAAACGTATTATGTACATAGCGTAGGGATAAAGAAGGTATTACATTCTATCCAAAAATTCGATACCAAGATTTCATTGGAAATATACCTTTTACGGTCTCTGGATTCATTATAGAATGCATGAGAATGTGTGTGTTCATGAATACGATAACTCAAAATGAAAAGTTAGGAAAATACCGAACTTGACATTTAAGTTTACTGTCCTCCAAGAATACGACACAAAGCTTATGAGGAAAATTCCCGGACCCAAACTACCCTTTGCTGGAAAAAAAAAAATTAAAATTTTGTATTGCTAAAAAATGCCTTTAACGGTTTTATTAAAATTGCATTTTTACTTTCTCTAGCCCCATATGTACAATGTACATAGGGATAGAGAAGTATTGTATTCCACCAAAAATTCGATACCGAGATTTTACCGGAAATACATGTTTTAGGACCCCCTGTATCCAAAAAAAAGCATTTTCAGAAGAAGGTCTGTGTCCGTGTATCCGTGTGTTTGTAAACTCAAAAACGAAAAGTAGCTAAAATACCAAACTTGGTATTTAAGTTTAGTATCTTCCAGGGATGCGACACGAAGATTTTGAGAAAAATCTCCCCACTCCAAACAACCCTTTACATGGAACTTTTTTCGAAAATTTTGATTTTCTTAAAAATGGCTGTAACGATTTTTATTAAAATATCATATATATCAAAGATATTTACCTAACAAATAAAATGTATATCTTGAATTTTCTTGGGGTAGCTTCTGAAGACCTGTTTAGTCTGGGTGAATTTTGCTTAATTTGGCATAACTAGTAAACAGTAAAAGATAGACCAAAAACTTACTATACAAAATATTTAGGTCTTGTTAAAATAACATAAGTTATGTCATATACATTTTTATCGTGGAGCTTACCGTTTTCGAGGTATTCATTTCTATTAGTTTCAGTTGTGAAGTACTTATACTTTTCTCAGACGGGAGTGTCCGTTTTTCTTTTTTTCTACTCCTGGCCAAGAAAAGAAGCGATGTGTAATGACAATCGCATAACGACAGCTTTTAAAACATTTGACTATTGATTTAGCCTAGTGTATTCCTTTATTTTCTTCCTACTTATACGGAACTAAGTAATAAGAACATTGTGCTAATGGGTACCACGATTAGCAAGGTGCAGAGAGAAGAAGAATCTTATGTCTGAAGTTTGTAGAACAGCTAGAGAAAGTCATGTGAGTGTAACACATCAGATTTTTAAAGATATTTACTCTACAATAAAATGTATATCTGAGAATATCCTCTGGACACCTTTTTCTGGATGACTTTAGCATAACTGGTAAGAGATAAATAACATTTTACTACACTGTAGATCTCATTAAAAAAACCAATTTATGTCATATACATTTTTCCTCGTGGAATTGACTATTACCGAGATATTCCTTGTTATTGGTTTTAGTTTTAAAATACTTTAACTTTTCTAATACGGAAATTTGTCAATACCCGGTTAATCGCAGAGCAACCGGCTTTTAAAATATTTGACTAATGCTTTAGGCTAGTGTACTGTTTTATTTACTTTCTACTTACAAGGAAAAAAAGTAACAAGACCATTTCTGCTAATTTTATCATAATTAGTATGAAGAAGAATAAACTTTCCAACAATAATTTGTTACAGAGATGTAGGGATGTGATTGGAACACGTCAGAGTTTTCTGCTGCCAGTTTAGTGAGTTCTTTTTCTTAGGACATGCTTGAATGAGAATGGACAACACTAGTTAGCTAATATGAGCATATTTTTAATGGAGGCTAGTGCAGAATCTATTTGGAACCAACTGCCGAATATGTAAAATGAACTGCTCCTGAATTTATGCATTTTGTTATGTGACCTACTACAATAAGTGAAGGTGTAGAAACATGTAGAAATCCTGTATTTGGGGAGAGAACAATGAACCCTATGGAACAGATCCAAGTACCAAAACAAAAGAGAGAAGATATGTAAGGAATGGCCTTAAGTTGAGAATTCAAAGTCTGGAGTATTGGAAAGGAATGACTCGTTGTTGAATAGATTGACTGATTTACCTAAAATAATCAACATTAAGGAGCATTTTTAAGAATTTCATATATGTAGTGAAGAACTCCACTATTTCATACATACTTGAGGATGTCAGACAAGAATTTTCAAGAAAATCCCTAAATTTAAAACAATTCTTGTAAAGAAAAAACATCTAATATGTACCATTCATATTACTTTCGCTATATCTCTGTTTCAAGTTACTGTTAAAAAGCTTATTCTGTTATTCATTTAACACTAATCGAGATAAACTTTCGCAGAAATTGTATTATTACTTGCTTCCTTGTAAGTAGGAGGAACATAAGTGAATACACTAGGCTAAAGCGGTAGTCAAACATTCTAGAAGGTGGTTGCTATGTGATTGAAAATCGTTTCTTAGTACGGCCAGATGTTTACAAATTTCCGCATGAGAAAAGTATAATTATTTTAAAGTAGAGCTAAATAAGAATATCTCGGAAATGGTCAACTCAACAAAATATGTAAATTGTGAGTTTTAATGTGATCTATATTTTTGTGTAGTAACTTTTACGGTCCAGAATGGAGAGGACTTCAGAGGCTATTTCCAGGAATTTAAAAATATACATTTTATTTGCTATGAAAATATCTGTAATATACGGTATTTATACAAAATAGCAGCAGCCATTTTTGAGAAAATAAAACTTTTCGAAAAATGTTCTATGTAAAGCTTGGGGGAATGTTCTTTAAAATCTTCGTGTGCCATCCTTGGAAGGTACTAAACATAAACACAAAATTTGGTTTCTAACGGTTTTGTTTTGTTTATGAGACATTTTGTTCAAGGTTCCACACACTCACTTATCTTTTTCTAATTTATTTTTTAGATTCAGTGGGTCTCAAAGCATGTATTTCCAGTGAAATCTCGGTATCGAATTTTTGAGAGGAATACCATACTTTTCTCTTGACACATTTATACATAGAACGTGTAGAGAAAGTAAAATTCTGCTGTTTTCCATTCACATAGCTTTCTCTATATATTCTGCAACAAAAATTCTTATAAAAACCTATTCTTTTCTCCACTTCATGATAATTGAGATAAATATTAGCAGAAATGATTTTAGTACACTATTCCCCTGTAGACACAACGGGAATAAGGGAGTGCGTCAGATTAAAGTGAAAGTCAAATCTTTTAAGATAATTGATATTTGGTTTTGTTAACAAAAAGAATAACTTCTTATTTGAGAAAGTTTTTACATGTTTTAAACCAATAAAAAGGAAAATCTTGAAAATGGTTAACTAAAAAATAGTGTGCCTTAATGTGGTTTATATTTTCACTTTCTCTACACGTACTATGTACTATCCAAAAATTTGATGCCGAGATTTCACAGGAAATATGCTTTGAGACCACCAGAAAAAAAAAATTAGAAAAATGTCCGTGTGTGTGTGTGTGTGTGGACATCATAGCTCAAAAACGAAAAGACCGTTAAATTAATAATTAATTATCTTCCAAAAAAAAAAAACCCAAGCCCCAAATACCCTTTACATGGAAAAATTTCGAAAATTTTGATTTTCTCAAAAATGGCTCTAACGATTTTGATTAAAATCTCTTATATTTAAGATATTTACATGAAAAATAAAACGTATATCTTAAATTTTCTGGGTGACATGTTTTCTCTGAAGACATGTTTATTCTGGATGAATTTAGCAGAATTTTGGATAACTGTAAGAGATGTAGATGTCGTTAAAACACACAATTTATATTTTATAATTTTTTTCGTAGAATTGACCGTTTTTGAGATATTCCTTGTTATTAGTTTCAGCTTTAAAATACTTATACTTTTCTCATACAATAATTTGTCAACTACTATCCATTCAAACAATGATACTTCAATCACATAGCAACCAGCTTTTAAAATATTTTAATATCGATTTACCCTATGGAAGTCCCGTATTTCCTTCCTAATTACAAGGAAGCAAGTAATAAGACCTTTTCTGCTACTTTTTCCTCAATTAGCATTAAGTAAATAGAACAATAAGTTTTTTAAGTAATAATTTATTGTAGAAATGTAGTCATTTGAATGGAACACATCAGATTTTTTTACTTTGATTCTGAGTTCTTGAAATCCTGAGAAATTTCGGTATCGAATTTTGGGTGGAATACAATATCTTTTCCATCTATGTATGTTATACGTAGTAGAGAAACTAAAAGACTGGTTATGCGGTGGTAGCAGCTGTTTTTATAGACTGGGGTATGTGTGTTTATTTTTGGTGTAATATTACCTCTTTTCTCGGAGCATATATACTAGGGAGAGGATAAAGTTATTTTTTTCTCTCCAAGAGGCCACCACAAGCCCGGTATTTCCAGCAGATACACGGGTTGAGATAAAGTGATAATTCTCTCGCTGGAGGATGCGGTAATGCGAGATGCTCCATGGCGAATATGCCCAGGGCCGTTTTCTTTCCGGTTACCTCAAACCGGTTTGTGTTTAAAATACACCAAGATGAAAGAGGTTTTAACTCGCGTAGCGTAGAACCGGTTCATGATACAAGGTTGCGTGGCAGATTTTGCGATAGTGGCGGCTTTTTGGCGCGAAAAGCAACGGTACATAAACTGCCAACGAACGCAGTTTCGGTAGCTGCATTTCTGAATTTCCAAACACTTTCACGTCATCCTGGGAATCTTCGAGCCCTTATTTACCGAGAGTACCATTCACGTGACACTCTATAGCTGTTCCATATATAAACATTTCTTACAAAAAATGAATATTTTATCTGCATAACGCTAGTTGAGATAAACATTAGCAGAATTGAGCTTATTACACGTTTGTACTTTCTCTATACGTACTATGTACTATTGTATAGAGAAGGTATTGCACTCCACCCAAAAATTCGATACCGAGATTTCAACGGAATTATGTTTTAGTGTCCCCTGTATCCCAAACAAGCATTTTCAGAAAAAGGTCCCTGTGTGTGTCCGTGTGTCTGTGAACACGATAACTCAAAAACGAAAAGTCGGTAGAATACCAAAATTGGTATTTTAGTTTAGTATCTTCCAGGGATGCGACACGAAGCTTTTGAGAAAAATTCACCCACCCCAAATTACCCTTTACGTGGAACCTTTTTTCGAAAATTTTTATTTTCTAAAAATTGGCTCTAACGATTTTAATTAAAATATCGTGTATTAAACCTATTTACCTGACAAATGAAATGTATATCTTGAATCTTCTGAGAATAGCATCTGAAGACTTCTTTATTCTGGATGAATTTTACGGAATTTTGAATAACTGCTAAACCGTAAGAGATGGACAAAAACTTACTACACGAAAAATGTAGTGTACTTTAAAACACACAATTTATGTTATATACATTTTTTTCGTGGAGTTGATTTTTGAGATATTCCTTGTTTTTGGTTTCAGCTATAAAAAAACTTATACTTTTCTCATACAGGTCTTTGTGAATTCGTGTCCATACAAACAAAGGAACTTCAGTGACATAGCAACCAGGTTTTGACTATCACTTTAATCTATGGTACCCCCTTATTTCACTTCAATAACAAGGAAGCAAGTAATAGTTCTCGATTAGATGAAGTACATAAAATAATTTGCTGCAGAGATGTGGAGAAATTCATGTGAATGGATCACATCAGATTTTTGTTTTTGAGTTATGCTGTCCTCAGATTCACACACTGACCTTTTTTTTTTTTGGATTCAGGGGGTCTCAAAACACGAGTTTCCGGTGACATCTCGGTATCAAATTTTTGAGTATGAACACCTCAGAAACGGCCACATATACTAAAAACGTATATGACAAAAATTATCTATTTTAACGAGATCTACATTTTGTTGAAGAGAGTTTTTGTCTACCTCTTATGGTTTACCAACTGTGCAGAATTCAGGGAAATTCATCCAGAATAAAAAGGTCTTCAGAGGATATTCCCAAAAAATTCAATTTGAGATGTAAATGTCTTTAATTTAGGATATTTTAATCAAAATCGTTAGAGCCATTTTTGAGGAAATAATTTTCAAAAACCATTTTCGATGCAAAGGGTAGTTTGTGGTGACAGGATTTTCTTGAAAATCTTTGTGTCGCATCCTTTGTTTTTGAGATATGCTGTCCACAGACAGATTCACACACTGACCTTTTTCTAAAACTGTGTTTTTTATCAGTGGGTCTCAAAACACGTGTTTCCGGTGAAATCTCGTTATCGAATTTTTCAGTGGAATGCAATAATTTCTCTATAGTACGTGTAGAGAAAGTAAAAAAGACGGGCATGGGATTGGATCTGGTACAGCAACGTGAAGGGTAAGAACCTCTCAACATGCAGTACATGATTTGGTTCACCACGAAGTTTTGTCTAATGCTACGAATGCATTAAGTATGCTCATAAATTACTTAATGCGTGTCATTTAAAAATGGAGCATGAATAAAACATTTTGAAATGAACAGCGTTAAAAGTGCTGTTATCGTGCTTGGGTAGAGCTCATATATTAAAACTGCAGTATTTTTAACAACTCCAAAATTCACTTGCATATTAATATTTTTATTCGCTATCAGCAATGGAAAACTCGGATTGGTTTTTTACTTTCTCTACGTGTACTGTGTAAGTAGTGTATAGAGCAGATATTGAGTTCCACCCAAAAATTCGATACTGAGATTTAACAGGAAATACACGTTTTAGGGTCCCGTGTATCCCTAAATAGCGTTCTTAGAAAAATATCCGTGTTTGATAATAACTCAAAAACGAAAACTTTGTATTTAAATTTAATATTTTCCAAGGGTGCGACACGAAGATTTTTCCCTTCTCAACTACCATTTACATGGAAAATTACGAACATTTTGATTTTGTCAGAAATTACTAACGATTTTGATTAAGATACCGCATATTAAAGACATTATCATAAAAAATAAAATGTATATTTTGAATTTTCTGGATACGCTCTGAAGATGACTTTATTATGTATGAATTTTGTGAATTTTACATAACTGGTAAACCGTAAAGGGTAGACAGAAACTTACTACACCTAAAATGTACATCTTGTTACAATTTGTTATATACATTTTTTCGTGAGGTTGATACTTTTTATTTTCTCTACACGTACTATGTATATAGTGTATAGAGAAGGTATTGTATTGCACCCAAAAATTCGATATCGAGATTTCACCGGAAATATATGTTTTGGGTCCCCCTGAATCAAAGAAAGCATTTTTGGAAAAAGGTTCGTGTGCGTGTGTGTGACTGTGTGTCTGTGGACAGCATAGCTCAAAAACGAAAATACCGTTAAATACCAAAACTTGGTATTTAAGTTTGGAATCTTCCAAGGATACGACACTAAGATTTTCAAGAAAATTCCCCACACCCAACTACCCTTTACATGGAACTTTTTTCGAAAATTTTGATTTTATCAATGGCTTTAACGATTTTGTTAAAAATATCGTATATTATAGATATTTACCTGGCTTGAGTTTTCTGGAAATAGCCTCTGAAGACTACTTTATTCTAGATCAATTTTAGGGAATTTTGCATAACTGCTAGACCGTAAGAGATTGTCAAAAACGTACCACACAAAAATGAAGAGCACTTTAAAACACACAATTTATATTATATAACTTTTTTTTCTTGAGTAGTTCATCGTTTTTGAGATATTCCTTGTTTTTGGTTTCAGCTTTAAAAAACTTGCACTTTTCTCATACAGGAAGTTGTCACCTCGTCTCCATACAAACAAAGGAACTTCTGTCACCTAGTAACCAGCTTTTGATTTCGCTTTAACCTATGATACTCCCATATTTCGCTTCTATTTACAAGGAAGCAAGTAATAAGATTATTTCTGCTAATTTTTTCTCGATTAGCATGAAGTAAATAAAAGAATAAGCTTTTTAACAATAATTTATTTCAGAGATGTAGAGAAAGTCATGTGAATGGATCACAAGATTTTTTAGATATTCCTTGTTATTGGATTCAGTTTTAAAATACTTAAAACAATACTGGAAGTAATCAACTCCTGGCATTGCAAAGAAACGGAATTCATCGGCATGGCAACTGGCTTTTAAAATATTTGATTATGGCTTAACCAAGTACATTCGTTTATTTACCTTCTTCTTACAAGAAAACAAGTAATACGAGAATTTTTGTTAATGTTTAACTCGATTAAACAGAGGAATAAGCTTGCAGCAATAACTTGATTCAGCGATGTAGAGAAATTCATGTAAATGTAACATATTTTTACTTTCTCTATACGCACTATGTACATAGTGTATACAGAAGGTATTGCACTCCATTCAAAAATTCGATACCGAGATTTCACCGGAAATATGTTTCAGGGGTCCCCAATATCCAAAAAAAACATTTTCACAAAAAGGTCCGTGTGTGTGTGTCCGTGTGTCAGTGTGACCGTGTGCCTGTGAACACGATAGCTCAAAAACGAAAAGTCGGTAAAATACCAAACTTCATATTTAAGTTTAGTATCTTCCAGGGATGCGACACAAAGATTTTGAGAAAAATCCCCCCACCCCCAACTACCCTTTACATGGAACTTTTTTCGAAAATTTTGATTTTCTCAAAAATGGCTCTAACGATTTTAATTAAAGCTTCGTATATTAAACATATTTACCTGACAAAATGCATATCTTGAATTTTCTAGGAATAGCCTCTGAAGAGTAGTTTATTCTGGATGAATATTACGGAATTTTGAATAACTGCTAAACCATAAGAGATGGACAAAAACTTACTACACAAAAATGTAGAAAACGTTAAAACACACAATTTATGTTATATAATTTTTTTTTCGTGGAGTTAGTCGTTTTTGAGACGTTCCTTATTTTTGGTTTCTGCTATGAAAATCTTATATTTTTCTGCTAATTTTTTCTGATTAGCATAAAGTAAGTAGTAGTATAAGCTTTTTAAGAATAATTTGTTGCAGGGATATAGAGAAAGTCATGTGAATGGTACACATCAGATTTTTTCCATACACGCTACAAGACATTAAGCCGATCATTCATCTGGTCCCGTTTGATTGCAGTCTTTCTGTGAGACAGGCATCTTGCTTAGCCGGTTCTTTCACTTCAGTTCTTATGTAGTACTCTTAGAGAATAATGGAGAGAGAGAGAGAAAAAAAAAAAAAGGTTGGCGCCGTAGCGAGGTGCTTAGACCGCTCGCTTCTCATCAAGGCTGCCGGGTTCGATCCTAACGACCGTTTTGGGTTTTATGGTGTACAAAGCGGTTTCAGCAGGATTTCTCTGTGTTCTCCGGTTTACCTCGTCAGTCATTCCACCACTTCCTCTGTAAAACTTGGAAAATGCAAACCATTAACAAGAAATCTGACGTAAATTATGTGTCTTAACGAAATCTACATTTTTACTTTCTCTACACATAATATCTACATAGTGTATAGAAAAGGTATTATATTGCACCCAAAAATTTGATACTGAGATTTCACCGGAAATATATGTTTTGAGGCTCCCTGAATCCAAAAAAAAAAAAAAAAATGCATTTTTAGAAAAATGTCCGTTTGTGTGTGACTGTGGGCAGCATAACTCAAAAACGAAAAACCAAACTTGGTATTTAGGTTTGGTATCTTCCAACGATGCTAAACGAACATTTTCAAGAAAATCCCCCACCCCCAACTACCGTTTACATGGAAAACATTTATAAAATTTTGATTTTCTTAAAAATGGCTCAACTATTTTGATTGAAATCTCGTATATTTAAAATATTTACTTGACAAATAAAATGTATATCTTGACTTTTCTGGTAATAGCTTCTGAAGACTTCTTTATTCTGGATGAATTTTACAGATTTTTGCATAACTGCTAAACCGTAAGAGATGGACAAAACCTTACCACACAGAAAATGTAGAACACATTAAGACACACAAATTATGCTGTATACCTTTTTTTCGTGGAGTTGATGGTTTTTAAGATATTCCATGATTTTAGTTTCAACTTTGAAAATCATACTTTTCTCATACAGTAATTTGTCAACTGCTGTCCATACAAACAAAGGAACCTCAGTCACATGACAACCAGATTTTGACTATCATCTTAATCTATGGTACTTGCTTATTTTACTTCTACTAACAAGGAAACAAGTAATAAGACTATTTCTGCTAATTTTTTCTCGATTAGATGAATTAAATAAATACTTTTTTGCAGAGATGTAGAGAAAGTCATGTGAATGGAACGCATCAGAATTTTTTGTGTATTTTTGCTATATTTTCGTTATGCAAAAATAATCTAAAATTAAGAGGACTATTCAGAGACTATTCCCAGAAAATTAAAGATACACGTTTTATCTTGAATACAAGAGATTTTAATCAAAATCGTTAGAGCCATTTTTGAGAAAACCAAAATTTGTGAAGTTTTTGCCATGTAAACTGCACTTGGGAGTGGGCGATTTTCTTGAAAATCTTCGAGTCATATCCTTGGATGATAATAACTCCATGGCACGACAGCTCACGGGGAACCTTGGCCTACCGCCCGGCCGCTGCGTCCTCCATCTCGGTCCACTGCAGACGTCATGGATGGGGTGCAGTATTGGAGGGTGAGACATGGTCAGCGCCTCGAGTCCCTCCCGGCCGGTTAATGCGGTCCTCATGACCTGGAGCCGCTACTTCTCCATCAAGTAGCTCCTCAATTGGCCCCCAGGGACCTTACGAGGCTGAGTGCACCCGGGCCAGGTCTCCCAGCGGGGGAAAAATCCACACGCCAGTACTGGGGATCGAACCCAGGTCTCCCGCTTGGTAAGCAGCTGCGCTAAGGAGACGACCTATCCTTGGATGATACTGAACTTAAATATTAAGTTTGGTCTTTAACGTTCTTTTCACACACACAGATCTTTTTATAAAAATGCTGTTCTTTGGATTCAGGGGTTACAAAAGGATGTATTTCCGGTGAAATCTCTGTATCGAATTTTTGGGTGCATTACAAAACTTTCTCTATACACTATGCACATAGTTCGTGTAGAGAAAGTAAACAGCTGAAAATGTCAATAGCGAGAAAGCAAGGAAGATGGGAATGCTTAGCTTACGTTAAAATCCACCAGGTTGGTAGGTCTGACCCTCAGCTTTCTTTTTCTTCTCCTCAGCTGTTGCCTTTTCTGTCTTTTTCTTCTTACATTGCAGCTTTTCTTGTGCGCAACTTCGTTATTTACGATGTAATTCAGATCTCGTTGCACTGAAGATTTTCTTGCCGAATCTAGTACAGATTCACCTCTAATGCGTCTAAAAATGGCGCACGTTGGAATGTTTTAATTATTTTATGGAAGTAAAATTAAAAATTTGTGATCCATTAACTTCATGCTAATCGAGAAAAAATTAGCAGGAATAGTCTTATTACTTATTTTCTTGGAAGTAGAAGGAAATAAGGGAATACCATAGGTTAAAGTGACAGTCAAAAGCTGGTTGCTACGTGACTGAAGTTCCTTTGTTTGAATGGATAGGAGTTGATAAATTCCTGTATGAGAAAAATATTCGTTTTTAAAGATAAATCGAAAAATAAGGAATACCTATTAAAAAAAAAAAAAAAAATCAACTCCACAAAAGAAATGTATATAATATAAATTTATGTTTTAACGTGCTCTACATTTTTTGTGTGGTAATTTTTTCTCCAACTCTTATGGTTTAGCAGTTATGCAAAATTTCATAAAATTCATCCAGAATAAAGTGGTGTTCAGAGATTATGCCCAGAAAATTCAAGATTTACATTTTATTTGTCAAGTAAATATCTTGAATATACGATATTTTAATCAAAATCGTTAGAGCCACTTTTGAGAAAATCAAAATTTTCGAAAAAAGCTCCAAGTAAAGGGTAGTTTGAGGTGGGGGATTTTTCTCAAAATCTTGGTGTTGCATCCCTGGGAGATGCTAAAGTTCAATACCAAGTATGGTATTTTACTGACTTTTCATTTTTGAATTATCGTGTTCACGGACACACACACACACACACACACACACACACACACACACACGGAGTTTTTCTGAAAAAACTTTGTATGGATAAACCATGGAGACCCAAAAACCATGTACATAGTACGTGTAGAGAAAGTAAAAAGTCGATTTCTTTGTGATTTTTCATGAAATTTCAATCATTCACATCCAAAATCAAGACCGTTTATAATTTCTCTCAGAACATAGACTGCTTAAAGCTTGCGTTAGTTAAAGCAGCGAAGATACAGCGACCAAGTCGATATTCGGTCACGCTCTCTCTCTGTGTGCACTTGCAGCTCTGACGTCATATGTAACACAAGCACATCAAAGCTATAATTTAGGCTAATTGGACTGGTTGGCGTGCATCACTTTTTTATCTTAGCGCAAAATGCTTAAAACTAATAAATACGGGTAATGGGATCTCTCTGGTGCTGGAGAAGCATTGCATCATCTGCCAGCATTGCCAACTATGGACCTCACCCGCAAGATTCGTGATCCTCAGTTATAAAACAGAACAGTAGCAACGGCAACTACAGACTGGGAATAAAAGTATTGGCCTTAACTTAGAAAACATGTTAGAATGCCTCCGTTGCCGAATGGTCACGACTTAACTTCTATCCCCCCCACAGAGTCTGGAAGCAAGTATGTGAGAGTGAATGTGCGTATGTTTGAAGGAAAGGAAATTATTAAAAACTGTCAACGAGCTGTTTCTAAAGCGAAGTTCCCGAAATTATATTAACTGTTAAAGGGGCCTATATAGATGGGGGAAGAAAAACAAAGTTAAAAAAAACAAAACATGTTTTCTGTCTGAAGAATGAATGCAGACGTCCACAAGTGGAAGCTTCGTAAAGGCAAACAGATAAACGGTATTACGTCATCACTCCCGGTGCATGCCCTGTACAGTTCGGCAATTCTGGAGTACAGCAATTCGAATCAAGTCAAAATGCAAACACCGCCGCACGTAGTCACACGCTCAGAAAATAGAACATTAACATTGATTAGTAACAAAGAGCACAGCAGTTTAACCTGTTGTAGATCGTTTAGTTTATTCCTGTTTACGCAAACTATACTGATGTTTTGATGGTCAGACTGTATTGCACTATATGCCAGCCTTCTCTGACCGCTATAAACCGTGCCATGCTACACCAGCGACCGCCCCTGACAATTGCACTCTTTCGTCAGACAGGTAGTACATATTCTGCAACAACCTGTTCTTAGCCCGCCTGGGTAGTTCGAATCTCGCTTAGGTTGAGTTACCCGGATAAGGTTTTTTCGGGGGTTTCCCTTATCCTTAGAAGACGAATGGCGAGTAATTTTAAGCTCCAGGGACCCCGAGGTTATTTGAGCATCATTGCACCAATTTCATTCATCATCCGATATGGCCAACCAGGTTAAAGGACGTCAAACTACAAAAAAAAAAACAAAAAAAAAAACAACCCTATTCTTACAAAAATTCAGATCTGACTGAACATCCTAGGTCACATAGACAACTCAAACTCCACCCTGATTCCGAGAGCTTTATTTTTAAAGCATTCACCTCCACGGAAGGGCTCCAACACCAGCACTTTGTAGACATTTACAATCTTGAAAGAGACGATTGGAATGAGATGGAAATTTAATATAGGGACAGGAAGTTTGGGGTATGAAGAACCTTCTTTAGCATTCACCTAGAGACCCGGAGAAACCCCCCTCCCCCACCAAATAAAAAAAAAAACCATAGGCCAGGGAACCAAATCCATAATTTTCGGAATGGTAATCCCAGACGAAACACTTGAGTCACCTGCTCGGTTAGAAACATCTATTAATTAACTGGTTAATTTCTGTTCTCGTTAGTTTTCTAGCCGTGCTGAGTAAGTAGCTGTTTATATCCATTATTTAACACTTGTTAATTGAGTAGTTACTTTCATGTCTGGCTACTTTTAGATTCTCTTAGCTACATTTTTCTTTTAGTAGCTAGTTACTTTTTGTCTCCATTACTTTAATGAAATATTTAATTAGCAAATTATCTTCTACTCCGGTTATGTTTTTCACCGTTATTAATTAATTACTTTTAATCCCCAATAATTTAGTGCGAATTGTTGATTAGCCAGTTACCCTGTATTCCCGTTATTTTTGTAACCGTTACTGAGTAACGAGTTACTTTTTGTTCCACTACTTTAATGCAAAATTTTAATTATCAAGTTAAATTCTGCTGTCGCTGTTGTTTTAAACGTTACCAAGTAACAAGTTATTTTAGTCACAATTACTTTGGTAACAGTAGTTTATTAGCAAGTTATCTTCTTTTCCTATTACTTTCGTTACCGTTACTGAGTAATCGGCAACTTTTTCTACCTATTACTTTAACAACAAGTAATAATTAATCAGTTAACATTACTTTTAGAACCTCTACTAAATTTACTTTTTGTTCATTACTTCATTAGTTGTTCATTAACCAGATATTCCTTCTACCTTTGTAACTGTTGAGTGCCTAGTCACTTTTTGTCCCCATTTTCAGTAACTGTTGTTAATTTCCTTCTGCTCCCGTTATTTTATAACCGTTACTGAGTAAATATTTTGTTCTATTCTTGTTAGTTTTGTAACATATGAGTTAATTAGTTCTTTTGTCCCTTTTCTTAAGCACGAATTACTTACTTAAGTACTATTTACCCTCAGTTCCCATTAGCTTTTTAACCATTATAGTTGAGTAACTTAACTCCTGTACCCGTTACTGAGAATATAGGTCTTTATTGCCGCCGTTACTTTAATAACTGTTACTCAGTAGCGCGTTTAGGTGTTTGGTGTAATTTAATCAGATAACTCTCCCCGTATGGAGGACCTAAATCTCCTAGCACAGACTGTTCCAGCTTGGATACGCGCCAAAAGAGCAGCGAGTAACTCGCGACTCACAGGGACCTACCTGCAACATGAGATAATACGGCGCAGCATTGAGGTAATCAAGTGTCCGAAAAGAAGCAGCAAGTCGCAAGTACTGTGGCATGGTGGACTTGCATGTAGTGCCTTGGGTGCGAAGCCTTTCGAGGAGCCAACAACATTTAAACAGAATAAACCTGGACGAGAGTTGGGCTCGTAGATCAGGCGTCTCTAAAGTCTGTCACCAAAGATACTGTACCGTACTATAAAGGCATTGGCGGTAGGGACAGAGTCGCAGTGCTGCACTGTAAATATCTGTCATGGGTCACAGTGAAGAGGGAATTTTGTAGAGGATTAATGACACAAGAGTATTGAACTATACTTCACTGTCACATGCTACTACTTTTAACTGCACACATAGATTTGCATCTGCTATCCGAGATCGTGAATCCGTTTTACTGTTTTCAATTCTGAAAACTTCTTCAGTTCCTGGAGTTTTATTGCATGTTTGCATCCCTATAGTACGATTATCAATTATATACTCTTATCCTTTATTACATTTCTACTCCCCTTAGAAAATATTCAGCTTCCATTAACAATGGCTTCTAAAGTATATTTAAAACTCAATGCATTTATTAAATTATACTCGTACAGAGCATTTAAGTAAATAATGATGTAATAATACAATCTTGGCCATTATGCTTTCTTTAGATAGTGTTTAACACCCGCTTTTACTGCTACGGCACCGCAGGCGATGACACTGATAGTACACGAAATGGGGGTGGAGCACCGGTGGAATGTGATGGCGGGAGAAATTGGAGAACCCGGAGAAACCCGCCTCTGCGCTGCTTTGTCCATCAAAATCTCAAATGCGGCTGCTTGGGATCGAACCTGGGCCGTCTAGGTATGAGGCGAGTGATTGGGTATGATAATCACTGTACTTACACTTAATGATTAATTTTGTTAAAGTTACTTACCTGTAATGTTTACGTTCTCTTTGTGACACGCAATATAATGTCAACTTATATTAGCGGTAGGTATATATTCCACGTAAACTCTTGGAACAAACATGGCACTTTACATTTTCGTCAGAAGCAGTACAGAAAAATTGTTTCTCTCATTCGTCTTTGTGTTCATACGCGTTTCCGTAGATTCTTATTATGAATTGAAACATCATTTCATTACGACAGACAGTCCACATCTCCACCTCTCAGGGGTGAATGGAGTGTAACGTTACGTCACAGTCAACGCCTCCCCCACCTCATTCAGGAGCTGTATTCGCGAAAAAAAGTTTTGGAGACGTCTGATATAGATGTTAGGAATGATAGGAAACATGAATGAATGAATACTGCTATAGTCATCAGAAATCGCACATGCGATTCCCTGAGTCTGAACCCTGGCCGCCTGTGCTTGTATACAGAACTAAAAATAAACAGCAAGGCTTCCTCCCATTTCCATTAGCTACCAAGGGTTAGCGTGTGACTTAATCTTGTTGCCAAAATCGACATATCTGCATTCTTCATGAATAAAGAGACGAATGTGATGGAAAACCTTTGGGTATTACCACAAATCTAAAATAGAAAGAAAGCCTTCAAAATAAATTCTCTTCCATCTGAAAAAAAGAAGAGGGAAAAAAAGTCACGTAACCATGTTGCTTTTGCGCTGCTCGTTAGAACAGGTCCTCGGGGAATTTAGCTGTGTGCTTGTTTTTATCCCGTAAAATAATGGAAAGAACAAAGTTTCGCATCTGTGCTCAGCGTAGCCAGTTTTAACAGTTTTCACAACAATTATTGTGGACCAGTTTCCTTAAGCCACAGTCGAATGTAGTATCTCTTTAGGAGAGACTCAAGCAAACAAGAGTGGCTTTTTCTTCACTCAACAATGCTTTGCTACATATAAAAAAACATAGTTAAAACGGTTATCCTAATTTTAGATTGTTAAAAATAAATGGTGTTAAAGTTTTACAATCGGCTACTTCGAAAGCAAAAATTACACGGTATACTTTTACTTTACCTATTACATACATAGCAAGCAGAGAAAAGTTTTCATACTCACCAACATTTTGACATCCCGATTTGAGTAGAAATACCGTTTTGAGGTCCCCTGTATCCAAAAGGAAATTTTACTTTTTCTATCAAGTGCTATGCACATACATAAATAGAGGATGTATTACATTCCTTCTAAAATACGATACCGGAAGTGCATGTATTGATGATCCCTTGAATACAAAACAAGCATTTTTAGAAAAATACCCGTGGATGTGTTGTGCGTGGAAATGGCGTGTTATTTATGGACGCTCTTTAATTACTGTGGTTCTCAGCGTCCCATTCTAAATTCGACGTGAAAGACCGCTTACTTTTGCTCAGAGGCCTCTCTATCAGGCTCTGGAGATTCTTTTACGTACCGTAAATCTACGACACGCACGGCTTTACTTCCCTTCCGAAGGAAGCCATGATAAGGATTTTTACGCCCGAAAAAATCCATCGTCCTCCGCTGGGTTTGAACCCGCGACCTTGGGTATATGAAGTTACCATTACACCATGGAGGGTGTGGGTATGTGAATATGTGTGTGAAATGTTTATTTTCTCAATTATGAGTATAACGATTTTGATTAAAATACCATATATTTAAAATATTTTCATGGCAAACTAAATGTATAGGTATCTAGATTTTTTGGCAATTGCCTCTGTAAAATTCTTCATTCTGGGTTACTTTTGTATAACCGGTAAAACACAATTTATGCTATATACATGTTTTTATAGAGTTAACCGTTTCTGTAACTGATCTCAATTTTAAATTGTTAAAGCGTTTCTCAAAATTGAAGTCATTGTTCGTTTCCTCTTTTGTTTTACTCTTGACCATGCCAAGAGAACCGAACTTCAGTTGTGACACATAGTGACCAGCTTTTAAAAGATATGGCTATCGCTTTAACCTAGTGCATTCCCTTATTTTCCTTTACTTACAAAGAACTAAGTAATAAGACCATTTCTTAGCAATTCTGCCTCAAATTCAAGAGGTTGCGAGTTTGAATCTCGCGTGTGACTTACACGGATAAGTTTTTTTTTTTTTTTTTTTTTTTTTTTTTTTCAGGGGTTTCCTTTATTCAGAAGACGAGCGACTATAAGCGCCGTGGACCTCGAGATCATTTGAGCATCATTGCACCAATTTCATTCATTTTCCTTTAACCTCCCAAAAATGCATAAAAATTCTAAATTAAAAGTAAACAGTCCTTATCATATATAAGGTATTAATATCCGTAAATAATTAATAGTATAAAACACATGAAACATGAAAAAAGAATTATTCGAAATATTTAAATAAAATAATAGCTTAATTGGTATTTAAATAAAATTCTTCCTTACAATAATACTAGTAAAGGATGTAGAGATGGTATTGCAATCTGCCTAAAAATCTGATACCGAGATTTCACCGGGAATGCATGTTTTAAGAACCCATGAATCCAAAACGAGCATTTTTAGAAGACCCTAGCATGTGTTGTGTGCTGCAAAAAATCTGATGTGTTCCATTCACATAACTTTCTCTACAACTCTGCAACAAATTATTGTTAAAAAGCTTATGCTTATATTTACTTCATGCTAATCGACACAAAATTAGCAGAAATAGTCTTATTACTTGCTTCCTTGTAAGTAGAAGCGAAATAAGAGAGCAGCATAGGTTAAAGCGATAGTCAAAAGCTGGTTGCCATGTGACTGAAGTTGCTTTGTTTGAATGGACAGGAGTTGACAAATTTCCTGTATGAGAAAATTTAAGTTTTTCGAACCTGAATACAAAAACAAGGAATATCTAAAAAACGATCAACTCCTAGAATAAAATGTATACAACTTAAATTGTGTGTTTTAATGTGCTCTACATTTTTGTGTGGTAAGTTTTTGTCTATCTCTTACGGTTTAGCACTTATGTAAAATTCCATAAAATTCACTCAGAATAAAGTAGTCTTCAGAGGCTATTCCCAGAAAATTCAAAATATACATTTTATTTGTCAGGTAAATAACTTTAATATGCGATATTTTAATCAAAATCGTTAGCCATTTTTTAGAAAATAAAAAAAATTCAAAAACAGTTACATGTAAAGGGTAGTTTGGAGTGGGGGGGTTTTTCTCAAAATCTCCGTGTCGCATCCCAGGAAGATACTAAACTTAAATACCGAGTTTGGTATTTTAGCGACTTTTCGTTTTTGAGTTATCGTGTTCACGGTCACACACACACACACACACGGACCTTTTTCTGAAAATACTTTTTTTTGGATACAGGGGACCCTAAAACATATATTTCCGGTGAAATCTCGGTATCGAATTTTTTGGTGGAGTGGTGGAGTGCAATACCTTCTATACACTATGCGCATAGTGCGTGTAGAGAAAGTAAAAAGGTAGTTTTGTTAATATTTATTTTGATTTGAATAAAGAGTAATATTTTGTAAGAATGGTTTGTTTGCAGAACAGATAAAAGTCATGAGAATGGAAAATATCAGATTTTTTAAAAATTTTATTTAACTCACTTGTGTAAAAGGCATACGCTAATGAATCAAAATCAGTTAACATCAATGAATATACAAAGAGAATTTCATGATGATATTTTGATTGGTTTCAGAGAAAATCGGTCATGGGCTTTGTAAATGTAACATTGCCGTGATAGGTAATTTTGATCTCTCCTAAGGGAATATCAGAAAGGGCTCTCCACTATGTGAAAATTGGCGCTTTTGCTAACATTAGAGCAGGTAGGTGGATTATTTTGTCGGTGCAGTGAGGTGCGATTTCCCAGATAACAGTCTGTATCGCGGCGGCGTTGTTGGGGGACTGAGTGTGCGGTTGTTCACGGCACTTCCAGGGTCATTTCCATTTATTACTATAATCGAAATTGGAGGTAGGGGGACATACACGTGGTTTTCCCAGCCCCTAAACTGCTACACCCAATAGATAAATTGCACGTGAAGTATAACGGTGATTTTCACTGCTCCGCGGTGGGAGCGGGGCCAAATATTTTATAGGACTAAAACGTTTGCGGGATTGAGTGTTGTACAGCTTAACACAAAAAATCTGTTGTGTTCCTTTCACATGACTTTCTCTATAATATTTCGAAAATTTTGATTTTCTCAAAAATGGCTAACGATTTTGATAAAAATACCGTATATCAAAGATATTTGCTTGACAACTAAAATGTATATCTTGACTTTTCAGGCAACAGTTTTATTTTGGATGAATTTTCGGAATTTTGCATAACTAGTAAATGTAAGAGATAGACAAAAACTTACACCACAAAAAAATGTAGATCTCGATAAAACGCACAATTTATGTCATATATAATTTGTTCTTGTAGTTGGCCATTTTTGAGATATTCCTTATAATTGGTTTCGGTTTTAAAATACTGGAAGCTTTTGTCAATTCCTGGTCATGCAAAGAAATGGATTTCAATTACATGAAAACCAGGTTTTAAAAGATTTGACTTTCATCTTAGCATAGGTTACTGCCTCATTTCCCTTACAAGGAGGTAAGTAATAAGACCATGTCTGCTAATCGATTAGCATGAAGTAGATAGAAGAATGAGCTTTTTAACAATAATTTGTTAGATATATGGAACACATTGCATGTAATGGAACACATAGGTTTTTTTCTCCACCCTGGTCGTACAAGAAGAACAGAAATTCAGCTTAATTACCTAGCGACTAGCTCTATAAAGGTTTGACTATTAGTCTAGTGTATTCCCTTATTCCCCTTGTATCTAAGGAAAAATAGATAATATATTCATTTTTGATAATTTGATGCGTTCCATTCACGTTACCTTCTCTACAAATTATTGTTATACATAGTGGTAATCGAGATAAGCATTTTCAGAACTGCTTGTTTAAGTTTATTTTAAGCAGAAGGGAAATAAGATAATAAACTAGGCTAAAGCAATAGTCAAAAGTTTTAACCCTATTTTCATGGTGTATGTGTGTAACAAAGATGATTAACCAAAGCTTTTACACTTTTTATAGTTTCATATTACAATAATCTTCAACTAGTTATAACTTGTCTTATATTGTAGTGATTTTTTAACAAAAAAGAGCAAATCTATACAATTGGAGTCGAATGTAATCCCGTCCGAATCCAAGCATACCATCACACCGGTTGTTTTACTTGGGTCCTTCCCATCCTTTGTCGTAGGTGCAATTGAATTGAAGTCTCTAGGCTCCGAACTCGCGAAGTTCGGCTTTGAATGGATGGCCAGCCCATTTCGCATCGTACTAAATGATCTTGGTTATTCAAGTCGCTTCAGTAGTGATGCTGGTGAAAGCGCTATAAATATTTATTTCTGGTAATGCTTATCCTGATTACCGGTAGGAAAAATAGTTTTTATAAGTGTAGTCTGTTGCAGAATATATGTATAGTTATCTGAATGTAAAAAATCAGATTTTTACTTTCTCTACACGTACTATGTACATAGTGTATAGAAAAGGTATTGTAATGCACCCAAAAATCCGATACCGAGATTTCTCCGGAAATACAAGTTTTGGGACCCCATGAATCCAAAAAAAAAAGCATTTTTACAAAAAGGTCCGTATGTTTTAGTGTGTGTGTCTGTGGACAGCATAGCTCAAACACGAAAAAAAAAACCGTTGAATAACAAACTTGGTATTTAAGTTTAGCATCTTCCAAGGATGCGACACGAAGATGTTCAAGAAAATTCCCAGCTACCCTTTACATGGAAGATTTTTAGAAAATTTTGATTTTCTCAAAAATGGCTCTAACGATTTTAAACCGTAAAACATAGACAAAATCTTACCACACAAAAATGTAGAGCACATTAAGACTCACATTTAAGTTATATAATATTTTTTCGTGGAGTTGAATCGTTTTTGAGATATTCCTTGTTTTTGGTTTCAGCTTTAAAACACTTATACTTTTCTCATACAGGAATTTGTCAACTCTGTACAAACAGACGCTTCTACTTACAAGAAATCAAGTAATAAGATTATTTCTGTTAATTTTTTCTCGATTAGCATGAAGTAAATAAAAGCATTAGCTTTTTAACAATAATTTGTTACAGAGATGTAGAGAAAGTCATGTGAATGGAACGCACATCAGAAATTTTTTTCGGTGCTCTTATATTTAAAGCTTTGAATGTCCTGTGTGTTGAAAATTCAGTTCCGCATGATGTCTCTCCAGTGGCTAATTACATAACAATGAAAATTCCTCCTGTTCAAGAGTTTTACGACCTTCCATTCTGTGGCATTCGTTGAAAACCCTGTAAAATGTATTTTCCAGGTATTTCAACAGAGAGTTGGTGAATAACGAAGGCGAATTCATGGCTTAATCCAGGCAGTATATTACAGGTTGCTTCGTATGTGAAAACCTGCAACTAATGGTTGAATACTTGTAAATAAAGGATTGGCTTTCTGTCCACCGCAGGTTCTGTTTGACTTTCTATCCACGCAGATTCATTTTATATATAAAAATCTGATGTGTTCTATTCACATGCCTTTCTCTATAGCTCTGCAAAAAATGCTTGTTAAACAGCTTCTTCTTCTATTTACTTCCTTCTAATTGAGAAAAATTAGCAAGAAATATACTTATTAATTGCTTTCTTGTAAGTAGAAGCGAAATAAGCCATTACCATAGGTTAAAGTGATAGTCGAAAGCTGGTTACTATGTGACTAAAGTTCCTTTGTTTGTATGGACAGGAGTTGACAAATTCCTGTAAGAAAAGTACAGTTTTTTAAAGCTGAAACCAAAAACAAGGAATATCTCAAAAACAATCGACTCCACGAATATAAAATAAATTCTGTGTTTTAACGTGCTCTACATTTTTTGTGTGGTAAGTTTTTGTCATTCTCTTGCGGTTTAGCAGTTATGCAAAATTCCGTAAAATTTATCCAGAATAAAGTAGCCTTCAGAGGTTATTCAAAGAAAATTTTATTTGTCAGGTAAATATGTTTAATATACGACATTTTAATAAAAATCGTTAGTCATTTTTTAGAAAATCAAAATGTTCGAAAAAAGTTCAATGAAAATCTTCGTGTTATATCCTTGGAAGATACCAAACCTAAATACCTAGTTTGGTTTGAACGGACTTCACGTTTTTAAGCTATGCTGCCCACAGACACAGACACACACACATATACACACACGTACATGTTTCTAAAATGTTTTTTTATTCAGGGATTTCAAAACATGTATTTCCGGTGAAAACTTGGTATCGAATTTTTGGGTGCATTACAATACCTTGTCTATACATTATGTACATAGTACGTGTAGAGAAAGTAAAAATCTGTAGCGTTCTATACACATTACTTTCTTTGCAAACTATTGTTACAAAAGATTATTCCTTTATATACGTGTGGTAATGAGGATAAGCATTTTCAGAATTGGTTGTACAAGTTCCTGCAGTAGAAGGAGAATAAGGTAATACGCTTGGCTAAAGCGATAGTCAAATTATTTAAAAAGGCGGCCACTATGTGAAACAAATAAAATTCGGATCTCGCTTTGCACAGTCAGAGCAAACAAAACATAGATGAAACGAAATACCTTCGTTTGGGAAAAGTTTAAGTAGCTTAAAATTGAAGCCAGCAACAAGGAATACCTCGGAAACAGTTAATTACACAAACCTGTATATAAGTTGTGTGTTTTAAAGATATCTGCATTTTATGTGTAGTAATTTTTGTTTATCTCTTGCTATCTATCAGTTATGCAAAATTTATCCAGAATGAAGAGATCTTTGGAAAATTTCCCAGAAAATTCAAAATATGCGTTTTATTTATCGTGTAAATAGCTTTAATCTACGATGTTTTAATCAAAATCGTTAGAGCAATTTTTAAAGAAAACGAAGAAAGTGTTTTTGGTGGGGGGACTTGAAAATCTTCATGTCACCTTCCTGGTATTCACGTTTAGTATCTTCCAAGACTGCAACACGAAGATTTTAAAGAATATTCTCTCACCACAAACTAACCTTTACATGGAATTATTTTTGAAAATTTTGTTTTTATCAAAAATGATATTTTTTGATTTAAATACCGTATATTAAAGATATTTACATCACAAATAAAATGTATATTTTGAATTTTAGGAGAATAACCTGGAAGACCTTTATTCTGGATGAATTTTGCATAAATGTTAAACCGTAAGATGTAGACAAACGCTTAATACACAAAAATGTAGATCTCGTTAAAATACATAGTTTATGCAATATACGTTTTTCTTGTAGAGTTGATCGTTTTCGATATATTTCTTGTTATTAGTTTCAATTTTAATTTACCAAGCTTTTATCAGACGGGACCATGCAAACCGAACTAATGTTTCACATAGAGACCAGCTTTAAAAAGAGTTGATTATTCCTTTAGCGGAACGTATTGCCCTTCTACTTACAATGAAGCAGGTAATAAGACCAATTATTTCAATTAGCATGACGTAGATAAAAGAACAATCTTTTTTACTTTCTCTATATGTACTATGAAGAGAAGGTATTGCACTCCACGCAAAAATTCGTTACCGAGATTTCACCGGAAATACATGTTTTAGGGTCCTCTGTATCCCCAAAAAAAATCAGAAAAAAGTCCGTGTGTGTGTCCGTGTGACTGTGAACACGATAACTCAAAAACGAAATGTCGGTAAAATACCAAACTTCGTATATAGGTTCAGCATCTTCCAAAGATGCGACACGAAGGTTTTCAAGAAAATCGCCCCACCCCAAACTACCCTTCACATGGAAAATTGTTCGAAAATTTTTATTTTCTAAAAATGATTCTAAGGATTTTGATTAAAATATCGTATATTAAAGATATATACCTGACAAGGAATATGTATATCTTGAATTTTCTGGGAATAGGCTCTGAAGGCTACTTTATTCTGAACGAATTTTACGGAATTGTGCATAACTGATAAACCGTAAGAGAGAGACAAAAACTTACCACACAAAACTTGTAAAGAACATTAAAACACACAATTTATGTTATATATTTTTTTCGTGGAGTTGATCGTTTTTTAGATATTGCTGATTTTTGGTTTCAGCCTTGAAAAACATACTTTTCTCATATAGGAATTTGAAAACTTGTGTCCGTACAAACAAAGGAACTACAGTCACATAGCAACCAGCTTTTGACTATCACTTTAACCTATGGTTCTCCCTTTTTTCGCTTCTACTTACAAGGAAGCAAGTAATAGACTATTTGTGCTAATTTTCTCATTAGCATGAAGTAATTAGAAGCATAAGCTTTTTTAACAATAATTTGTTGCAGAGATGTAGAGAAAGTCATGTTTTAACACATTAGATTTTTTTTAAGAGTAGTTTGTATTTGGAACAGCTGGAGAAAGATGTTTAATGGAACACATAAGATTTTTTAAAAATAAAACAGGAATATTCTTGTAACTGCATTCTTAACATAACCCCGTCAGTTTCTAAGCGTGGCGTTACAGATTAATTTACATGTGCCCTCGTACTGTACCACAGGCCCATTTGACTGCAGTTTCTGGAATTCTAATCGCGACGTTTGGCTTTGAATGGCTTACCTATCGGCTTAACGCTCACGACCGTTCAAACCACTTAGGTGGTGGCGCCTTCGGAAGAGATATGAAAATACCTAGGTTAGTTTAAACTTTCTGTGGTTAGTGTATGTGAATATGCTGGATTTATTTAAAAAATAAAAGTTGGATATATATGTTTTAGGACCCCCTAAATCCAAAAAAGCATTTCTAGAAAAAGGTCCGTGTGTATGTGTGTGTGTGTGTGTGTGTGTGTGTGTGTGTGTGTGTCTGTGGACAGCATAGCTCAAAAACAAAAAGACCGTTAAATACTAAACTTGGTATTTAGATTTGGTATGTTCCAAAAAATCTTCACGAAGATTTTCAAGAAAATCCCCCCACCCTCAAATACCCTTTTCATGGAAGATTTTTCGAAAATTTTGATTTTCTAAAAAATGGCTCTAACGATTTTGATTAAAATCCCGTATATTAAAGATATTTACTTACCAAATAAAATGTATATCTTAAATTTTCTGGGAATAGCCTCTGAAGGGCTCTTTATTCTGGATGAATTTTGCTAAATTTTGCTTAACTGCTAAACGGTACGGGATACACAAAAACTTACTGCACATAAAATGTTGATCTGATCAAAATACACAATTTATGTCCTTTACATTTTTGTTGTGGAGGTAACCGTTTCCGAGATATTTCTTTTTTTTTTTGGTTTCAGTTGTACTTATACTTTTCTCAGACAGGAAGTTTCGTTTTTCTTTTGTTCTATTCCTGGCCAAGCAAGGAAGCGATTTGCAATGAAAATCGAATGACAGCTTTTAAAACATTTGATTATCGTTTAGCCTAGTGCATTCTTTCATTTTCTTTCTATTTATAAGAAGCTAAGTAGTAAGAACATTCTGCTAATGTTTATCTCGATTAGTATTGTGAAGAAAGAAGAATAATCTTATGTAAGAAATTTGTGGAAGAGCTAGAGAAAGTCGTGTGAGTGTAGCACATCAGTATTCATTAGTACTGCCTTAGAGATGAATGGTGAAAAGATACTAAGAAAAGTATTCTAATAGAAGCCTAGAAGAATAAGATATTGGCCGACCTCGTAAAAGATGGACACCAAATACTGCTTCGACGGAAGGGGCTATGGAAGCCGTATGGAAACAACGAAAAGACCGATAAATACTAAACTTGGTATTTAGATTTGTTTATCTTCCAAGGATGCGACACGAAGATTTTCAAAGAAATCCTCCCACCCCCAACTACCCTTATCATGGAAAAATTTTCCAAAATTTTGATTTTCTAAAAATGGCTCTAACGATTTTGATTAAAATCCCGTATATTAAAGATATTTGCTTACCAAATAAAATGTATATCTTAAATTTTCTGGGAATAGCCTCTGAAGAGCTCTTTATTCTGGATGAATTTTGATAAATTTTGCTTAACTGCTAAACGGTACGGGATACACAAAAACTTACTACACAGAATGTTGATCTGATCAAAACACACAATTTGTGTCCTTTACATTTTTGTTGTGGAGGTAACCGTTTCCGAGATATTGTTTTTGGTTTCAGTTATGAGTAATTATATTTTTCTCAGACAGGAAGTGTCCTTTTTCTTTTGTTCCACTCTTGGCCAAGCAAGGAAGATATTTGTAATGAAAAATCGAATAACGACAGATTTTAAAACATTTGACTATCGGTTTAGCCTAGTGTATTCCCTTATTTTCTGTCTATTTATAAGGAACTAAGTAGTAAGCTAATGTATATCTCGATTAGTATTGTGTAGAAAGAAGTAAGCGATTTGTAGAAGAGCTAGAGAAAGTCATGTGAGTGTAACACATCAGATTTTATTATCTTGTATTCATTAGTGCTGCCTTAAAGATGAATGGTGAAGAGATACCAAGAAAAGCCTTCCAATAGAAGCCTAGAAGAATAAGATATTGGCCGACCTCGTAAAAGATGGACACCATAGACTGCTTCGACGGAAGGGACTATGGAAGCCGTATGGAAGCAACGGTTTACCCTCCTCTTTACAGGATTTAAATCTCCAAGGACTTATTCTCCTGGCGCCCACGATCAGGTGTTTGGAGCTCAGGATTGCAAACTCCACGACGCAAGCTCGCGTCTTAAGTTTGACACACGCCAAAATAAAATATCGCCTCTATAAAGGTGTGCGATCTGTTGCCCGGATTACACGCGGTTTAGTCTGATTACGCTGCAGGGGTTGGCAGCTCCTAACTTTCCTGCTTCCATTCACTCTGGAAGAAGAGAAACCTGTAAGAGAGGGTCCGGCCAAAGATGTGACCTCGTCAATGCGGCGATGGAATTACGTTCGTGATTATCTTGGGAAGGAGAAGCGATGAAAAAGAAGAAGAAAAAGTCTCCTCAAACAAATTCCTCTAGTTCCCTCGTGTTTAGTCGAGCAAAACGAGAATTCTGATCAGACGCATGCGGTTTTCCTTGCTCGTAGGCAACCCCTCAAACTCTTACACTTCACCGCCAGAGTTCTTACGTAGTGAATTGAGATGGGATGTCGACTGTTTTATAACTTGACTACCCGCATTCAAAAAAGACCGAAGAAGGCTTTTCAGTACATTCTGCTTTATGTCCTCCATTCCTCAATTTGAGAATCTTAATAACAAAAGAATTGCTGTAGTAAATGACCTTTAAAGGTACCTATAATAATTGTTTCGTAATCGGCTTACCCTCCCCGTAATTGTAAGACTGACATCCCCCTCGAGGACTTACAAGCCAAAGTCTAGGGGTTAGAAGCCTGTCGGGGAGCCTTTGGCACGAAACCACAGAATGGAAAACCTGTTACGAGGGGTCGGCCCGTAGCCAGGCATGAACATGGCCGATTCCGGTGGCCGCGCTCGCTAAAGTGTCTCGCTTTGGTGCTTCGTGGCGCACGGGATCGTGGGCATTTACAAACAGAAACACCCGCCTTGGGCATGGGTGTTTCTGTTTGTAAATGTGTATACGTCTGTGTATGTATATGTAAAAAGGAAAACATTAAAAATTAACAGATCCACTAAGGGCATGTAAGAAACTGGAAGACACAGAGGAAAAAGGGGGGAAAAAAATAAAACAAGAGGAAGCGGATGATTTGAAATGCAAACAAAATTGACGATTGGTGGAATGAGTGGTGGAGGAAACCGGAGGACCCGCAGAAAACTCGCCCAGACGCCGCTTCGTCCACCACGAATCCCACATGCGGGCGCTTAGGATCGAACCCGGGCCGCCTAGATGGGAGGCGGCCGGTCTTTAATGGTTCCGCCTGTATATTAATTGTATGATCTTCAAAAGGACATGTAAACCAAAAAGCGGCGAACAACATAACTAAAAAATCTGATGTTCCATTCACTTGATTTCCTCTACATCTCTGTAACAAAGTATTGTTAATAAGCTTATTCTTCTATCTACTTCTTGCTAAACGAGATAAAAATTAGCAAAAACTGTCTAATTACTTAGTTCCTAATAACTAGAACGGAAGTAAGGGCTTACACTAGGCTAAAGCGACAGTCAAAATTTTAAAAATGTCGTTGCTATGGGTTGGAATTCGTTTCTTTACGTGGCCAGGGGTAGACAAGTAACCTATGTGAGAAGTTTAATTATTTTAAAACTGCAATCAACAACAATGAATATCTCGAAAACGCCCAAATCGATTAAAACATTGTGAATAACATAAATTGCGTGTTTTAAGGAGATCTACATGTTTTGTATAGTAAGTTTTGTCTATCTCTTACGGTTTGACAATTATGCAACATTCTGCAAAATTCATCCAGAATAAAGAGGTATTTAGAGGCTATGTTTATGAGCTATGCTACCCACAGGCACATACACGGACCTTTTTCTAAAATGCTCTTTTGGGATTCAAGGGGTCCCAAAACATGTATTCCCGGTGAAACTCGGTATCGAATTATTAGGTGCAATACAATACCTTCTCTATACACTATGTACATAGTACGTGTAGAGAAAGTAAAAACGAAAAGTCTGTTGAATATCAAACCTTATATTTAAGTTCATCTTCCAAGGATCTGACACGAAGATTTTCAGGAAAATCCACTTACCACAAACTACACTTTGCATGGAAAACTTTGATTTTTTTTTCTCCAAAACTGGCTGCAACCTTTAGGTTAAATACTATATATTTGGATGAAAAATAGAACGTTTATCTTGAATTTCCTGGGAAAAGTCTCTGAAATCCTGTTCATCCTGAATGACTTTTGGATAACTGCTGAACCAAAGGGATTGATAAAATCTTACTATAAAAATCACGTTGTGCACGTCAAAACACAAATTAAGTCAAACACATTATTGTTGTGGAGCTAAGCATTTCCGAGATATTGCTTTTCATAAATTAAAATTTCCCAATAATTATACTTTCCTTAAATGAACTGTCATTCATTTTTGTCCCTGATTATGCAAAGAAAACCAAAATTCCACGCAATTCACATAGTGATTAGCTCTTAAAAGATTTGGCTATCGCTTTAGCCTCGAATATTCTCTATTTTATTTGTACCTGCAAGAAAATCTGTGATAAAACCGTGTCTATGTTTGTCTGGATTAGCTTAAAACAGATAGAAGTAGTAGTTTGTTGAATAGGTAGAGAAATTTATATGAATGTTTAAATCAGGGTACCTAGTTAAAAGTAATATTTATGGTGTAATATCAGTATGGACTTTTTGGATAAAATGTAATACCTTCACTGTCTTCTAGCACGTGATAGAGAAAGCAACATATAAAATAAGAATGGTTTTTGAGGAAGATTTTATTGAAAATCTGCGTCTTGCATCCATGAAGGATGCTCATAGAGAGTTTCGATTTTGTTTTTTCTGCCCACAGATACAGAAGGATATTTTGGGAGCCAGGGGACTTTATAACGTCGATCAACATATTGCTTTCTGTAGCACGTATCTAGATAGAGAAGATACTGTAATACACCCAAAATTTAAATACCGAGATTTCACTGGAAATATTCGTTCTCACTCTTCATTAAAAAAAAAAAAGTTTTTAGAAAAAGCTCCATGTGTCTGTCTGCGTTAACTACCTTCCAAATACACCTTAGGTAGAACATTTTTCAATTTTTTTATTTTTTTACAACATTAATATTGATTTTTATTAAAATACCGCAGATTTAAGATGTTTTGATCACAAATGAAATGTATGTCTTGAATTTTCTGGGAATAGCTTCAGAAGTAATCTTTTTCTGAGTGACTTCTGTATAACTGATAAGCGTAAGAGATAAACAAAAACTTACTGCACAAAAAATGCAGCTCTCCTTAAAACACACAATTTATGTTGGTTTCAATTTAAAATACTTACAGTTTACTCAAATAGGAAGTCGTCCGTGTTTTGTTTTGTTTTATTTCTGTTGGCGCAAAGTAGCGAATTTTAATGACAGTTGCATGGCGACACTTTTGTCCATCACTTTAGCTTAGTGTATTCAATTATTTCTCTTCTACTTATAATTAATTACACAATAAGACCATTTCTGCTAATCTCGAAAAAGGATAAACTTACTTAAGAATAGTTTGTTTGCAAAATAGGTAGAGAAAGTCACGTGAATGGCGCACCAGATTTTTTGAAAGAAACCAGTGTTGCCTCTGCCGTAGATAGGCGGAAGAGAATATAAATAAAAAAAAACTGACGTGTGCCATTCACATGACTTTCTCTACATCGCTGCAACAAAGTATTCTTTTTACTTCATGCTAATCAAGAAAAAATTAGCAGAAATAGTCTTATTACTTGCTTTCTTGTAAGTAAAAGCGAAATAAGGTAGTAGCATAGGTTGGCGTATTAGTCAAAAGCTGGTTGCTATGTGATTAAAGTTCCTTTGTTTCTTTAGACAGGAGTTGACAAATACCCGTAGGAGGAAAGTATAAATTTTTAAAGCTGAAACAAATAACAAGTAATATGTACAAAACGGTCCACTCCACGAAAAAATGTATATAACATAAATTGTGTGTTTTAAAGAGCTCTATATTTTCTTTTAGGTAAGTTTTCCTGTGTCTCTTACGGTTTGTCAGTTATACAAAATTCAGTAAAATTCATCCAGAATAAAGAAGTCTTCAGAGGCTGTTCCCAGAAAATTCAAGATATACATTTTATTTTGTCAGGTAAATGTCTATGATATACAACATTTTAATCAAAATTGTTAAAACTATTTTTTAGAAAATTAAAATTTTCGAAAAAAGTTCCATGTAAAGGGTAGTGTGGAGTGGGGGTATTTTCTTGAAAATCTTCGTGTTGCATCCGTGGAAGATATCAAACTTAAATACTAAGTTTGGTATTCAAAGGTATTTTCGTTTTTCAGCTATGCTGTACACACACACGCGCGCGCGTACACACACTTTTATTGGATTCAGGGGGACCCAAAACATATATTTCCGGTGAAATCTACTATCGAATTTTTGGGTGGTATGCAATACCTTCTCTGTAAACCATGTACATAGTACGTATAGAGAAAGTAAGAAGCTTATTTTGGACTGTTCTGTATCTAACAGTGGCACTGTCAAGCATACATATATTGTGAGCTAATTTTCATTGAGTGCATTAAGTGCCGCGCTGAAAGCAGCTTATTTGCGGTTTTGCGTTGAAGTTAGGACTGCTTTCTCACATGTGGTCTGATGCCAACTGTGATCAGTTTTTGCGCCAGCTGTGACGCTTCTTGTAAAGGAGCCTGGCATGCAGGCTGTCAAGCTAGTTGCCAAGAACTGTTTTCATCGATGTTTCCTTTTTATCTTCTTTAACCATTGGGCAATCCTTCCACTGAAAAGCCTACAATGCTCTTGCTTCGAGGCCTCGAAATTTCATCTCATAGATGGCAATCCTTACATTTACAAGATACAGTAAATGAACTGGACGTAAAAACCCAATTCAAATATCGTGATTATATTATCAGAAATGTAAGACAAAAATTTTAGACAATTCTTAACAAGTATTGCTATTTTTTTACATTCTCAGAATACTCTTCAGAATAAAGCAATACAAATCTAATATGACTGCCCCCATGGTCGAGTGGTCAGCGAGCTGACTTCTCACCCGGATGTCCCGGGGTCGATTCCCGGCTGGGGCGGGGAATTTTTCTTTAACCAGAATTATTCCCTATCCCCCACAGAGTCAGGAAGTATGGATGTGAGAGTGAATGTGTGCGGAAATATAATTGTTTAAACCCATTTGTTTCTAATTCGAAGCCCCCGATATGACCTTAGATGTTAAAGAGGGCTATATAAATTAAAAACAAAAAATCTAATATGGTACGTTCACATGACTTACTCTGCATCTCTGTAAAAAAGTATTGTTAAAAAGCTTGCCCTTCCATTTATTTCATGCTAATCGAGAACTAAGAAATAGTCTGTGTATGTACACGAGTTGACAAATTCCTGTATGAGAAAAGTATACGTTTTTCAAATCTGAAACTAAAAACAAAGAATATCTTAAACACGATCAGCTCCAGGGAAAAAAAAAGTACATAACATAAAATGTGTGTTTTTATGTGCTGTACATTTTCTGTGTGGTAAGTTGTTTCCATCTCTTATGGTTTAGCAATTATGCAAAAATCCCTTAAATTCATCGGGAATAAAATAGTATTCAGAGGCTACTCCCCGAGAATTCAAGATATACATTTTATTTGCCAAGTAAATGTCTTAAATATACGAGATTTTAATAAAAATCGTTAGAGGCATTTTTAAAAAAAAATAAAAATTTTCGAAAATTTTTCCATGTAAAGTGTAGTTTGGAGAAGGGGGATATTCTTGAAAATCTTCGTGTCGCATCCTTGGAAGATACCAAACTTAAATACTAACTTTAGTTTCTAACAGTCTTTTCATTTTTGAGCTATACTGCCCACACACACACACACACACACACACACACACACACACACACGCACACACACAGAGTCAGATACTCACACGGACATTTTTCTAAAAATACTTTTGTTTGGATTCATGAGTTCTCAAAACATATATTTCCGGTGAAATCTCGGTATCGAATTTTTGGGTGCAATACAATGCCTTCTCTATACACTATATACATAATACGTATAGAGAAAGTAAAAAGAGTATTGTTCTATCTACTTCATGCTAATCGAGATAAGAATTAGTCTATTCCATTAAACATTTTTTTCAAAAGTGCATTTTTACACTTTCAGAATGTGCAAAAGTAGTATACAAAAACATATACTATTATGATCCTCTAAGGGCAAAATTATCCTTATATCAGTAGTAATTTTTTTAAAAAATATGTTTGTATGAAGACACGTTTAATTTTTATAGATTAAAATTTCTAACCATTTAAAAAATTATATTAATTCAATAGTCTAAAATTATTGAAAAATCCCTCTTTAAAGTTATTGTATTTCGTTTAAAGCTTAAATTCAAGAAAAGTCAACCAAGTTTCTTAAATTTTGAGGCGCGTGGAACATTCTGATAATGTAACATATTTGTATAAGAACATTTATGAAATAATGTATATCTTCTAAAGTTTTTACGCAATTTTCTTGAAATTTGGTAGTTATATTAGTATAATAAATTATAACCGCAGTAAAACTTGAGAAAAATCTACACAAATATATAGAAATTTAAACTTCGCTCCCAGAATTCCTAAAAACTCGTCGAGATGTTTCGTAAGATATTTCGTATGGTTTCCCAACTCTGTCGAGAGCAATAGCTTGCCAAGCACCGGTTGGAACGGTAAAGAAAACCAGTTTGGTTGATCTGTCTGGCGGAAATGATGCTGGAGATGAACTGATACCAATCCATCATTCTGTCCAGACCAATATAAATAATAATAATAATCAGATGTGAGCTGGTACCAGGAAGCTGTCTTTGGCCAATTAACAACCCTGCTCGGGGCAATATGGAATAAGTAGATGCTTTGGCGCCTGCAATGTGGTCCAGACGCGCAAACCCTCTGGACACAATTTAGAAACATGTGATGCTTTCTTGTATAGAAAAAATGTGCTGTCTAATGCGAGATAGGTGGCTCAGATGTGACCTCGAGGGGGTTTGTATTGCACCTAAACGTTTGATGTCGCGATAATACTAGAAATATAGGCTTTCACCTTCTTGAATAATTGAAAAAAAAAAAGTGTTCCATTCGCATTACTTTCTCTACATATCTACAATAAATTATTCTTAAAAATCTTTTTCTTCTGTCCACCCCATGCTAATTGGCATAAGCATTTACAGAAATTGTCTTATTGCTTGCATCCTTGTAGGTAGAAGGTAAATGACGGAATACCAGGCTAATACGATAGTAAAATCTTTTAAAAGCAGGTGTCATGTGGTTGAAATCCATTTCTTTGCATGGCCGGGAGCTTACAAATTTCTGCATGAGAAAATTAGGTATTTTAAAATTGAAATCAATAACAAGAAAATATCCGCGAAAAAGTGTATATGACATAAATTGTGTGCTTTTACGAGATCTACATGCTTTCTGAGGCAAGCTTTCGTCTATCTCTTACGGTTTGCCAGTTAAGCAAAATTTAACAACATTCATTCAGATTAAAGAGGTCTTCAGTGGCTATTTTCAGAAAATTGAAGACATCTATTTGATTTCGAACGTAAATATATTTGGTATACGGTACTTTAATCGAAATGGTTAGAGGCATTTTTGAGAAAATAAAAAATTCGAAGTTGTTTACATGTAAAGGGTAGTTTGAGGATGGGGGAATTATTTTCAAAATCTTCGTTTCGCATCCTTGGAAGATACTGAACTTAAGTACCAAGTTTGTTGCTTTACCAACTTTTCGTTTTTGAGTTATCGTGTGCACAAACACAAGGACGCAAACACATGCACCTTTTTCTAAAAATCTGATGTGTTCAATGTCTTCCACATGTCTTTCTCTACATCTCTGTAACAAATTATTATTAAAAACCTTATGCTTCTAATCGAGAAAAAATTAGCAGAAGTAGTCTTATTACTTGCTTCCTTGTAAGTAAAAGGAAAATAAGGGAGTATCAGAGGTTAAATTGATAGTCAAATACTGGTTGCTACGTGACTGAAGTTCCTTTGTTTGTATGGGCAGGAGTTGACAAATTCTTGATGGGAAAAGTATAAATGTTTCATAGCTGAAACTAAAAACAAGGAATATCTCAAAAACAGTCAACTCCACGAAGAAAATCTATTTAACATAAATTGTGTGTTTAAAAGTGCTCTACATTTGTTGTGTGGTAAGTTTTTGCCCATCTCTTAAGGTTTAGCAGTTATACAAAATTCCGTAAAATTGACCCAGAATAAAGTAGTCTTCAGAGGCTATTCCCGTAAAATTCCAAATATACATTTTATTTGTCGGGTAAATATCTTTAATATACAATATTTTAATCAAAATCTTTAGCCATTTTTTAGAAAATCAAAATTTTCGAAAAAAGTTCCTTGTAAAGGTCAGTTTAGGGTGGGGGGATTTTTCTCAAAATCTTCGTGTCCCATCCCTGGAAGATACTAAACTTAAATACCAAACTTGGTATTTTACCGACTTTTCGTTTTTGAGTTATCGTGTTCACAGACACACGGACACACACATGGACCTTTTTCTGAAAATACTTTTTTTGGATACAGGGGAGTCTAAAACATATATTTCCGGTGAAATCTCGATATCGAATTTTTTGGTGGAGTGCAATACTTTCTCTATACACTATGTACATAGTACGTGTAGAGAAAGTAAAAATGTATTCTGCTATCTAGTTCATGCTAATCGAGATAAACATTAGCAGAACTTTGGAAATAATAACAACGGAATACACTAGGCTGAAACGATAGTCAAATATTTTAAAAGTTGGTCATGTGGCTGAAATCCGTTTCTTTGCACGTCCTTTATGAGAAAACTAAGTACTTTAAAACTGAAACCAATAACACAACTTCTCGGAACCGTTCAACTTCACGAAAAAAATGTATATGATATAAATGAAGCGTTTTAACGAGATCTGCATTTTTTTTTGTGGAGTAAATCTTTGTTTATTTCTTACCGTTTACTGGTTTGTTTTTTTTTAAATTCGGCAAAACTCATACTTAACTGAAGTGGTCTTCAAAGTCTATTACCAGAAAATTCAAGATATACGTTTTATTTTCTTGTAAATATTTTTAAGATACGTATTTTAATTAAAATCGATAGATATTTTTAAGAAAATAACATTTTCGAAGTGTTATTCATGTAAATGGTAGTTTCAGGGTGAGGGAATTTTTGTTTTTTGTTTTTTTTTGTTTGTTTTGTTTTTTTTTTTTCCTTGGAGGATTCTAAACTTAAATACCAAGTTTGTTACTTACTGTCTTTTCGTTTTTGAGTTTTGTGCTACATTCACGTAACTTTCTCTATCTATATTGCAGCAAACTGTTCTTACTAAAGGTTATTCTTCTACTTCATAGGTATCAAAATAAACATTAGCAGAAGTGTTTTATTTTATTATTTCCTCGTACAAGGCAGTATGGAAAATCAATAAGCTAATGCGATAGCCAAATCCTTTACCCATTTGAGAAAAGTATCGTTATTGGGAAATTTAAACTTATAACAAGCAATATCCCGGAATGGTTAGTTTCACAACAAACGTGTATACTTTCTCTATACGCACTATGTTCATAGTGTACAGAGAGTGTATTGCACTCTACCAAAAAATTCGATACCGAGATTTCACCGGAAATATATGTTTTAGACTCCCCTGTATCCAAAAAAAGTATTTTCAGAAAAATTTCCATGTGTGTGTCCGTGTGTCTGTGAACACGATAACTCAAAAACGAAAAGTCGGTAAAATACCAAACTTGGTATTTAAGTTTAGTATCTTCATGGGATGCGACACGAAGGTTTTAGGAAAACTCCCCCGCCCCAAACTACCCTTAATGGAACTTTTTTCAAAAATTTCGATATTCTCAAAGATGGCTCTAACGATTTTGATTAAAATATCATATATTAAAGATATTTACGTGACAAATAAAATGTATATCTTGAATTTTCAGGGAATAGCCTCTGAAGAGTAGTTTAATCTGGATGAATTTTACGGAATTTTGAATAACTGCTAAACCATAAGAGATGGACAAAAACTAACTATACAAAAATGTAGAGCACGTTAAAACACACAATTTATGTTATATACATTTTTTTCGTGTAGTTGGTCGTTTTTGAGACATTCCTTGTTTTTGGTTTCTGCTATTAAAAACTTTTTCATACAGGAATTTGTCAACTGCTGTCCATACAAACAAACGAACTTCAGTAGCATAGCAACCAGCTTTTAACTTTCACTTTAACCTATGGTGCTCCCTTATTTCGCTTCTACTTATAAGGAAGCAAGTAATAAGACTATTTCTGCTATTTTTTTTTCTGATTAGAATGAACCAAATAGAAGTATAAGCTTTTTAATAATAATTTGTTGCAGAGATGTAGAGACAGTCATGTGAATGGTACATGTCAGATTTTATACAGTAAATTATCTTATCTCTTACAGTTTATCTCTTATGCTCAGAATGAAGAGAATTCCAGAGACTACTGGAAAGTAATTTAAGATAGAGGTTTTTATTTTTCATCTAAATATCATTAATGTAAGATATTTTGATGTCATTAGAGAACCTTTTTTGAGAAAATAAACCATTTTCTCAAATGTTTCCATATAAAGGGAAGATGTTGCATCCTTGGTAGATGCTGAACACTAATATTAGGTTTTGTATTTAACCTTGTTTTTGAGTTGTACAGAGCGCGCACACATATGAACCCTTTTCAATTTTGTATACATATTTTCATTTTCTCTAGCCCCGTATGTACAATGTACATTGGAATAGAGGAGTATTGTATTCCACCTAAAAATTCGAAGTCAATATTTCACCGGAAATACATGGAATAGGACCCTCTGAATCTAAAAAAAGTATTTTTAGAAACAGGTCCGTGTGTATGTGTGTGTGTGTGTGTCCGTCTGTCTGTGTGTGTGTGTCTGTGGACAGCATATCCCAAAAACGAAAAGGCAGATAAATACTAAACTTGGTATTTAAGTTTGGTGTCTTCCAGGTATGCGACACGAAGATTTTCAAGAAAATACCCCCACCCCTAACTACCCTTTACATGGAAAAATTTACGAAAATTTTTTTTTTCTTAAAAATGGCTATAACAATTTTTATTAAAATACCACATATTAAAGTCATTTCTATTACAAATAAAATGTTATATTGCATTTTCTGGGAATAGCTTCTAAAGACCTGTTTATTCAGAAAGAATTTTGCTTATTTTAGCATAACTAGTAAACCGTAAGACATAGACAAAAACTTACTATACAGAAAATGTAGATCTTGTTAAAATACACAAGTTATGTCATGAATTTTTTTCGTGGAGCTTACCGTTTTCGAGGTGTTCCTTGTTATTAGTTTCAATTATGAGGTACTTCTACTTTTCTGAGACGGAAGTGTGTGTGTGTGTGTTTCTTTTGTTCTACTCCTGATCAAGCAAAGAAGCGATTTGCAATGACAATCGCATATAGACAGCTTTTAAAATATTTGACTATCACTTTGGCCTTGTGCATTCCCTTAGTTCCAGTTTACTTATAAGGAACTAATAAAATTCTGCTGTTTATCTCGATTAGCATTGTGTTGGCAGAAGAGTTATCTTTTGTAAGAAGTTCGTTTGTAGAGTAGCTAGAGAAAAGCATGTGAATGTAACACCTCAGATTTTTTTATTAGATTCAAACCCTGTATTTCCGATGAGATCTTGGTAACGAAATTTTGGGTGGAATACAATATCTTCTCTATCTACGTACATACATAGTACTTGGCAGAGAAAGTAATAAATACTGCAGTCTGCTCGTCTAACCTGTCACGTTTAGCTTTATGTTTGCTGGCTAACAAGTTGACAGGCGGGGAGTCAGACGCAAGCGCAGTAGCGGCAGTGAAAACGATGTTACGATTCCGACGGTTGGTTAATCCGCCATTATGTTTCGATTATAGTGGTTTTTTACTTTCTCTACACGTACTATGTACATAGTGTATAGAGAAGGTATTGCATTCGACCCAAAAATTCGATACCGAGATTTCACTGGAAGTACATGTTTTGTGTCCCCCTGAATCCAAAAAAAACATTTTTACAAAAAGGTCCGTGTGTGTCTGTGTGTGTGTGTGTGTGTGTGTGTCTGTGGACATCATAGCTCAAACACGAAGAGACCGTTAAATAACTAACTTAGTATTTAAGTTTGGTATCTTCCACGGATGCGACACGAAGATTTTCAAGAAAATCCCCCACCCACAACTACCCTTTACATGGAACTTTTTTCGAAAATTTTTATTTTCTTAAAAATGGCTCTAACAATTTTGGTTAAAATGTCAAATATTAAAGGTATTTACCTGACAAATAAAATGTATATCTTTAATTTTCTGGGAGTAGCCTCTGAAGTCTACTTTATTCTAGATGAATTCTTCGGAATTTTGCATAACTGCTAAACCGTAAGAGATGGACAAAAACTTAACACACCAGAAATGTAGATCACATTAAAACACACAATTTATGTCATATATTTTTTCGTGCAGTTGATTGTTTTTGACATATTCCTTGCTCTTGGTTTCAGCTTTGAAAAAATTATACTTATCTCATACAGGAATTTGTGAACTCGTGTCTATACAAAGGAACCTAAGTCACGTAGCAACCAGCTTTTGATTAACAGTTTAGCCTATAGTACTCCCTTATTTCCCTTCTACATACAAGGAAGCAAGTAATAAGACTATTTCTGCTATTTTTTCTGGATTAAAATGAAGTAAATAGAGATATAAGCCTTTTAATAATAATTCGTTGCAGAGATGTAGAGAAAGTCCTTTGAATGGAACACATAAGATTTTTAATGATTAATTTATATAAAATTGATCCTTTCATAATTAAGAAGAGAATATTGATTGTTCTCCATAAGTGGAACTTTGCAATGAACGTCTTCCACTTCAAGAGTCTATACAAGTTGCCATCATCAATATTTGATTGACTTTATAAAATAATAACATATCTGGAAAAGAAAGTTTTTTTTCCACTGTTTCCATTGGTGCTTTACCGCCATAAAGCAAGTAGTCAAATTAAAAAAGTCACGTTTTGACAATTTTATAGTTTAAGGCTCTTTAGCATGGTTGGTTATATCGGACGATGAATGAAATCGGTAAAATTATGCTCAAATGATCTTAGTGTCCATGGAGCTTATAGTTATTGGACATTCGTCTTGTCAGGTTAAGGGGAAACCCCTAAAAATTCCTTATCCGGGTAACTCACCCTAAGGGAACAAATTATTGTTAAAAAGCTTACTTTCCTATCTACTTCATGTTAATAGAGATAAACATTAGCAGAAATTGTCTCATTACTCCGTTATAACTAGAAGAGAAATAAGAGAATACACTAGGCTAAAGCGATAGTCAAACATTTTAAAAGCTGTTTGCTGTGTGACTGATGTGATGTGTTTCTTTACGTGACCTCGTGTTGACGAACTTTCCTATGACAAAATATGTATTTGAAAACTGAAACCAATAATAAGGAACACCTTGGAAATGGTAAACTACACGAAAAAAGCGATATTACATAAATTGTGTGTTTTAACGAGATCTACACTTTCTGTGTAGTAAGTTTATGTATATCTCTTACCAATTACTACCAGTTATGCATAATTTAGCAAAATTCGACCAGAAAAACGAGGTCTTCAGAAATTTTTTCCAGAAAATTAAAGATATAAATTTTATTTGTCACGTAATGGTCATTAATATACGGCATATTAATCAAAATCGTTAAGAGGCATTTTTAAGAAAAGTAAACTTTTCGACATTTTTTTTCCTTATAAAGGGTAGTTTACGTGGGGGGATTTGCCTCAAAATGTCTCTCTCATCCTTGGGAGATACTAAACTTAAATACCAAGTTTGGTATTTTAACGACTTATTGCTTTTGATTAAACGTGTTCATGCTTTTGATTTATCGTGTTCACAGAAGCACGGGTGCACAGAGACAGGCGCGCGCGCGCACACACGCACACACACACAAAGTGCATTTCCGGTGAACTTTCTGTGTGGGATTTTGGCTGGAGTGCAATACCTTCTCTACCGGTGTACTATGTACTAAACATAGAAATTAGTATTAAGACGTCAGTTTTACATTGCTTAATTAATAACATATTTTTGTGTGTTTTCTTTTCTGTAATACTTTTCGTTTAACTGTCGGAATTAATAAATGTTATTAGAGGCAGACATAGTATTATTTATTTTGCTCTAAAATGTTGTACCTTAAAGTCTACTCTTTCGAAGCTAAATTTTCAAAACTGCTGCTTTTGAAAGATAATTCATGTGATTGTTGTGAAATTAAAAATATAAAATACGATTAGATACCCTATTATTCTTATTGTAAGCATTTTAAACTAAAGTATTAACAGTTATGAACTTTTAACTTAAGGTGTTCCGAAGGTAAGCTATTCATTCCCGTATCGCATCATTTGGCTGTGTGTATCGGTTACCCGGGACTCCGCTAGAGGGCAGCTTGGTCTTGCAGACAGAGGAGAGTCAAGGAATGCCACGGCAACACTGCACTGAGTACTACCACTACTACTACACACTACGTGGGCCGTTCTATTCAACACACTTGTGTTTCTTTTTATACTACATTACTTGCCAGAACCAAGGCGGATGACTGTGCCAGTGGGAGAAGTTGGAGGGGGGAAGTATAGTCGCGGCCTCGCACAAATTGCTCTTTAAAAACGTAGCATTATAAACACATCAAAATCGTGCAAAATTTTGTCCTTCTAGCATGGGTTTAACCCAGATTGCTTATCAACAATGACTTTCTAATGTGGTTCTTTAAGTCATATACAGGAGTGCTCCAATTAATGGCCGCGCAATGGCCAAATGGTTAGACCACTCGCCTCTCGCCCAGGCGGACCACAAGTGACATTGGTGGTCAAAGTGGTTTTCCCTGGGTCATCCGGTTTCCCCCACCATCGCTTTCCACCGGTAGTCCGTCTTCATTCCATGTATCATCCGCCTGCGGTGCCATAGTGGTAAAAGCTAGCGTTAAACACTAACAAAAACTCCACAAAACTCCAATTAACCGAAATGCTATGAGGAAAATCTGATATAATACATCCACGGGAATTTTTACTTTCTCTGTACGTACTATGTACATAGTGCATAGAGAAGGTATTGTAATGCACACAGAAATTCGATACCGAGATTTCACCGGAAGTACATGTTTTGAGACCACCTGAATCCAAAAAAATCTGATGTGTTCCATTCATATGACTTTCTCTACATCTCTGCAACATATTTGTTTTAGAAAGCTCATGCTTCTATTTACTTCATGCTAATTGAGAAAAAATTAGCAGAAAAAGTCTTGCTTGCTTCCTTGTAAGTAGAAGGGAAATAAGGGAGTAGTATAGGTTAAAGCGATAATCAAAAGCTGGTTGCTATGTGACTGAAGTGCCTTTGTTTGTATGGACAGGAGTTGACAAATTCCTGTATGAGAAAAGCTAAGTTTTTCGAACCTGAAAACAAAAGGAATATCTCAAAAACGATCAACACGAAAAAAATGTATAGAACATAAATTGTGTGTTTTAATGTGCTCTACATTTTTTGTGTGGTAAGTTTTTGTCTATCTCTTACGGTTTAGCAGTTATGCAAATTTCCGAAAAATTCACTCAGAATAAAGTAGTCTTCAGAGGCTATTCCCAGCTACTTCCTTATTTCGCTTCTACTTACAGGGAAGTAAATAATAAGACTATTTCTGCTAATTTTTTGCACTTAGCATGAAGTAAATAGAAGCATAAACTTTTTAACAAACATTTGTTGCAGAGATATTGAGAAAGTCATGTGAATGAATTACATCAGATTTTTTGTACCTGCTGTTCACATACACACGCACACACAGTACACACATGGACCATTTCCTATTGTTTTTTAAAACATATTTACGGTGAACTCTCTATATAGGCCTTGATTGATATGAGAGTCTATCTACCAACTATGTATCTACTTATATTGTACATCGTAGAGAAGTTAAAAGTTGGGCACAGTGAGCAGAATCAAGTTCGCAGGAAATATCAATGTGATCCTCAGGCTATAAACAGATGAACAAGAAGAAACAACTGCCGTTACATTGTATATATCGTATGGCGAATGTAGAGTCATACAGAAACGTGGCTATTTCCCTGCTTTCCCGGATTCAAGAGCGGAAGGGGGAAAAGTTATAAATACCATGGTAAAACTCACAAATACCGCTGGAGTATTAATGCTGTTAATGTGCGGTGGTCAAGAATAATTTTACCACAACGACCCAATGCACAGGGGCCGAGAACGACCATACCAAATTACCAAATGGAGGGGGGTTGCTTTTTTTTTATATGTGCGTAGAGGGACGGTTAACTAGCTGGACTCCGCAAGCAAATAAACGTATATAAACTCCTCAACCGTGAAGTAACTAGCAAAAGTGCTTCGTATAAATTGAGATGCACAAAAACAGAAAGGGCTCAGAGATACATCCAGTTTGATGTAAAAGTTCACTGGTGCAGTGCTAATGCATCTACGGCTTTTCAAAATAACTAATTATTGCATGTAACACAACTATTGCAACGCAGATTCGCTGTTGAAAGTGCCTGCAAATACCAGCAAGCACTAAAACTAACTTCATTCTGAGACATGTTTAAAACCGCAAGATCAACTTAAAGCTTCTGATGAGTTCCGCTTACGTGACTTTCTCTACATCTCTGTAACAAATTATTGTTAATAAGCTTATTATTCTGTCTACTTCTTGCTAACTGAGATAAACATTAGCAGAAATTTTCCTTGTTACTGGGTTCATTATAATTAGAAGGGAAAACATCTAATGTTCTATTCACATGATGTCCTCCAGCTGTCCTGTAAACAAACCTTTTATTCAAAACATTAATCTGGTACCTAAATCATGCTAAACAAGATAAACATAAACAGAATTAGTCTTATTACTAGCTTTCTTATAAATAAAAGGAAAATAAGAAAATGCCCAGTCCTTTAAAAGTCTGGCTATTTGAAACAATTGGAATTTCAATCTCTTTGCTTGTCAGGAATAAACAAACGAGAAAAAAGATATCTTCGCATTTGAGAAAAGTTTAAGTGGCTAAAATTGAAACTAAAAATCCAAAATATCTCGAAAAGGGTTGACTCTACAAAAACTTTATATGGCATACATTGTGCATTTTAATGAGATTTACACTTTTTGTGTAGTAAGCTTCTATACATCTCTTACGGTTTGCTAGTTGTACAAAAGTCGTGCAGAATGAAGAGGTTTTCAGATAATTCAAGATATACATTTCGTTTATTAAAAAATATCGTAAAAATAAGATATTTTCATAAAAATTGTTAGAGCTATTTTTAAGAAAATCAAAAATTTCGAAAATGCACAGGGGCCGAGAACGCCCAACCAAATTACCAAATGGAGGGGGGGGGGTTGCTTTTTTTTTTATATGTGCGTAGAAGGACGGTTAACTAGCAGGGCTCTGCAAGCAAATAAACGTATATAAACTCCTCAACCGTGAAGTAACTAGCAAAGTGCTTCATATAAATTTTGAGTTTTAACGTCCTTTAATCTGATTAGGTGAAATGATGCTCAAATGATCTCGGGGTCCATGGAGCTTAAATTTACTCCACATTCGTCTTCTCAGAATGAGGGAAAACCCCGAGAAAAACCTCATCCGGGTAACTCACCCTAAGCGAGATTCGAACTCATGACCTTTTGAATGTGAGGCAGACACGCTACCACCACACTACCCAGGTAGGCTCGTATAAATTGGGATGCACAAAACAGAAAAAGCGTTTCCACAGCAGAGATTCATCCAGTTTGATGTAAAAGTTCACTGCAGTGCTAATGCATCTACGGCTTTTCAAAATAACTAATTATTGCAATTCAGATTCTCTGTTAAAAGTGCTTGCAAATACCAGCAAGCACTAAAACTTAACTTCATTCTGAGACACGTTTAAAACCGCAAGATCAACTTAAAGCTTCTGATGCGTTCCGTTTACATGCCTTTCTCTGCATCTCTGTAACAAATTATTGTTAATAAGCTTATTATATCTATTTCTTACTAACCGAGATAAACATTAGCAGAAATGAAATGAAATGGCGTGTTATTTATGGACGCTCTTTAACTGCTGCGGTGAAAGACCACTTAATTTTGCTCAGAAGCCTCTCTATCAGGCTTGAGGTTCCTTTACGTGTCGTAAATATACGACGCAGGACCTACGGCTTTACTTTCCTTCCGAAGGAAGCCATGCTAAGGATTTATAAGCCCGAAAAAAGCCGGGTTTGAACCCGCGACCTTGGGTATATGAAGTTAGCATAGTAACCATTACACCACGGAAAGTTAATAGAAGGGAAGAACACATCAGATTTTTGCAAAAAGGTCCGTGTGTGCGTTCGTGTGTCTGTGAACACGATAACTCAAAAACGTCAGTTGGTAAAATACCAAACTCGGTATTTCAGTTTAGTATCTACCGGGGATTTGACACGAAGATTTTGAGAAAAATCCCCCACCCAAAAGCTACTCTTTATGGGGAAAAAATCGAAAATTTTGATTAAAATGCCGTATATTAAAGAAATTTATATGACAAATAAAATGTATATCTTGAATTTTCTGGGAATATCCTCTAAACACCTCTTTATTCTGAATGAAGTTCGTTGAATTTTGCGTAACTGGTAAACCGTAACAGAGAGTAACTTACTTCCCGAAAAATGTAGACCACGTTGAAACACAATTTGTCATAAACGTTTTTGTTTGTTTTTTTTTGTTTTTTGTTTTTTTTTATGGGAATTGACCGTTTCTAAGATATTCTTTGTTATTTGTTTCAGATTTATAACAATTAAACTTTTCTCACACAGAAAGTTGTTAACTCCTGGCCCTGCAAAAAAAAAAAAAACTGATTACAACCATATGGCAACCAGCTTTTAAACGATTTGTGTATCGTTTTAGCCTATGTATTCCCTTATTTTCCTTCTACTTACAAGAAATCAAGTAATTAAGACAATTTCTGCTAAGGTTTATCTCGATTATCGTAAAGTAAATAGAAGAATATGTTTCTACTTTCTCTACATGTACTATTTACATAGTGTATAGAGAAGGAATTGTAATGCATCCAAAAATTCAATACCGAGTTTTCACCGGAAATACATGTTTTGAAACCCCCTGAATAAAAAAAAATGTAGAAAAATATCCGTGTGTAGGTCTGTCTGTGTGTATGAGTGTGTGTCTGTGGGCAGCATAGCTCAAAAACGAAAAGTCTATTAATAATCAAACTTGGTATTTAGGTTTGGCTTCTTCCAAGGATGCGACACGAAGATTTTCAACTAAATCCCCCTACCCCAAACTACCCTTTACATGGAACTTTTTTCGAAAACTTTGATTTTCTTAAAAATAGCTCTAATGATTTTGATTAAAATATCGTATTTTAAAGATGTTTACCTGACAAATAAAACGTACATCTTGAATTTTCTGGGAATAGCCTCTGAAAACTACTTTATTCTGGATGAATTTTGCATAAGTACTAAACCTAAGTGATGGACAAAAACTTAACACACACAAAATGTAGAGCACGAAACACACAATTTATGTTATATACATTTTTTTCGTGGAATTGATCGTTTTTGAGATATTCCTTGTTATTGGTTTCAGGTTTGAAAAGGTTAATACTTTTCTCAAACAGGAATTTGTCAACTCCTGTCACATAGCAACCAGCTTTGACTAATACTTTAACCTATGGCACTCTCTTATTTCGCTTCTACTTACAAGGAAGCAAGTAATAAGACTATTTCTGCTAATTTATTCTAGATTAGCATGAGGTAAATAGAATAATAAGGGTTTTAACAATAATCTATTGCAGAGATGTAGAGAAAGTCATGTGAATGGAACACATCAGATTTTTTAACAATAATTTGTTACGCGATGAAGAGAAACACATGGAACACATAGTATTCTTTTTGTAGCATTTTGGAATTCTCAAAGACATTTTATACTGAAGGTAATATGGTGAAATCGTAGGCACCTCCTACAATTCTCCATTTGCTGTGCACTAGAGTTTCAGCAGTACATGTAAAAACAAGATGATACTCGGGTAAAATTCCCAACGCGACACTCCACAGCAACATTGCATGGCTCCTTAGAGACTCATAAACAGACATGTATATGAATTCCTTGTGCTGCAGAAACTCTCAATGAGGGAATAGTCCAAATTCTACATCTACCCACTGCAAGGAAAACTTGTACGTTTCTGTACGCTTCTCTGCTTGCAACTGTTTTCTGCTGTAGGAGGAGTATGTGATAATACCACCTGTTTTATTTTCTATACTTTGTATAGCAAGTAGGATAAGTATTGTATTAAAAAAATCTGACGTATTCCATTCACATGACTTTCTCTACATCTCTGCAACAAATTGTTGTTAAAAGCCTGTGCTTCTCTTACCTTCATGCTAATTGAGAAAAACATTATCAGAAATACTCTTATTACTTGTTTCCATAAGAGTAGAATAGAAATAAGGGAGTTGCATAGGCTGAATTATTACTCAAACTGGTTGCTTTGTGACTGAAGTTGACAAATTCCCGTATGAGAAAAGTATAATTTTTTAAACCATAAACCAATAACAAGGAATATCTCTAAAACAATCAACTCCACGAAAAAAATGTATATGACATAAATTGTGTTTTATCATGATCTTACATTTCTTGAGTATCCTTTAGTGTTTACAGTTGGACAAAATTCAATAAAACTCATCCAGAATAAAGAGGACTTTTGAGGCTATTCCCAGAAAATTCAAAATATGCATTTTATTTGGCATGTAAATGTTATATTTATAAGAGATTTTCATCAAAATCGTTAGTCATTCTTCATAAATTCGAAATTTTTGACATTTTTTCCATATAAAAAGTACTTCTGTGTGTGGGGATCTTCTTGAAAATCTTCGTGTCGTATCCTTGGAAGATAGCAACCCTAAATATCAAGTTTGATACTTAAGGTCTTTTCGTTTTTTAGCAATGTACACACAGACACACACAGATACACACAGACTAAAAGATAGACACACACACGGACATTTTTCTAAAAATGCTTTTTTTGGTTTCAGGGGGTCTCAAAACATATGTTTACAGTAAAATCTGGTATCGAATTTTTGGGTGCATTACAATACCTTCTCTATACACTATGTACATAGTACATGTAGAGAAAACAAGAAACTGACGTGTTGCATACACAAGACTTTCCCTACATATTTGTAACAAATTATTGTTAATAAGGTTCTTGTTCTATCTACTTCATGCTAATCTGGAAAAACATTAGCAAAAACAGTCTTATTACTTGCTTTCTTATAAGTAGAAGGGAAATAAGGCTAAACCTAGAGTCAAATGTTTCAAAATGTGGTTACAAGGGAATTGAAATCCGTTTCTTTGCGTGCCCAGAATTTGACAAATTCCCGCATTAGAAATGTTTATTTTAAAATTGAAACTGATAACAAGGAATATCTCGAAAACAGACAAATTCATAAAAAAATGTATAACATCCAGATTCTGTGTGTTAGCAAGCTATTAATTTGTGTAGTAAGTTCTTGGCTATCTCTCACGGTTGACCGACCAGTTATGCAAAACTCAGAAAAAAAAAAACATCAAAAATAAAGTGGCCTTTAGAGGCTATTACCAGAAAATTCAAAATATACATTTTATTTTTGATGTAAGTATTTTTAATATATGGCATTTTAATCAAAATCGTTTGAGCCAGTTTTGAGAAAATCAACATTTGTGAAACTTTTTCCATGTAAAGGGTAGTTTGGGGTGGGAGTTACTTTTAAAAATCTTAGTGTCGCATCCTTGGAAGATGCTGAGCTTAATTGTCAAATTTGGTATATAAGGACTTTTCGTATTTGCGCTATGCTGCCCTCAGACACACACACACACATAGAGAAATTTTTTCAAAACTTGCTTTTCTTGGATGTAGGGGGTCCCAAAACATGCATTTCCGTGGAAATCTCGGTATCGAATTTTTGGGTACAATACGATACCCTGTCTATACACTTATTACATAGTGCGTGTTTAGTATATTATTATATTTTAATTATTTCCACCTTAATTTTTAAAATTCTATATCCCTGTCTACTGATTTTAATTTAAAATTTTAGTTTTTGGATTAGCTACTTATCTGAAAAGAAGTATATAGTTGATAAAATTTTTTCTCTTCTTTGGAAATACATTTAAAGTTTGAATATATGTCCTCGGTGCCGGGGTAATATTATTCGAATTTTGATTGCTTTTTTACTTTCTCTGTACGTACTAAATAATGTGATTTCACCGGAAATATGTGTTGAGGTTTCCTAAATAAACAGGAAGTATTTTTACTTTCTTTGATTACTACATAGAATACAGGTACATAAGGTATTGCATTCCATCCAGAAATTCGATACTGAGATTTCACTGGAAATGTGCATTTTAGGGTTCTTTGTATCCAAAAAAAATCCTTATTAGAAAAAGATCCATGTTCATTGTGTAAGCAAGCGTGTCTGTGAACAACATAACTCTAAAATGAATTTTATATTTAAGTCCTGCATTTTTCCAAGATTGAGCTGCGAAGGTTTTGAAGAACATCTCCCCAACCTAAACCCTTTACGTGGGGAAAAAAATCGATCATTTTGATTTTCTCAAAAACGGCTCTAACAATTTTGCTTATAATATCATGTATTAAAGGTATTTTACATGACAAATAAAATGTGATTTTAAATTTTCTCAGAATAGCCTCTCGATATTTCTTCATTCTGGTAAACTGAAAACAGTTAGGTGCTGTGTAAGTTGTAGTAAACTGTTGCAGCAGCTGTAGTAAAACTTACTACACAAAATGTAGATCTCGTTAAAACATAGAATTTATGCCATGTATTTTTATTTCTCTTGTGAATTTACGAGATATTCTATGTTATTCGTTTCAATTTTAAAGTACGTAAACTTTTCTCAAACTGAAATTTTCCATACTGTTTCTTTTGTTTTACTCCTGGAAAAGCATAGAGAACCGAATTTCAATTACATAGCAACCAGGTTTTAAATACTTGACTATTGCTTTGACTTAGTTTACTCTCCTATTTCCCTCTTACTATGCGGAACTAAGAAATAAAACCATTTCTGCTAATATTTAGACAGAAATGTATAAGAATAAACTTTTTAAGAATAATTTGTTAGGGAATAAGTATATAAAGTCTTGTAAACTTGTAGGATTTTTTAAAAAGGTCTGTGTGTGAAACAGGGAAAGAGAGAGAGAGAGAGAGAGAGAGAGAGAGAGAGAAGGGAGGGAGGGAGGAATAGCAGTAGGAGTATAGTGGCTGAAAGGGCAGCGAAATGACTATTCCCAAGCTGAATGCCCATTATATGGGGGGAAAAGAAGATATACAGCAGATTTTATTCGAATGCAGGGAAACGAAGATTTGGAGAAAAGAAAGTTTGTCTAGAGTGAATAATGAGTTTATTAATATAAATACCAACCATTTTTGAAAAAATTAAAGGAACAATATTTGGAGAAAGTAAAAAACAAATGGAAATGAACTAAAAAATCTGATATGTTCCATTTCTCCACCTATTCTGCAAAAGAAGGTCTTAAAATATTATTATTCTATCTACTTCATGTTAATTGGGATAACATGACCTTAAATGGTGTTATTACTATGTTTCTTATGCATAGCAAGGAAATAAGCAATACACCAAGCTAAAGCGAGAGTCAAATCTTTTAAAAGCTGTCGCTATGCGATTGTCAGCGAAAACCGATTCTCTTTCCATGACCGGGAATAAAACAACAGAGATATGAAACGTAGGAGGGCTTACCGTTTCAGAAAAAAATTAAATATTTTAGAACTGAAACCAATAAAGGGAATATCTCTGAAATTATTAGCTTTACAAAAAATGCATATGGCAAAAATTGTGTGTTTTAACAAGATCTACATTTTTGTGTGGTAAGTTTGTGTGTATCTATTACAGTTTACCTATTTTGGAAAAGTGATCCAGAAAGAAGATGACTTCAGAGGAGGCTAATCTCAGGAAATTCAAGACATCTTACTTTTTATGTAAACATTCTTAATATACGGTATTTTAATCAAAATCGTCATAACCAAGTTTTAGAAAATAAGATTTTTCTGAACATTTTTCATATAAAGGGTAGCTTGCAGTGGGGAATTTTCTTGAAAATCTATGTCTTACCTCCATAAACACGAAATTTCATATATAACGGACCTTTGCATTGAATTATGCTGCGCAGGAGCATATCCACACCGCACACAGATGTTTTTCTAAAAATGAATTTTTGGATTCAGGGGACCTGGAAACATGCCATCTGAAATACCGGTATCAAATTTTTGGGTGGAATGTAATACTTTCTCTGGCTTAGTATATGTGTAGAATCGGTGAAAAAAGTTAAAATAAACAAATAAAGCATAGAGAATTAAGAAAATTTAGCACTATTTTACTACTGTCTTACTGTCATTGGTTTCTGAAGTCTCCGTGGGAAAAAAAAAAAAAAAAAAAAAAAAAAAAAAGTGATAGTGCCATCTTATTCAGCAGTGATTCTCAAGTTCATCTTGGTATGTGAGTAAACAACAGGAAGAGCGACGCGACGTTAATCGGAACCTTCGGGACGCGACTCTCGAAACTTCGGCTTTCAGAAGCTTCCAGGAAGTTCTGTAACGTTATTTCTAGCTATAAAAGGAGGAAGGATTGCAATGCAATATTGTAGCATGGTTGTTGTGAATTGTACTTTATTGTGAGTGACTGGAGTGTTAGTGCTCTGTAGTGCGCGAGCCATGGATGGCGTGAAACCGTAAACTGTCTACGCTTCGAAACGTCGAGTAAACTATTTGCAGCAGTAAAATTAAGACTTTATTTGAATCATAAAGACATTTGTTATAATAAGAAAGTCAAGTTCTTAAGAAGGTGATAAATCTGTCAAATTTGATAACAATTTTTGAAACATTAAAAAAAAATGTTTCATAATAAAATGGTGTGAATTCTAAACTTGAAGAAAATACATAGTTTTCCTCACTTTTCATACTTTAGCTACCATTTAACTGAAACTATAATATAAGGGTAGGTGTGTGCCTATTGATAGCCACTGCTAACTTTAAACCGTATTTTCTTACAAATCTTTTTCCAACACTTTTCCATAGTCAAAGTATTTCACAGGACGCATTTTTCCACTAATTTATTTCAAAGCTTTTATACTGTATCTCAAAGGCATATTGAATAAAGTGAAAATGGTCATATTACTTTTTGAAATAAAGCCACATTTTGATAAGCCATTACATTTTGAAAAATCAAAAGTTTTGTAGTGCAGGAAAAAGTACAATATATAATGTGTTCCATTCACATGCTTTCTCTACGTCTCTGCAATAAATTATTGTTAAAAAAGCTTATTCTTCTATTTACTTAATGCTAATCGAGAAATAATTAGCAGAAAAGGTCTTATTACTTGCTTCCTTGTAAGTAGATGGGAAATAAGGGAGTACTTACAATAGGCTAAAGCGATAGGCAAATCTTTTAAAATTAATTGCTATGTGATTGAAGTTTGTATGGGCAGTAGTTGACAAATTCCTGTATGAGGAAAGTATACGTATTTTAAAGCTGAAACCAATGACAAGGAATATCTCAGAAACGGTGTACTCCACGAAAAAACTGTATATAACATAAATTGTGTGTTTTAACGAGCCCTACATTTTTTGTGAAGTATCTCTTACGGTTTACCAGTTATGCAAAATTCCGCAAACTTCATCCAGAATAAACATGTATTCAGAGGCTATTCTCAGGTACCTCAAGATATACACTTTATTTCACATGTAAATATCTGAAATATAAGACATTTTAATCAAAATCGTTAAATCCTTTTTGAAAAAATAAAAAATTTCGAAATTTTTTCCATGTAAAAAATGGAATGGCATTTTATTTATGGACGCGCTTTAACTGATGTGGTTCTCAGCATCCCATTCTATACTGGGCGTCAAAGACCGCTTAATATTGCTCAGAGGCATCTCTATCAGGCTTGGGGTCCTTTTACGTGCCATAAATCTACGACACGGGACCAATGGCTTTATTTCCCTTCCGAAGGAAGCCATGCTAAGAATTTTTTACGCTCGAAAAAATCCATTGTCCTCCTTGGGTTTATGGAATTAGCATGATAACCATTACACCACGGAGGGCGACTTTTCCATGTAAGGAGTTGTTGGGGATGGGGGAGACTTTATTGAAAATCTTCGTGTCGCAACATTGGAAGATACTGAACTTAAATACCAAGTTTGGTATTTAACAGACCTTTTGTTTTTGAGCTATGCTGTCCACATACACGCACACACACACATGAACCTTTTTCTAGAAATATTATTTTTTGGATACAGCGGACTCTTAAGTCTATTTCCGGCGAAATCTACACTATGTCCATGGTACGTGTAGAGAAGGTAAAAATGTAATATGACGTATATAAATATAAATTCATTTACTAAATTTGGATTTTTCTATATGAATATTTTTAAAAAATCATCTTGTAAATGAGTTTACGCAACAGATATTATTAAAATCGTTATGCAAGCTAGAACTGTTGATACGCTGCAAAAGTAGCCCTATTATTGCTAGTATAATTTTCAATTAATGTCATATTTTTTGTGGATTTTTCCCTTAATTTTTTGATCATTCCTGGCTCGTAAACAGCCCCCAGTATAAAGTTCTAAACTTCCCCTCTAAATAATTTGCAGCTGCTGTCTACCTTTCCCATTTTGTACTTCTAGAAAGCAGCGCCACGATGACAAAGTTATTAACTAGTAGCCATATAAAATGTTTTATTATTTTGGTGTCAGATGTGGGAATGAAAATATGCAGGCTCAACTTCTAGCTATGTCCCTTGAGGCAACCAGCAAAGTAATGGAATGAGGGAACTGCGCTCAAGTTGCAAAAAAACCTAGCGTTGCTGTGATTACTTTGTTATTGTTCACTGCTTTTAAATTGGCTGCCCAGGGACAAGGAGAGAACAACGGAAAACTAGAAATGGAATAGAGGATGTGATGTACTTAAGTAGTCTACAATTAGAGGGGATAGAACCACGATCCTAATTCATCCAGACTCTATGTATATGCTGTTGTTCATTGAGGTAGGAAAGATATCACGTTCCAAGGATCGAACTGTTATTAAAAAGTCTGATGTGTTCTATTCACATGACTTTTTCTACATCTCTGCCACAAATTATTGCTAAAAAGCTTATGCTTTTATTTACTTCATGTCAATTGAGAAAAAAATTAGCAGAAATAGTCTTATTACTTGCTTTCTTGTAAGTAGGAGCGAAATAAGGGAGTGCCATAATTTAAAAGTATAGTCAAAAGCTGATTGCTATATGTTCCTTTATTTGTATGGACAGGAGTTGACGAAATCCAGTATGAGGAAAGTTTTTCAAAGCTGAAACCAGTAACAAGGAATATCTCAAAAACGACCAAATCCACGAAAAAAAAAAAAATGTATATGACACAAATTGTGTGTTTTAACGTGATCCACATTTTTTACCAAGTTTGGCATTCAACGGTCTTTTCGTTTTTGAGCCATACTGTCCACAGGCACAAGCGCACACACACACACGCGAGCGCGGACCTTTTTCCAAAAATGCTTTTTTTGGATTTAGGGGGACCCAAAACATATATTTCCGGTGAAATCTCGGTATCGAATTTTTGGGTGCAATACAATACCTTCTCTATATACTATGTGCATAGTACGTATAGAGAAAGTAAAAAACTGTCTTCCATTCATATGCCTTTCTCTACCTATTCTGCAACAAATTATTCTTTCAAAAGCTTATTCTTCTCTGTACTTTATTCTCATCTAAATAAACATTAGCATAAATGGTTTATCTACTCAGTTCGTTGTAAGTAGAGGATAGCTAAGTGAAATTACTAGGGTAAAACTACATTGGAACCTTTAACAATCTGTCGCTGTGTGATTGTTAATGAAATTCGGTTCTCTTTCCAAAGCTGTATGGCAAGGAGTAAAACAAAAGAGGCACAAAACAGACGAGGACTTCACGTTTCAAAAAGTTTAGGTACAGAAGATTTCAGAAATTGCTAACTCTACAATAAAAAAAGAGAACATAAATTTTGTGTATATGGGAGATTTACATTTTTTTGAATAGTAAGTACTTGTCTATATCTTATGGCTTACTGGTTATGCAATCGCTAATCAGAAAAAAGAGGACCTCAGAGGCTATTCCCATAAAAGTTCAATTATAAAATACATGTGCTTTTCTCTAACAGAACATAGAAAGCGAGTGTTTCACAGAGCGACTAGCTTTTAAAGGATTTGACTATCGATTTAGGCTAATGTATTCGCTCATTTCCCTTCTACTTAAAGAGGAAGCAATTAATTGGGCAAATTCTGCTAATATTTATCTCGATTAGCATGATGTAGATAGAAGAATAATATTTTTTAAGAATTACTATTTTGAACAGTTACAGAGAGAGAGAGAGAGAGAGAGAGAGAGAGAGAGAGAGAGAGAGAGAGAGAGAGAGAGAGAGAGAGAGAGATAGAGAGAGTTATGTGACTGGAACAAATCAGATTTTTGTCTTTCTTCTCATGTGTTATATACGTAGTGTGTAGAGAAGATATTGCATTGCAACCAAAATTGGATTTCGAGATTTCACCGGAAATATGTTTTGGGACCCCTGAATCAAAAAAAAAAGTACTTTTACAAAAATACTCGTATGTGTGTGAGTATGTGTGCATGTCTGTCGATCTGAGAATGTGCTTGTGTTTGTGGGTGGGTGAGTGAGTGGGCAGAATAGCTCAAAAACGAAAAGACCGTTAAATACCAAACTTGGGCATTTATCTTAAGTATCTTCCAAGGGTGCGACATGAAGACTTTCAAGAAAAACCCCCAACCCCTAACTACCGTTTACTTGAAAAGATTTTCGCATATTTTTATTTTTTCAAGAATGACTAACGATCTGGATTAAAATATCACATATTAAAGATATTTACATGACAAATAGAATGTATAAGTTGAATTTTCTGGGAATAGCCACCAAAGACACCTTTATTCTGAATGAGTTTTGCAGAATTTTCCATAGCGGTTCAAGCATAAGAGGTTGACAAAGAATTTAGATCTCGTTAAAGCAAACAATTTATGGTGTATTCATTTTTTTGAGGAATTGACCGTTTTTGAGATATTCCTTGTTATTGATTTCAGTTTTAAAATATTTTAACTTTTCTTATATGGGAACTTGTCAATTACTAGCCACGCAAAGAAACAGATTTCAATCCTATAGCAACCACACTTTAAAATATTTGACAGTCGGTTTAGTCTAGTGTATTCCCTTATGGCCCTTCTACTTTTAAGAAACTAAGTAAAAAAACAGTTTCTGCTAATGTTTTTCTCGATTAGTGTAAAGTAAATAGAAAAATAGGCTTATTAACAATAATTTGTTATAGAGGAGCAGAGAAACTTATGTGAATTGAACATATCAGTTTTTTTTTTTTTTTAAATGTACGCCCGCGCCGTGGCCGAGTGTTTAGCCAACTCGCCTCTCGCCTAGATGGCCCGGGTTCGATCCCAAGCAACCGTATGTGAGATTTGTGGTAGACAAAGCGGCGCATGAGCGGTGCTCTATTTTCATTCCATATATCACCAGTGTCATCGCCTGCTGTGCCACAAGTAGTAAAAACGAGCGTTTTAGCACTAACATTTTTTCTTTTTTTTTAAACGTGGAGCTGACTGTTTCTTAGGTACTCCTTGTTATTGGTTTCAGTTTTAAAATTCTTATACTTTTCTCAAACTGGACCATGCAAAACGAACCGAACCTCAATTGTTTCACATATCGGCGAGCTTTTAAAGGATTTGACGATCACTTTAGGGTAACGTATTCCCTTATTTCCATTTTACTTATAAGGAAACAATTATGTTAATATTTATCTCAATTAGCATGATGTAGATAAAACAATAGTTTTTTATTTGGAACAGCAAGGGAAAGTCATCTGAATGGAAAAATCATTTTTTTTTTTTTACTTTCTGTACATGCGTTATATACGTAGTGTATAAAGATTTCTGGATGAATTTTGTGGAATTTTTCATAGCTGGTAAACCGTAAGAGATAGACAAAACCTTTCTTAACAAACAATGTCCTGCTCGTTAAAACGCACAGTTTGTTGTATACATTTTTTTCAAGGAGTTGGTCGGTTTTTAGTTATTGCTTGTTTTTGAAAAACTTGTAATTTTCTCATACAGGAATTTGTCAACTCCTGACATACAAACAAAGGAACTTCAGTCACATAGCAACCAGCTTCTGACTATCACTTTAACCTATGCTACTCCCTTATTTCGCGTCTACTTACAATGAAGCAAGTAATAAGACTATTTCTGATAATGTTTTCTGGATTATCATGAGGTAAATAGAAGCATAAGCTTTTTAATAATAATTTTTTGCAGAGATGTAGAGAAACTCATGTGAATGGAACACATCAGATTTTTTAGCAAGTAATTAAGACAATTTCTGGTAAAATTTATCTCGATTATCATACAATAATAGAAGAATAACCTATTTAACAATAATTTGTTACAGTGATGTTGAGAAAGTCATGTGAATGGAACACATCAGATTTTTTTTCTACATTTCAAATTCTATTTCGTGCCTGATATTAGTGAACTAGTAAGAAAACTTTGGAGAAAACCTGAATAAAGGAAAAAGAAGGCGCGCAATGGGAAATGTGTGTTCGAAACGCGGGCTGAGTGGACAATGGAGTGACACACGCACATATCCGGTGCGGGTAATGTCACTTTGCTGTTGCAGAAAAAAAAGAGCGTAATGTCTTCCTGTAGAGGCTACTTCTAGGACGGAAACAACGGCGAGTACATTACAGAACGATATATCTGCCACTCGGACATTTCCTTGTACCAAGCGCTCGTAGCATGATCCTGCACAAGTGGTGATCTGTCAGTAACAGTTCCGACCACTGCATTTGGTCTGTGTTCCATTCACATCACTTTCTCAAACTATTCCGAATACAAACTATTCTTACAAGAGATTACTCTTATATCTACATCATGCTAATTGAGATACACTTACAGATTTAGTCTTGTTACTTGCTTCCTTGTAAGTACAACTGAAATAAGGGAAAACATTAGGCTAAAGTGGTTAAAAGCTGATCGCTATGTGAAACAATTGAGGTTCGCTTCGCTTTGCATGGTCACGTTTGAGAAAATTTAGGTAGTTATCCCCTGAAACCAATAACAAGCAATATCTCAAAAATGGTCAGCTCTACAAGAAAAACGTATATGACATAAATGATGTGTTTTAACGAGATCTACATTTTTGTGCAGTAAGTTTTTGTCTATTACTTACGTTTAATTTATCCAGAATTAAGAGTCTTCAGAGGCTATTCCCAAAAAATTTCAAAATATGCATTTATATGTGATATAACTATCTTTAATAACTGGTATTTTAATTTTTAGAACCATTTTCGAAAAAAAGAGCATTGTAAACAACTTTTCCATGTGAAGAGTACTTTATAGTGGGGGTTCCTTTTTTTTTTTTTTTTTTTTTTTTGTTTTGAAATCTTCGTGTCGTCGCAGTTTTGGAAAGAACTAAAAATAAGCACCAAGTTTGTTTTTTCGTTTTTGAGTTATGCTGTCCACACACGCACAGTCAGGAGACCTCAAAACAAATATTTCCGGTGAATTCTCAACATGGGTGGAATACAATACCATCTCTAATTATTATGCACATTGCATGTACATATGTGCTAGAGAAAATAAAAATCTAATGTGTTCCGTTCACATGCCTCGTTGCATGTTTGTAACAAATTCTTGTTTGAAAGCTTTTACTTCCTGCAAATCGAAATACGCATTAGCTGAAACGGGTTATTATTTGCTTCTTTGTAAGCCAAAGGGAAACAAGGAAATACACTAGACTACATCGATAGTCAAATGCTTTAAAACCTGGTTACCATGTGATTGAAATTCGTTTCTTTGCATTGTCAGGAGTTCACTAATTCCCGTATAAGAAAATGTTTAAGTATTTTAAAAGTGAAACCTGTAACGCGGTATCTCAAAAATAGTCAATTCCAGGAAAAATGTATTTGGCCGTGATTTAACAAGGTCTACATTTTTACGTAGTAAGTTTTTGTACATCTCTTCTGATTTACCAGTAATGCAAATTTCAGCAATGAAGAGCTCTTCAGAGGTTATTCCCAGAAAATTCAAAATATACATTTTATTGTCCTGTAAATATCTTGAATGAAATTTTTTAGCCATTTTTGAGAAACCAAAATATTTGAAAAAAAATCCATGTACATATAGAGTAGTTTGGGGTGCAGGGGCCTTTCGTTTTTGAGTTATTGTGTTCACAGATAAACTCACACGGACCTTTTCCTAAAAATATTTTTTTTGGATACATGGGAGCCTAAAACGTGTATTTTCGGTAAAATCTCGGTATACATTTTTTTGATGGAGTGAAATACCGTCTCTACCTACGTACCATGTACTATCTGGAGAAAGCAAATTTTTTTTATTTTATTTCCTTTTTTTTTTATTCAGGGGACCCTAAAACAATGTTTCCGGTGAGATCTCGACATCGAATTTTTGGGTGGAATGCAATATCTTCGCTACCTACTATGTAGTAGGTCTAAAGGAAGTAGGCCGCCCCGTGGCCGAGTGGTTAGACCACTTGACTCTCACCTAGACGGACCGCATGTGAGATTTGTGGTGGACAAAGCTGCGCTGGGGCGGGTTTTCTCCGGGTACTCCGGTTTCACCCGCCATCGCATTCCACCGGTGCTGCATCATCATTCACGTATCATCAGTGTCACCGCCTGCGGTGCCCCAAGTAGTTAAACGTGACACTACAAAAAAAAATAAAGAAAGTAAAAATATTATGTGCTCCATTTACATGACCTTCTCTACTTATTCTACAACAAGCTTTTCTCAAACGTCAAGGCTGATCTGTATTTCATATTTAACATCACCGAAGGATGCAAAAACGTTAAGTTAATGGAGATATCATAAATGGCCCTTTTATGTACTTTATTTGTTAGAGTCAGAGTTTGATATTATTTTAATTGTTTACTAATTTATATGTCTTTTATGTTACCAAATCTCAAATAATTGAGTTTATGACCACAGTTATAACATATTTGTATTAAATTTTGTATATACAGTTGTCTTGATATGTATAACACTGTGGCCGCTGATGCCTTTGTGTTTATAAATGCATCTTCTTCTCTCTATTTCATGCTAATTAATGAAAACCTCCCTACTTTTCAAAAATAGACACGTTTTATTAATTCATTACAAACTGGAGCATATAATATATGCTATAGGTATCGTAAGGTCATGCAGAATAATGCTTATCCTAATTCAAAATCTTCTCGGGCTTCTAGCCAGGTAAAAACTTGGCTTGACACCAACGTTTCGAAGAAGTGCATCTTCCTCGTCTTCAGGGTGAACTGATGGTTTGAGCTTGCGGAGACTGGTATTTATAAGAGCTGGGATGAAGCTAACATCTGATTGGTTCGCGAGATATTATGTCAAGCCAAGTTTTTACCTGGCTAGAAGCCCGAGAAGATTTTGAATTAACACGTCGCCAGGAAAGCTTCAGTTCTTATTTTAATGCGTATCCTGTTTATCACTAGCATGTGAGAAACAGATTTCCCATTCCCAGCATTTAAAACCTTCGCTCCTACCGGCAGTTAGTAAAACCCATGTGTTTCTTGACTTGCCTAGCATTAAGGAAAACTGCCGCACGGGAAATCAACTTGCAGATGTAGGAAGGTACAGTTAGGAAATTATCGAAGAAATTAAACGCCTATATTAGAAACTGGTGAGCAAATAGGGCGCGGGTCTTTATAAAGGGGGCTCTTCCTGATCCTGTTCCTCAAGATAGAGGGAGTTGAATTAGTTATACATCGACATGTTAGGGATGCCGCCTGCATTGTGCCTGCGACCACTACATATGTTCCTCCTGAAGGCTACGAATGCACCAATTGCTGGAAACGGAGCTGAAATACCCCTCCGTCCCTACTTAGGCTATGATGCTTTCTTATATTTATGCTATATATATATATATATATATATATATATAATACTTAAACAAGATGCTGATATTTTAATGGGAAAATATCCGAATGCTGTTTTCTTTCTTTTTCCAGGTAAGACGAAAATCGGCTGCCTGTGAATCCATTTTTAGAAATAATGGGATATTTACGTGAGTATACCATATAGTTATTAAACCAACCGATCGGTAAAAAAAAAAAAAAAACTCGTTACTGATCACAAAATATAATTTTATCTTTACTTCTGTAATTTACGATGATGACTTCCCTACTATCCTGCAACATTATATACCTAAATTTAAAGTTTTAGATAAATGCAACAATTAAAATTCTCCTGACAATGTAGATTTTAAGTTATTAGTGTTAAAGCTTTAAAAAAACGTTAACACAACTTCAATACTTTGAATTGAATCTTAGTGTGTAATATGTGTTGTTAGAGGCAGGCCATCAAATTAGGAATTGTAGTCATAATTTTTAAAACCAAACTTTAAGACTATAACACGCCCCGGTATGCGGGGGTAGCATGTCTGCTTCATATTCAAGAGTTCGCTAGTTTGAATCTCGCTTGTGTAATATATATCCTGAATTTTCCAGGAATAACTTCTGAAGATCTGTTCGTTCTGGGTAGATTTTTTTTTTAATTTTGCATAACTATTAACCCATAAGAAATGGACAAAAACTTACAACATAGAAAATGTAGATCTGGTTAAAACATACAGCTTATGTCATATGCATTTTTGTTGCAGAGTTGTCCGTTTCTAAGATATTCCTTGTTATTGGTTTCAATTTTAAAGTACTTCTACTTTTCTCAGAGAGGAAGTACCCGTATTTTGTTTTGTTCTACTCCTGGCCAAACAAAGAAGCGATTTGGCTGCCTCCGTGGTCGAGTGGTCAGCGATCTGGCTTCTCACCCGCAGGTCCAGATTCGATACCCCGCCGGGGCGGGGGATTTTTCTTTAGCCAGAATTATTCCCCGCTGGGGCGGGGAATTTTTCTTTAGCCAGAATTATTCCCTGTCCCCCACAGAGTCTGGAAGTATGTACATATGTGAGAGTGAATGAGTTTGTGTTTGAGGAAAAAATAAATAAAATGATTTAAACTAAACGTAAAGAGCAAGTGCAAAGCTCTTGATATGAACTTAGATGTTAAAGGGGGCTATATAAATGGAAGGGGAAAAAAAAAGCGATTTGCAATGACAGTCGCATAACGATAGTTTTATAAACCTTTGACTATCGCCTTAGCACAGCGCACCCCTGTATTTCCCTTCTACTTATAAAGAACTAAGTAATAAAAGCATTCTGCTAATGGTTATCTTTAGTAGTATGGTTTAGAAAGAAGAAGAATTTTTTGTAAGAAGTTTGTAGTGTAGTTAGAGAAAGTCATGTGAGTGTAACACATGCGATTTTTACTTTCTATATACGTGCTATATACATAGTGTATAGAGAAGCTATTGCACTCCACCCAAAAATTCGTACCGGAAATATATGTATTAGGGTCCCCTGTATCCAAAAAAGGTATTTTCCGAAAAAGGTCCGTGTGTGTGTGTCCGTGTGTCTGTGAACACGATAACTCAAAAACGAAAAGTTGGTAAAATACCAAACTTGGTATTTAAGTTTAGTATCTTCCAGGGATGCGACACGAATATTTTGAGAAAAATCCCCCACCCCAAACTACCCTTTACATGGAACTTTTTTCGAATATTTTGATTTTCTTAAAAATGACTCTTAACGATTTTGATTAAAATATCGTATATTAAAGATATTTACCTTACAAATAAAATGTATATCTTGAATTTTCTGGGAATAGCCTCTGAAGACTACTTTAATGTAGACCACGTTAAAACACACAATTTATGTTATATACCTTTTTTCATAGAATTGATAATCTTTTAGATATTCCTTAAATTTGGTTTCATCGTTAAAAACTTACGCTTTTCTCATACAGGAATTTGCCAACTCCTGTCCATACAAACAAAGGAACTTCAGTCACATAGCAACCAGCTTTTGACTATCACTTTAACCTATGGTACTCCCTTATTTGGTTTCTACTTACAAGGAAATAAGTAATAAGACTATTCCTGTTAATGTTTTCTAGATTAGCATGAAGTAAATAGAAGTATAAACTTTTTAACAATAATTTACTTCAGAGATGTGGAAAAAGTCATGTGAATGGGTCACATCAGATTTTTTTTCCGTGCACTGCAAGCGGCTTAAATATTGATTTCCTGAAGAAGTAGAAGGGCTGCTATTACGCCTTGCGTTTTTTTAAAACAGCTGCAAAGCAGAGAGCACGAGAGAAACTAAATATTTTCTTTTTGCGGGGATGAATACGTCTGCTTTCTTAGAAAAGGTTGTTGGCGGTAGTCAGAAAGGAAACGTAACGAGGGCGCGTAATTGGTACATTAACATTGTTTCTTGATGTTATTACGTACTTACTGTGCCCACAAGGTTGTATTCCTGCATGTGCTAATTGGCAAGCACATTTTAATTGGCAAGGTGGGCGGTAGAGGCAGTGCGGCTCTCATATCGACCCGTGCTGCAGCCTTCCTTCAACATCCTTTTAATGAAGTAATGGAAAAAGAAGAGAAATAAAGTCTTTCTCTGCTACCTTATCGTTTCATAGCGATTATACTGAGTATTCACTTTAACTTAATCACGATAAATAATTGAATAACAACGGTTTCAATTAGGCAGTACGCAATCTTAACAGCTGAGTAACGAAAACGTTCCGTTGCTTACCAAAAATGTTAGCAGGTGTCTTATATGGAGTTGTACAACATTATACAACGTATATAGTATAGGGGAAGTATTGACTTCCAATCTTCAAACAAATCTGATTCCATTCACATGACTTTCTCTATATCTCTGCAACAAATTGCAGTTAAAAGGCTTATGCTTCTATTTACTTCATGCTAGTTAGCAGAAATAGTCTTATTACTTGCTTCCTTGTAAGTAGAAGCGAAATAAGGGAGTTCCATAGATTAAAATGATAGCCAAAAGCTGGTTGCTATGTAACTGAAGTTCCTTTGTTTGTATGGACAGGAGTTAAGAAATTCCTGTATGAGAAAAGCATGTTTTTCAAAGCTAAAACGAAAAACCAGGAATATCTTAAAAATGATAACTCCACGAAAAAAAAGTATATGACATAAATTATGTGCTTTATCGTGAGTTACATTTTCTGTGTAGCAAGTTTTCCCCCATCTCTTACGGTTTAGCAGTTATGCACAATTTCGTAAAATCCATCCAGAATAAAGTAGTCTTCGGGGCTATTCCTAGAAAATGCAATAAAGTACGTATATAATATATATATTATTTTTAATATAAATACTTTGTATATATAGTGTTTTAATCGAAATCGTTGAATGCAATACGCATTCTACCTATGCACTAAATAGAGAAAGTAAAACGTCTTTCTCTACTACCTTATCGTTTCAGAGCGATTATACTGAGTATTCATTTTAACTTAATGACGATAGATAATTGAATAAAAAATGTTTAAGTTAGATGGTAACTAGTATGTGATCTCAGCAACTGAGTAATGAAGACATTCCATTACTAAGTCTTAGTTCAACATTCTAAAACATTTACAGTATATTTAGAAAAGAAGTTAGTTAAAATAATATAAATATGACATACTAAAATTATTAATAAATTAATACCTCTTTATCCCACAAATAATACCCGGTGTACAGACAATTTTTATTAAAAGAGGAATTATAATAAAATTATTTCATGTCCTATTTTTTCATTTATTCAAAAACTTCAATGGCAAGATTTCGTGAAAATATATCTTTTGACGTCCTCTGAGTTCCCGGATAGAGCTACAATCATAAGACTTTCTATTCTGCAACAAGCAATCTCTCAAAAACATACTCAGATCGACTTAAATATCATCGTAATAAACATTTGCAAATATGCTTTTATTGCATGTTTTGTTATAGGTTCAAAGGGAGTGCTAAACTGATGGTCAAATATTTTTAGTTTGGTCGCTATATGCTGACTTCAAAATTCCAAGGATAAATAATGGAAAAAAAAAAAAAAAAAGAAAGAATTAAGGCATATTATTTGAGCAATTTATAAGTATTGAGAAATTTACGCCCAAGAACAAGGAATACCTCGGAAGTGGTCAATTTTGCTTAAAATGCACTTGATATAAACTGTGTGTTTTATCGAGATCTACATTTTTTTGTGTTGTAAGTTTTTGTCTATCTCTTAGATTTATCAGTTATGCAAAAATCATTTATCTTCCAGAGGTCTTCAGAGGCTACTTCCAGGAATTTCAAGATATGCAGTATGTCATGTAATCATCTTGAATATATGATATATTAATCACAATCGTTAAAGGCTTTTTTGAGAAAATCAAATTTTTTGGAAAATTGTTGCCTGTAAAGGGTAGTTTGGGATGGAGGGAGTTTTTTTTTTGAAAAGCTTCGTGTCGCATTCTTGAAAGATATTAAGTTTGACACTTCCTTTTTGTCTTCCTCTGTCCAAAGGTGCAATAACTTAAAAAATCTGATGCGTACCATTCACATGACTTTCTCCATATCCCTGCAACAAATAATTCTTAAAAAGCTTATACTTTTATTTACTTTATGCTAATCAGAAAAAAAAAATAGCAGAAATAGTCTGATTACTCGCTTCCTTGTCAATAGAAGCAAAATAAGGGACAACTGCAGGTTAAACTGATAGTCAAAAGCTGGTTGCTATGTCAATGAAGTTCCTTTGTCTATATGGATAGGAGTTGACAAGTTCCTGTATGAGTAAAGTATACGTTTTTCATAGCAGAAACCAAAAATAAGGAATGTCACAAAAACGACGAACTCCACGATAAAATGTATAAAACATAACTTGTGTGTTTTAATGTGCTCTACATTTTTTGTGTAGTAAGTTTTTGTCCATCTCTTACGGTTTAGCAGTTATTCAAAATTTAGTAAAATGCATCCAGAATAAACTACTCTTCAGAGGCTATTCCCAGAAAATTCAAGATATACATTTTGTCAGGTAAATATGTTTAATATCTGAAATTTTAATCAAAATCGTTAGAGCAATTTTTGAGAAAATCAAAATTTTCAAAAAAGTTCCATGTAAAGGGTAGTTGCAGGTGGGGGGGTATTTTTCTCAAAATCTTCGTGTCGCATCCTTGGAAGATACTAAACTTAAATACCAAGTTTGGTATTTTACCGACTTTTCGTTTTTGAGTTATCGTGTTCACAGACACAGACACACACACACACACACGGACCTTTTTGTGAAAATGCTTTTTTTAGATAAAGAGGACCCTAAAACATATATTTCCGGTGAAATCTCGGTATCGAATTTTTTGGTGGAGTGCAAAACTTTCTCTATTCACTATGTACATAGTGCATATAGAGAAAGTAAAAATCTGTGTTCCATTCAATGACTTTATCTACATCTCTGTAACAAATTATTGTAAAAATCTGATGTGTTCCATTCACATAACTTTCTCTATACCTCAGCAACAAATTATTCTTAAATAGTTTATTGTTCTATTTACTTCATGCTAATCAGTATACAATTAGCAGAAATAGCCATATTACTTGCTTCCTTATAAATAGAAGCGAAATAGGGAGTACCATAGGTTAAAGTGATGATGAAAAGCTGGTTGCTATGTCACTGAAGTTCCTTTGTTTGTATGGACAGCATTTGACAAATTCCTGTATGAGACAAGTGTAAGTTTTTCATAGCAGAAACCAAAAACAAGGAATGTCTCAAAACGATCAACTCCACGAAAAAAATATATATAACATAAATTGTGTGTTCTAACGTGCTCTACATTTTTTGTGCAGTAAGTTTTTGTCCATGTCTTATGGTTTAGCAGTTATTCAAAATTCCGTAAAATTCATCCAGAATAAACTACTCTTCAGAGGCTATTCCCAGAAAATTCAAGATATACATTATATTTCTTAGGTAAAATCGAAATTTTCGAAAAAGGTTCCATGTAAAGGGTAGTTTGGGGTGGGGGGATTTTTCTCAAAACCTTCGTGTCGCATCTCTGGAAGATACTAAACTTAAATACCAAGTTTGGTATTTTACCGACTTTTCGTTTTTGAGTTGTCGTGTTCAGTCACACGGACACACATACACACACACACGGACCTTTTTCTGAAAATACTTTTTTTGGATACAGGGGACCCTAAAATATATATTTCCGGTGAAATCTCAGTATAGAATTTTTTGGTGGAGTGCAATACATTCTCTATACACTATGTACATAATGCCTATAGAGAAAGTAAAAAGCTTATGCTTGTATTTACTTCATGCTAATCAAGAAAGAATTAGCAGAAATAGTCTTGTTATTTGCTTCCTTGTAAGCAGAAGCGAAATAAGGGAGTACCATATCTTATAGTGATAGTCAAAAGCTAGTTGCTTAGTGACAAGTTCCTTTGTTTGTATTGACACATTCCTGTATGAGAAAAGTATAACGTTTTCAAAGCTGAAACCAAAAAAGAGAATATTAAAAAACGATCAATTCCACAAAAAAATGTATATAACATAAATTGTGTGTTTTAACGTGCTCTACATTTTTTGTTTGGTAAGTGTTTGTCCATCTCTTGCGGTTTAGCAGCCATGTAAAATTCTGTAAAATTCATCCAGAATAAAATAGTCTTCAGAGGCTATTCCCAGAAAATTCAAGATATACATTTTATTTGTCAGGTAAATACCTTTAATATACGATATTTTAATCAAAATCGTTAGAGCCATTTTTAAGAAAATAAAAATTTTCGAAAAAATTTCCATGTTGAGGGTAGTTGGGGGTGGGGACATTTTCCTGAAAATCTTCGTGTCGCATCCTTGGTAGATACTGAACTTAAATGCCAAGTTTGGTATGTAACGGTCTTTTCGTTTTTGAGCTATGCTGCCCTCAGACACACACACATACACACAGCCAGACAGATAGACAGACACACACGGACATTTTTCTAAAAATGCCTTTTTTGGATTCATGTGGTCTCAAAACATGTATTTCCGGTGAAATCTCGATATCGAATTTTTGGGTACAATGCAATACTTTCTCTATACACTATGTACATGGTACGAATGGAGAAAGTAATAAGGGTGAAAGTTTGAGGAAAACTATGAGCCAAGGGTGTTGGAAAAAAAGAGGAAGGAAGGAAAAAACTGACAATTACTGTTTGTGACAACAAGCATTGTTAAAGAATTTTCACAGATCTGCTCCCAGATTTTAGTAAGGGAGTGATTACAGCCCACCATGTAGATCTGTGTCCTCCGGTGGAAAACAAAAATTAGAAATTCTGACACGGTTTATTAAACATACACATAATGAAAACGCTAGCGCATTTTTTTTAGAAACACGTATTATAGTAATAATAATTATGAATTTGTGTTCCAATTAGAGTTACCCAGCATAGTGCCCTAGAGCTACAAAAACCGCATGGTGTATAAAACAACTGAAAACGCTCAAAGGGAAGCGGAAATATTTTAAAAATATTTTACATTACGACATTTGTTTTAAAAAAGCCTGTTAGCGACACGAATACCCTTTTATTAAAAAAAAAAAATCCTAATTTGATAGAAGGAAAATGCCTAAGGCCGCAAGGCTATGTTGCAGTAATGTTTGCTTAATTTCCCTTAATCTATTTCAGCGTAACTGACGGTCACCCTTGTGTTAAGGGACACTGGGGGTGAACTTACAAATTTCTATATCACATAGATTTTTACTTTCTCCATACGCACTGTGTACATAGTATATAGAGAAAGTATTGCACTCCACCAAAAATTCGATATCGAGGTTTCACCGGAAATATACGTTTTAGGGTCCCCAATATCCAAAAAAAGCATTTTCACAAAAAGGTGCGTGTGTGTCCGTGTGTCTGTGAACACGATAACTCAAAAACGAAAAGTCGGTAAAATACCAAACTTAGTATTTAAGTTTAGTATCTTCCAGGGATGCGACACGAAGATTTCGAGAAAAATCCCCCCACCCCCAACTACCCTTTACATGGAACATTTTTCGAAAATTTTGATTTTCTCAAAAATGGCTCTAACGATTTTGATTAAACATATTTACCTGACAAATGAAATGTATATCTTGAATTTTCTGGGAATAGCCTCTGAAGAGTAGTTTATTCTGGATGAATTTTATTAAATTTTTAATAACTGCTAAACCGTAAGAGATGGACAAAAACTTACTACACAAAAAATGTAGAGCACATTAAAGCACACAATTTATGATATATACATTTTTTTCGTGGAGTTCGTCGTTTTTGCGACATTCCTTATGTTTGGTTTCTGTTATGAAACACGTATACTTTTCTCATACTGGAACTTGTCAACTCCTATCCATATAAACAAAGGAACTTCATTGACATAGCAACCAGCTTTTGACTATCACTTTAACCTACGCTTGTCCCTTATTTCGCTTCTACTTACAAGGATGCGAGAAATAAGACTTTTTCTGCTAATATTTTTATCTGATTAGCATAAAGTAAATTGAATTATAAGCTTTTTAAGAATTATTTGTTGCAGGGATATTGAGAAAGTCATGTGAATGGTGCACATCAGATTTTTAATTTCTGTACTCGTACTATGTAAATAGCGTGTAGAGAAGGTATTGTAATGCACCCAAAAATTCGATACCAAGATTTCACCGGAAAAACATTTTTTGGGTCCCCGTTATCCAAAAGATATGATGTGTTCCATTCACATTATTTTCTCTACATCTCTGTAACAAATTATTGTTAAAAACCTAATGCTACTATCGAGAAAAAAGTGCCAGAAATAGTCTTATTACTTGCTTACTTGTAAATAAAAGCGAAATAAGGGAGTACCATAGGTTAAAGCGAAGTCAAAAGCTGGTTACTAGGTGACTGAAGTTTCTTTGTTTGTATGGACACGAGTTGACAGTTATGAGAAAAGTTTTTCAAAGCTGAAACCAAAAAACAAGGAATATCTCAAAAACGATCAACTCCTCGAAAAATATGTTTATAAGATAAAGTGTGTGTTTTAATGTGCTCTACGTTTTTTTGTGTGGTAAGTTGTTGTCCATTTCTTACAGTTTAGCAGTTATGGAAAATTTCGTATAATTCATTCAGAATAAAGTAGTCTTCAGAGGCTAATCCCAGAAAATTCAAGATACACATATTATTTGTCAGGTTACAATACTATGTACTATGTATATAGTACGTGCAGAGAAATTAAAAAAAAGTGTGTCCAGAATTATTAATTGCTCTACTGCACCTAATTTAAAATAAATCTCTACTTTGGGGAGCATACAGTTTGAATGCTCTTCTTGACCTGGGTATTTTAATTTGCTGAAAACATGGTGCACTTTGGCGAGCTTGGGAAGCAATTGTACCACCTCTAAGAGACTTTTCGCTGCTAAACAAACAACAGGATTCAGAGAGTTTTAGGTGGTAACATGTAAACATTAGGAAGGTCTTGCGTGTGTCGCAGGGGGGGCCTGGATGTTTACGCAACAGCGGGTTCCAGAGAGGTTGTAGCTTCAATTTGAGGGCCGGCCGTAATTTCATTAGCTAGACAAAGAGGGGACGAGAGGTCTGCGTACTCTCGCCGACTAAACTGCAAAATACTAATAAAGAGCTACAAAAATTGTTACATTCACAGGACTTTCCTTACCCATCTTTAATAACATTTTTAAAAGTGTAATTTGTCCCATATACTTACTTTCTCCATATTTCTGTAACAAATTATTGTTAAAATCTTATTCTTCTATCTGCTTTATGTTAGTCGAGAAAAACTTTAGCAGAAATTGTCTTATTACTTGCTTTCTTGTAAATAGAAAAGAAATAAGGGAATACACTAGGCTAAAGGATGTCAAATATTTTAAAAGCTGATTGCTATGTGGTTGAAATCCAAATTCTATGCATTCCTAGGAGTTAAAAGTATTTTAAAACAAACTAACAACAAGAATTATCTACAAAATGGTAAACTCCAAGAAAACTCTTTTGACTTTCTCTACGTCTCTGTAAGACATTATTTTTACTTTCTCTACACGAACTATGTATATAGGGTATAGAGAAGGTATTGTACTGCGCCCAAAAATTCGATACCGAGATTTCACCGGAAATACATGTTTTGGGTCCCCCTGAATCCAAAAGAAAGCATTTTCAGAAAATGCTTTTTTTGGATACAGGGAGTCCTAAATCATGTATTTCCGGTGAAATCTTGGTATCGAACTTTTGGGTGGAATACAATAAATTTCTATGCCTATGTACATTGTACATATGGGGCTAGAGAAAGTAAAAAGGAAATAAGGGCATAAATTAGACTAAACCTACAGTCAAGTGTTTTAAAGTGTGGTTGTTATGGGATTGAAATTCATTTCTTGAGTGGCCAGAGGTTGAAGTTCCCGTATGAGAAAAGTAAATATTTTAAAACTCAAGGAATATCTCTAAAACAGTCCAAACCACGAAATACAAATGTATATGATATAAATTGTGAGTTTTAACGAGATCTATATTTTTTGCTTCGTAAATTTTTGTCTATCTCTTATGATTTACCAGCTACGCAAAATTCAGCAAAATTCATCCATAATGAACAGGTCTTTAGAAGCTATTCCCAGAAAATTCAAGGTATACGTACGCTTAATGTGATGTAAATAATTTTAATATGTGGTACTTTAATCAAAATCGTTACTCATTTTTTAGAAAATCAAAATTTTCGAAAAATGTTCTGTGTAAAGGGTAGTTGGGGTGGGGGATATTCTTGAAAAAGTTCGTGTTGCATGTTAGATATTGAACATAAATACAAGTTTCGTATTTAACGGACCTTTTTGTTTTTAAGTAATGTTATCTGCATACAGACACACACACACACACACACACACACACACACACACACACACACACAAAATCTGATATTTTTTCTAAAAATCTGATGTGTTCCATTCGCATGACGTTCTCTTGTTATATAACCAAACTATTCTTAAAAACAGTATTCTTTGACCTACATTATACTAATGAAGGTAAATACAATAAAACTGTCTTATTACTTGCTTTCTTCTAAGCAGAAGGAAAATAAGAAAATGCACTACGCTAAAACGATAGTGAAGTCTGTTAAAAACTGGCCGCTATGTGATTAATTGAAATTCGGCTCGCTTTGCATTGCCAGCAGTAATCAAAAGAGAGATGAAACGAAAGTTGCCGTTTGAGCAAAGTTACGTAATTTATAAGTGAAACCAACTACAAGAAATATCTCGGAAACGGCTTAAACTTACAACAAAAATATCTATGACAAATTGTTTATCTCAACGAGGTCTACATTTTTAAATAGCAACTTTTGTCTATCTCTTAAAGTTTATCAGTTATGCAAACTTCAGCAAAACTCATCCGGAATAAATTGGTCTTCGGAAATTATTCCCTAAAATTTCAGATATACCTGAGGTTTAAACATGTTTAATATACGGTATTTTAATCAAAATCTTTAGAACTATTTTTGAAAAAAAAATAACATTTTCAATTTTTTTAAATGTAAAGGGTATTTTGAGTTGAGGGGGAAAGGGTTCTTGGAAAATCTTCGTGTCGCATTCTTGAAAAATATTAAACTGAAATACCATGCTTGGTATTGATCTTTTAGTTTTTGAGCTATCTTTTATCGTAACTGCTTTTTTGGATTCAGGAAAGCTCAAAACATGTATTTCGAGCAAAATCTTGACATAGAACTTTTGGGTGAAATAAAATGCCTTCCCTATACACTATGCACATAATACGTCTAGAGAAAGTAAAAATGTTCAGTTTTTTTTATTCAGAGAGTCTCAAAATATGGATTTCTGGTGAAATCTCGGTATCGAATATTTGGGTGCAATACAATACCTTCTCTAGCTAGAGAAGGTAACAATCTTACCTGCTCGAGCAAAGAATCGAACCCGAAACTACTGGTTCGAAAAAATAAGATCGCTGACCAATCGCAAATAAAGAGATTTTTTTTTTTACTTGTATACTATAGATTTAAGTTGACGAATGGCTTAACTATATTTTCTTTCCAATTTCTCTTAAGACCGCAGAGTTGTACGCCAAACGCGAGTGTTTTGTTTCGTGGCGTCCGTCAGAATGAGCGGAAACGCTAGCAATTACAATTTTCTGGCAATGAAATGGTGTTGTTACTTTGCTGCGGCAAAAGTTGGCAATGCGAGTAGGGTATATAACAAAATTTGGACGAGATCCAAGTAATAGACACATTAATTGTGCGCCTCCCCATTGGTTAATTTAGAGACCGGTTTTGCTGAAGGGGGAGAAGAATTCATTCCCTTTAACATGAACTAATTTGAAGGAAAATTTCGGCGCCACACCTGATTCTGGGAGCGTTGCCAACACAACGTCATTTTAAAATAGTGTCCGCTTCCTCAATGCCATACGTATGCAGCGCAGTTCTTGCGCGGTCTTGCATACCTGCTCTTGTGGTCGCTTTCTAGAACAGCTGAAAGTCAGCATCAAAACAGCTACTCCAATCGACAATAAAGTCATCACTAACGAGAGTAATCACTTTGTACGTAGTACTTAGGTAGAAAGGTATTCCAACCAAAAATTCGATGTCGAAATTTCACCAAAAAATATATGCTTTAACGTCCCCTGGATACGAAAAATGCATTTTTAGAAAAAGGCTCCTGTGTGTGCCTGTATCTCTGGGACAATATAGCTCTAAAACGAAAAGACTGTTAAATACCAAACTGGGTATGCTATATGAGGATTTTAAAAAAAAAATCCCATACCACAATTTAATTCTCCCAAAAGTGACTTAAGGAAGCGAGTAATAAAAGAAACTCTGCATTGATTAGCATGTATAATGTATTGCATAATCTTTTCATAAGGAAAGTTATTTGTATAACGGCTAGAGAAAGTCATGTGAGTGGAACACATAAGATTTTTAGGAAAAGGACCACGCACGCGAATTTTTAGATCAGAAACGAACATCATAAGCTAGGATATCAAATCCTTGCTGCTGTGTTGTAATGTCTGTGTTGAAGGATGGGGTGGGCCCACTGAAATAAACGACAGATGACATGTGTGAGTTTTGTTGGCGCTATTGCATAACATTCACTAGAGTTTCTCCGCCTATTATGCAACATACCATTCTTATTAAAGTTTATTCTTCTGTTTTAGTGTGCAGAAATGGTTTTATTACATATTTCCTTATAAATACAGTGGTAATAAGGGAATGCATCAAGCTTAAACGAATGTGAAACCTTATAACTATTTCGATTGAAATGTATATAAAGGATGTTTAATTGGAAATAAAATGTATATCCTGAATTTCTAGGGAATAACCCCAGATGTCCTCTTCATTCTGAATGACTTGTAAACTTTAAGAGACAAAGCCTACTATACAAAGATGTAGATCTCGTTAAAATACACAATTTACGTCATATGCATTTTTTGTACAGCTAACCATTTCAGAGGTAATCCATGTTGTAAGTTTCACAACGAGAAGCGCTCATCCTCTTCAGGTCTGGCCATGAAAAGAGAACCAAATTTCAATTACCCGTATAGCGACAGCTTTTAAAAGATTTGACTATTGGTTTAGACTCTGTATCCCTTGGTTTAGACTCTGTATCCCGTATTTTATTTTCTACTTATAAGAAACTAAATAAAAGACCATTCTGGTAATGCTAATCTCGATTAGTATTATTGAGATAAGGAATAACCTTTTGTAAGAATAGTTGGGGAAAGTCATGAGATTCTTTAATGTTGAAACTTTCATTCTCACATTATTACTTCCAGAGTACGAGGAAGTGGTTCTGGTTGAAGAAAAATTCTCCTCTCGGCCGGAATTGAACACAGGACTTGTGGATTGAGAAGCCAAGAGTGCTGATCACTCGTCCACGGATTCAGTTGATTACGGAGGCTGTCCTATTTTAAATAGTCACGTTACAATAAGTAATAACACGAGCGTTTTCATCTTCGTCCAGAAATGAAAATAAGAGTTGTATTTGATAACACAATTTAACAAAATAGACCATTAATAATTTATAATATATGTTTAGGGAGGGAGATTTTACCGGGTTATGATTTTAATACTTTAGTTCTCAAATGGTAGACGATGCATTCGACCATGTTTATTTACCGATTTCTTTCTTCACTGCCTCCCTAATTATAACATGGCCGACTGTGTTTACACACAATGTACGAATATCGATAGCAACAATAGAAATAGGTAACAATTATTTTATGTCTGCTTTTAATAACTAATGCATGAAATGGAAACAAAAGTTATTGTGACTGCCTCCGCGGTCGAGTGGTCAGCGAGCTGACTTCTCACCCGGGCTCGATTCCCAGTTGGAGCGCGGAATTTTTCTTCAGCCAGATTTATTCCCTATCCCCCCACAGAGTCTGGGAGTATGTATGTGTGTGTTTGAGGAAAATAAAATGATTTAAACCAAACATAAAAGCACCTGCAGACAACGAGTTGTTTCAAGTGCAAAGCCCCCGATATGACCTTATACGTTAAAGGGGGCTATATAAATGAAAGAATGATAGAAAAATTGTATTTGAGTTTTATGGACTCGTCGCATAATAATAAATACAAATAATGATTATTTTCATTCCTTTTCTGAACTAACTACATTATGAAGTGGATAAAACTTTAAATAAACATTGTAACTGAATTAGTTGAAAGTACAATTGTTGAACTGACAGTTATTAAAAGTGAAGGTTGGCAGACTGGATTGTCACCTTTATACCAATAACCAAGGCAGGAGATTAAACAAGCGAACTTCAGGTGCGACAAGATTTCAAATAAATGAACATCAGCTCCACTCAGATGACAGTGGGACGTGTGAAAATCACAAAATCAAAATTAATGGGTTTGCTTTGTCACAGGACAATGAAATTCATACCATGTAACAATCAACTATTTCTTGACAAATTGGTAATGTAAAGTATGTAATATAAATTCATACTTTTTCTCAGAAGGTTTCTAAAGTGACACCAACAAACGTAATTTTCAAAACACTATTATTATTTTGGTACTAATAACGGGCACAATTTTTCTCACAGAAAATACCGTTTTTTAGAAGAGATAAAACACTTAGTGGTCTATAAAATGAGCGGATTAGAAGTTTTATATATTGAAATATATAGACAAAAAATTGTTGAAGTTCATACAAATATTCCTTCCCTTAAAATTCAGAGGTTTTAAATTTTTAAAAATTCAAAATGTTGTATTACAAAATATCTTTTCTGCACCACTAAGTGTTTATCTCTCCTAAAAATTGGATTTTCTGTGAAAAAATTCTGCCCGTTATGTGTACCTAAATAATAATGTGTTTTGAAAATTTTGTTTGTTGACGTCACTTTAGAAAGCTTCTGAGAAAAAGTATGAACTTATATTACATACTTTACATTATCAACATATTAAGCAATAGTTGTTTGTTACATGGTATGAATTTCGTGGTCCTGTGATAAAGGAAACCCATCAATTTTGATTTTTCAAAAGTGCGTAGTTAAACACAAGTATTTGCTTTCCACACGTCACACTGTCTTTAATAATTGAGCTAAATTGTCTAAAACAATACAGGTTCACATATTTCCTTATGCAGGCACGTAATACAGTATTTTATTGGCGTTTTCCTTGCCTCAACGAACTGGGTTGGTTTATTTCCTAGGTGTGGGAGTTCTTTTGTTTCCATAATTTTTTTTTTTCGCAGCGCTTTGGCGAGGAGACGAATTTTAGGGAACATTATCCCTCTTCTTTGTTCACCGGGCATTAAAAATACATCACGCGACGTTGAAAACATTTCACTCTTACCTTTCCTTTTTCCTATAGTATCATTTCTCGCTATTGTTAGCACGCTTTTGGTACCAGCAGCTCACGTCTCTGATTTAAAACAATGCACATCCATTAGCAAGACACAACTCCTCGTTCCCCAGAAAAATGGATCAGAAAACCAAATACTTTACCTTCTCCAATACCTACTTATTATATATATATATATATATATATATATATATATGTGTGTGTGTCTGTGTGGAGAGGACGTCTCCTTAGCGCGGTGGTAGCGCAGCTGCTTACCAAGCGGTAGACCTGGGTTCGATCCCCAGTAGCGGTGTGGGGATTTTTCCCCCGCTGGGAGACCTGGCCCGGGGTGCATTCAGCCTCGTAAGATCCCTGGGGGGCCAATTGAGGAGCTAATTGATGGAGAAGTAGCGGCTTCTGTTCATGACGACTGCATTAACCGTCCGGGGGGGGGCTCGAGGCGCTGACCACGTCTCACCCTCCAATACTGCACCCCATCAATGACGTTTGTAGTGGACCGAGATGGGGGACGCAGCGGCCGGGCGGTAGGCCAAGGTTCCCCGTGAGCTGTCGTGCCATGGAGTTATATATGTGGAGAGAGAGAGAGAGAGTACTAGGATCGGTTGATAATTCCTGGGCCTCTCAATGAAAACAGCATTTAATTTTTACTCTCTCTACACGTACCACTCTCTCTCTAGAGAAGTTATTACATTCCACTCAAAAATTCCCCGGAAATACATGTCGGGTCCCCCTGAATAAAAAAAAATTAGAAAAAGATCCGTGTGTGCGTGTGTTGTCTGTGGACAACATAGCTGAAAAACGAAAAACCGTTGAATACCAAGCTTGGTATTTTAGTTTGGTATTTTCCAAGGTGCCGGTCCCCATGGCCGCGCTCGCCAAAGCGTCTCGCTTTGGTGTTTCGCGGCGCAGGGGATCGTGGGTTCGGGTCCCGCCTTGGGCATGGGTGTTATATGTTTGTGTATGTGTGTGTGTGTAAAAATTGAAACAGAATTTCAGTAATCACAGTAAACAAATTAGGTAAATAAAAAGTAGGGTATACAGTGTCGGAGTCCCGATCAGACTCGGGAACTGTATTAAAAAAAAAAAAAAAAAAAAAAAAAAAAGGATGCGACACGAAGATTTTCAAGAAAATCCCCCCACTACCAACTACCCTTTCCATGGAACTTTTTTCGAAGTAAACCAACGTGCCGTAAACCTACGACACGGTACCATAGGCCCTATTTCCCTTCCGAAGGAAGCTATTTTGTCAAAAAAGGCCATCTTTCTCCGCCAGGTTTGAACCTGCAACCTTGGTTGATAGCGAGTGTGCTGTTTTTATGCAAAAATAAACATGTCTGCTTCGAAACGCGGGAAACATAATTTTCATAACATTTTCAGGGAGTTATTTAAATCATTACCTAAGGTTCATTTTCCAAATTGAGATTATTTACATCACATTAAAGGCTTAAGTTACGAATGAACTACTTTAGAAACTAGCATAGCTTTGTTAATCTATTAAGGCTGAGTATATCATCCTTAGCAGCCGATATTGATGCAGTCCTCCAAAGTTAACCATATCACCAAAGAAGGGAAAAAAGGCAACACCATGTGAAGATGAGGAAGACCTTGTATTTACAAGCATTCCTTTACATCGCACAGCGTCATATCCCTAAGCTTCACTTATTGTGAAATGAGTTACTATGCCTTTCCCTATGCTCCTTAAATTTGGATATGCCTGGTCTACCTGTTCTGAGCAAACCTTTCTTACTTCTGTCTACTTAATTGCTATTCCATCTACAGGGATTTAGATTAAAAGTTAAATTTGCTTTTTGAGCAACTGCTGACATTTGATGCATGCCAATAATAGTATCTTGAAAATCTTGAAGGTGATTAAGCTCATCTTCTGCCGAATCTCGCCGAGAATGTATAATATAAATGGTGCCAATAATTGCTGCCATCATTGTTGTTGACCTGAAGTCTATATGTAGCTTCCAGCCAAGTAGTGTGCCAGAATCAGGCACTGTCCAATGTTTAATGCAGTGGTATCGATCAGTTTGTAAATTATTTTCAATCGTATGTGTTATAGTATCAATATTGCGGCGTCTGCCATAATAACGTCTGCGTGCTGTAGGCATAGCTAAAGGAATGACGAATTTGAGCTTGTTATCGGAATGGAGCGGAAGAGAGCTATCTATTAATAGCTAGTAGCTATGTGATGACTTCGAAATTAAGTTCTCTTAGATTAACCAGTAGACATATGAAAACTTCCAACAGAGAAATGTATAACTCCATGGCACGACAGCTCACGGGGAACCTTGGCCTACCGCCCGGCCGCTGCGTCCCCCATCTCGGCCCACTACAGACGTCATGGATGGGGTGCAGTATTGGAGGGTGAGACGTGGTCAGCGCCTCGAGTCCCCCGGCCGGTTAATGCGGTCCTCATGACCTGGAGCCGCTACTTCTCCATCAAGTAGCTCCTCAATTGGCCCCCCGGGACCTTATGAGGCTGAGTGCACCCCGGGCCAGGTCTCCCAGCGGGGGAAAAATCTCCACGCCGGTACTGGGGATCGAACCACGCTACCTGCGCTACCACCACGCTGAGACGACCAGAGAAATGTATAGGTATTGTACAATTTAAACAAATAACAAGTATTATTCCGGAAATAGTTATCTTCACAAAAAAAAAAAAAAAGTATTTAAAATAAGTTTTGTGACTTAACGAGGTCTACATATGTTGTCTGTCTTACGGTTTTCCAGCTACCCAAAGTCATTCAGAATGAAGCCTTCGGAGCCTATTCCCAGAAAATAATGTGTACCGTTTTCTTTGTCCTGTAAAAGTCTTTAAACATGTTGTTTAATCAAAGTCATTAGAACCTTTTATAGGGTTAATTAAGGTTGAACTTTTCTTGAAGATTCTCGTGTTACATCTTTGAAAGACACCCAACTTAAATATCAAGCTTGGTATTTAACGAACGTTTCGTTTTTCAGTTTTATTGTTTGCACAAACTCGGACTTTTTCTAAAATTGTAGTAGATTCAGGGATGTATTTCCGGCGAAATCTCGAACTCTGTAGGTACTACGTATGTATATAATACAGAGAGTAGTAAAATACGGCGGCTACAGAAAATGTAACACATAGTTTCTATATCTTAAATTGTAATATTAATGATTTGGGAATATTGTACCATCTGTAAAACAAATACTAAGAGTGAACTCTTGTCATGTGTTTCGTATTTAGAATTTTATCCGAATTTATAGCTGCAGAGTTTGTGTTTTAAAACCGCCAGAGCGTACGTTGCAGAACAATGTTTTTGGAGCGGCCTGTACTATAGGTTTCGCTTCCGGGCAGGCAGAGAAATGTTTACTGGCAGCCTCCTCTGTGATTGGTATATCGATATTACAGCGAGCAGCCAATCCTCTTCCGCCGTGGCTTCGCGTTGCTAGGTTGTTTCGAAACACGACCGTTTAATTCGCGATTATGCAAATATGGCGAAGAAATCCGAGGAATCGTCTAATTGAGTGCATTCGTTTGTGTTTGCAGTTTCCGCTGCAGTTTTATTTCGTGGTTATGCAAATTGGTCAATAGAGGAGCTGACTTCCACCAGCATTACCATAAGCTACCGTCTCTCATAGCTGAGGAAAAGTTTAGATCCGATGAATATAGAGATTTCTGCCAGGTAGAGGATGAATTAATAACTGCGAGGAATATTATTATTATTATTATTATTATTATTATTACTATTACTAATACTTTCTCTACACGTACTATCTATATAGTGTATATAGAAGGCGTTGCATTCCACCCAAAAATTCGATACCGAGATTTCACCGGAAATAGGCGTTTATCTGTAGACTGTTTCCAAAAAAAGTATTTTCAGAAAAAGGTCAGTGTGTGTGCCCTTTTTTTTGGATAGTGTTTAACGCCCGTTACTAACAGGCACCGCAGGTGATGACACTGGTGATAAATGGAATGAAGATGGAGCACCGGTGGAATGCGATGGCGAGGGAAACCGGAGAACCGGGAGAAAACCCGCTTTGCCCACCACAAATCTCACATGCGGACGCCTGAATCTAGGTGAGAGGCGAATTGTCTAACCACTCGGCCACGGCGCGACCACCGTGTGTCACTGAACACGATTACTCAAGAAAGAAAAGTCATTAAAATACCAAACATGGTATTTAAGTTTAGTATCTTCCACGGGTGCGACACAAAGATAGAGAAAACTCCCCCCTCCCCAAACTACCCTTTACATGGAAAAAATTTCGAAATTTTTGATTTTCTGAAAAATTGCTCTAACGATTTTGATTAAAATATCTTATATTTAAGACATTTACATGCCAAATATGGTTGAATTTTGAATAACTGGTAAACCGTAAGAGATAGACAAAAACGTACTACACAAAAAATGTAGATCACATTAAAACACACAAGTTATGTCATATATGTGTTTTTCCGTATAGTTACCCATTTTGATATATTTCTTGTTATTGGTTTCGTTATAAAATACTTTAAATGTTTTCACATGTAGGAATTTGTCAACTTCTGGCAATGCAAAGAAACTAATTTCAAAATATTTGATTATCGTTTTAGCCTAGTGTAATCCATTCTTTTCCTTCTTCTTACAACAAAGCATTTCTGCTAATGTTTATCTCGATTGGCATGAAGTAGCTGTAAGAATAAGTTTTTAACAATAATTTTTTACAGAGATGTAGAGAAAGTCATGTGTATGGAACACAATTTTTTTTTCATTATTAGGGCTAAACTCGGAGCGGAGTATGGAGCAATACTTCAAAGCAGGTACCAAATTCATTAGAGAGGGGCTCGCGTGGCGGATGATTAAATTACTGATGTGAATGGTTTGAGAATCTGCCCCATTTGCGAGGAGGAAGAGTCTAGGACCTATATCTTGGTAAGATGGATACGAAGGAATGGAGGGAAAAGTATTTATTGCGGTCCTTTACCACCGCAAATGTAGAGTTAGAAGCATGTTGGACGATACTGGCAGGCACGGTAGACGCTGATGGGCTAGGTAAATCTTTACTTAAGGCAAGAGTGGAGATCTGTGAAGGTTGATAATAGGGAAGAGGGGGGGGGCGACAAGAAGAGTTAAACAAAAGTGATTATAATGTTTTACATAAATGTCATTCGGTCTTTGTTTTGTTGTGGCGTTAGTATTGTATATATATATATATATATATATATATATATATATATACATTTCTCTTAATTGCATTTGCACTTTTAATACATAGGAATACGGCTTATTTTGTGTTGTAAATTTAAGTTGCTGAATTTGAAATCTTTGTCCTTTTACTTTCGTGTTTACTCTTTTAATTCTTTGCTTTTTGATATTTCTTAATACTTTGTTGTGTGCTGCAAAAGCACATACGGTATGTACACTCGTACGATTGATGAAGATCACTGCATAATGTTATTTCAATAAATACTTATTCATTATTATTATTATTATTATTATTATTATTATTATTACCTTCTCTTAACGTGTGTATAATATAACTAATGGGTAGAGAAGGTATTACTTTGCATAAAAATTAAATATAGAAGTTTCACCGAAAATACATGTTTTGAGGACCTCTTAATAAAACAATCTGAGCACACGACCTTATCTAGCTGATCCGCAGTCAAACTTTTCTTACAAAAGATTACTCTTGTATCTACTTCAGGTTAATCGAGATAAAGTGTAGTAGAATAAAATTGGTCTTATTACCTACTTGCTTCTTTGTGAGTAGAAGGGAATGTACTATGCTAAAGCGATTTTAAAAGCTATATAAAACAATTGAAATTCGGTTCTCTTTGCTTGCTAGGAGTAAACAAAAGAGGCATAAAGAAAGATGTGTTTCTGTTTGAGAAACGTTTAAGTTGCTTAAAGCTGAAACCAATAGCACAAAATAACTCGATAACGGTTAGCTCTACAATATTAACATATTAAAATATTGTCAAACAAATTAAATAAACATTGAATGTTTTAATAGTTTAATAATAAAACACATTGATTACCTTTATATATATTAATTTTAAAAAGAGATTTTGTGTTAGTTTGGTTTTAAATTTATTTAATTAGTTAAGTAAGAGCACGCCACTGAAGTGAGAGTGAAGTGGTGCAAATGACTACTCACTCACGAGATTCTGTCAGTCTCGTTTATTGATTGCAATACAACTTGTGCTAGAACACTAGTAGAGCACGCCACTGAAGCGAGAGTGAAGCGTACAAATGATTGCTTGAGTCACGAGCTATTTATTACCAGTCTGGTTTACTGACTGCTACATCACTAAGACAGCACGCCACTGAAGTGAGAGTGAAGCGTACAAATGAAACTTGAGTCACGAGCTATTTATTACCAGTCTGGTTTACTGACTGCTACATCACTAAGACCGCACGTCACTGAAGTGAGAGTGAAGCGTACAAATGAAACTTAAGTCACGAGCTATTTATTACCTGTCTGGTTTACTGACTGCTACTATAGCTGGTGCTACATCACTAAGACCGCACGCCACTGAAGCGAGTGTGAAGTGCTACCACTAACTGTTGAGTCACGACCTACTGCCAATCTAGTTTATTGATTCGAATACAACTGGTGTTACAACACGGACTGCACACCACTGAAATGGTACCATTGACTACTTGAGTCACGAGCTACTACCAGTCTGACTTATTGATCTTCTCTACAGCTGCAAGTTGGAGCTACAGACCATTTGTTGAGCCATTCCTTACTGCCAGGCTGACCTATTTATCATCATTGTAATTTCAAGTTTCTACTACATCCCATTTGTTGAGTCATGAGCTACTGCCAGTCTGACTTATTGATCGTCCTTGTAATTTCAAGTTCCTACTAGAGACCATTTGTTGAGCCATGAGCTACTGCCAGTCTGACTTATTTGTAATTTCAAGTTTCTACTAGAGACCATTTGTTGAGTCATGAGCTACTGCCAGTCTGACTTATTGATCGTCCTTGTAATTTCAAGTTCCTACTAGAGACCATTTGTTGAGCCATGAGCTACTGCCAGTCTGACTTATTGATCGTCACTGTAATTTCAAGTTTCTACTAGAGACCATTTGTTGAGCCAGGAGCTACTGCCAGTCTGACTTATTTGTAATTTCAAGTTTCTACTAGAGACCATTTGTTGAGCCATGAGCTACTGCCAGTCTGACTTATTTGTAATTTCAAGTTTCTACAAGAGACCATTTGTTGAGCCATGAGCTACTGCCAGTCTGACTTATTGATCGTCACTGTAATTTCAAGTTTCTACTAGAGACCATTTGTTGAGCCATGAGCTACTGCCAGTCTGACTTATTTGTAATTTCAAGTTTCTACTAGAGACCATTTGTTGAGCCATGAGCTACTGCCAGTCTGACTTATTTGTAATTTTAAGTTTCTACTAGAGACCATTTGTTGAGCCATGAGCTACTGCCAGTCTGACTTATTGATCGTCACTGTAATTTCAAGTTTCTACTAGAGACCATTTGTTGAGCCATGAGCTACTGCCAGTCTGACTTATTTGTAATTTTAAGTTTCTACTAGAGACCATTTGTTGAGCCATGAGCTACTGCCAGTCTGACTTATTGATCGTCACTGTAATTTCAAGTTTCTACTAGAGACCATTTGTTGAGCCATGAGCTACTGCCAGTCTGACTTATTTGTAATTTCAAGTTTCTACTAGAGACCATTTGTTGAGCCATGAGCTACTGCCAGTCTGACTTATTTGTAATTTCAAGTTTCTACTAGAGACCATTTGTTGAGCCATGAGCTCTGCCAGTCTGACTTATTGATCGTCCTTGTAATTTCAAGTTTCTACTAGAGACCATTTGTTGAGTCATGAGCTACTGCCAGTCTTATAGTTCGTCACTGTAATTTCAAGTTTCTACTATGGACCATTTGTTGATTCATGAGCTACTGCCAGTCTGTCTTATTGATCGTCACTATAATTTAAGGTTTCTACTAGAAACCATTTGTTGAGCCATGAGTCTCTGCCAAGAAAATCCCCCCACCTCAAACTACCCCTTACATACAACTTTTTTTTTTAAACTTTGTTTTTCTCATAAATGGCTCAAACGATTTCGATTAAAATACCATATAATTAAGTTTATCACAACAAAAATAAAATGTATAATTTGAATTTTCTGGGAATAGCCTCTGAAGAGCAACTTATTCTGGTTGACTTTTGGAGAATTTTTGCATAACGGTTAAATTGTAAGCGATAGACAGAAACTTACTACACTAAAAGTGTAGATCTTGTTAAAACACATAATTTATGTCATATGCATTGTTATTGTAGAGTTTACCGTTTCCAAGATATTCCTTGTCATTGGTTTGAATTTTAAAATATTTTTCTCAGGCAAGAAGTGTCCGTTTTTCTTTTGTTCCAATCCTGGGCAAGCAAAGAAGCCAATTTCAATGACAATTGTATGATAATAGTTTTTAAAAGATTTAACTATCTTTTTAGCATACCGTATTCCCTTACTTCCCTTCTACTTATAAGGAACTAAGTAATAAGAACATTCTGCTAATGCTCATCTCGATTGGCTTGTTATAAAAAGAAGAAGAATATTTTGTAAGGAGTTTGTTTGTAGAGCACATTGAGAAAGTCATGGGAGTGTAATATATCAGATTTTTTTTGTAGAGTTAACCGTTTTCGAGATATTCTGAATTGTTGATTTCAATTTTATGCCACTTAAACTTTTCTCGAACGTGAAGACATTTTTCTTCTCGTTTCTCGTTTGTTTACCCTTGACAAGAAAATAGTTTGGAATTTCAATTGTTTCACATAGCGACCGGCTATCGCTTTATCCTCTGCATTTTCTTATTTCTCTTCTACTTTACAAGGAAGCCAGTAATAAGGCTAATTCTGCTTATGTTTATCTTGATGAGCGATGTGGATAACAGATAACGTTTTGAATAAAAGGTTTGTTTGCGAAGCAGCTAGAGAATTTTAAATGAATGTAACACTTCAGCTTTTTCAACCTGCGCTTTCTTTCAGCGTTCACTGCTTTATGTACTAGCAGGAACTGAACGAGACCAGGCAGTGAGCAATGCTAAATAGTGCAACGCGTTTCGAAACAGGCTGCAGGGATCACGCTTACTCCATCATGTCGCTGTTATACTCTGTGTGCACAAAACCTCAATGCGATATTCATGGAATTGTATTCCTTTAACGTGATATTTTTATCTCGTAGCGAAAAGTGCTGAGAGAAGTAACACATATCGCCAGGAAAGCCGCCACTGGGCACAAAAAGAAAAGCGGCCATGTTTGCGCTTTAAGAAGCAGTTCCGTTGCTGCAGAGCAAGGCACTAAGTAATTGGACATGTTTATGACAACGTTTCTTGCAACAGCTTCCCTTCCTCGGGATATTTCTTTTTTCTTGCAGATTTTAAACGTATCGGTGCATTTTATCGCCTCTGTAGCTTTTGGTTTCCGTGGAAATGTCTGAGTGAGCGAGACAGAGCTAGTCATGAAGCAAATATAAAACTTTCTCTTTCTTTTCTCTCTCAGATATCATTCTTAAGGAATGCGTTCAGTTTTTTGTAAAGTATCTTAGGAAAGCTACCACCAAATTAAACAACAAAAAACGTCCCTCTATAAAAATCAAGTATTTTCCATTCACATAACTTTCTGAACATCTCTATAACAAATTATTATTAATAAGCTTATTATTCTATCAACTGCATGCTAATCGAGATAAAAATTAACAGAAACAGTCTTACTACCTTATAAGTATAAGGGAAATAAGGGAATACACTATGCTAAACCGACAGTCAAATGTTTTAAAATGTGGTTGCTATGGGACTGAAATCCGTTTCTTTGCGTGGTCAGGAGTTGAGAAGTTCCCGGAAGAGAAACGTTTAAAGTATTTGAAATCTAAAACCAATATAAGGAATATCTCAAAAACAGTAAACTCCACGAAAAAAGTATATGAATAAATTGTATGTTTTAAGGAGATCTGTATTTTTTGTGCAGTAAGTTTTTGTCTACCTCTTGCGGTTTACCAGTGATGCAAAATTAATTCAGAATAAAGAGGTCTTCAGAGGCTATTCCAAGAAAATTGAAGATATACAGTTTGTAAATTTAGTCAATATTCTCAAAACCGTTAGGGCCATTTTTGAGATAGTCAAAATTTTCGAGAATTTTTCCTTGTAAAGGATAGTTGGGGGGTGGGGAGAGTTTCGTGAAAATCTTCATGTTGCATCCTTGGGAGATACTAAAATTAAATGCGTAGTTTGGTATTTAACGGACTTTTAGTTTTTGAGCTATACTGCTCACAGACACACACGGACGTTTTTCTAAAATTTCCGGTGAAATCTTGACATCGAATTTTTGGGTGGAATACAATACCCTCTCTATCCACTATGTACATTGTACATACGTGCTAGAGAAGGTAAAAAGCTTATGTTTTCAATTCACATACTTTATCTATTCTGCATCAAACTATTCATACAAAATCTCTTCCTTTTTTTTTTTTTTTTCATTTTTATAGTGAAATTACTCTGCATTAACTGTAGGTTGTTAACATTAGGTTATTCATTTTATGTACATCATTAAACACACGCACATGCACTATTGCATTCATACTTCCAGACTCTGTGTGGGATAGAGAATCATTCTGATTACAAAAAGCCTCCTCACCCTAGCCGTGATTCGAACCCAGGACCTCCAGAAGTCAGCTCGCTGACCACTCGATACGGAGACTGTCCCTAAAAATCTTATTCTTCTAACCAGTAGTGTATCCAGAAAATATTTAATGGGGTTATATGTATGGATCTATTTTAAGTGTGTATAAATTCATATGATACATAATTATTAATCCTAAATGAATAATCATATTTAAAAATAGTTTTATACCTATTCATAAATTAAGTACCAATTAGAATTAAACTTAGATTTTGCAATTATTGTTGCATTTCTTTAGCAATTTGTATTGCATTTCCAAACTCAAATCCCATCCCTGGCTACACCCCTGTTCTATCTACTTCATAACTATAATCGATAAAAACATGAACAGAAATGATCTTCCTGCTTACCTCCTTTTTATAGCTAGTCTAGAACAATAGTAAACCTTTTAAATTCTAGTCGCTCTGACATTAAAGCTAGATTATCTTTGCATAGCCAGATGTTAAAAACAAAAGTGTCTACTTTCCATTTGGGAAAGAAGCTATAAGTATAGACAATTAAAACCAATAAAGTATCCAGAATGAAGCTGACTTCAGAACTATTTTTACACAGTTCAAAATTGCTTTTTTTATTTGTCATGAAAATATTTTAAACTTAAATTTTAATCAATATCTTTGGAGTACTTTCGAGAAAATCCATATTTTTGAAAAATATTTCGCAAAAAGTGTAGATGTATTTCACTTATTTTTTTGTTTCGAGTTACCGATTCATTGATCTGTAAATATTTTTATAAAAATGATTTTAATAAAGCTCCAAAAAGGGGAAATATCGCAATCAAATTTTGAGTGGAATGCAACACCTCTCCTAAAGGTGGAAAAATGAAAAATGGAAAGCAGAGATGATGGTTCTTCAGATTTGCTCCAAATTTTATTAGCATTCGATTCCCTTAAGACTCATTACTATATAACTAGTTTCAAAGGTATCGTGTCTTCGATCTTTCATCCCCTGGATCCTCGAAATGTTTATGAATAAAAACGATCGTGACGCTGTTGCTTAAGTTGGATTAGACCAAGTTGATGAGGGCAGTTAGGTAACGTCTGCAGATCCCCAGTGGCTGCGGGATATGCTACCGAGTATCATAAAATACATAAAGTTTATGGCACAGGGCTTGCTCCTTGAACGTTAGAGACCCAATTAAAGTTCCAGGCGAAGTTTGAAGAGATAAGGGTTGTCACTCACACACAAGTGCCACATAAACACGCCCCCCTCTACATTCGTGCCTTAGTCCCGTAAACTTCATTTGTAGATAGCCTTGGCAGTAGGCAACCCATCTTACACCGCGTAGGAAGGGTTGCAGATATCGTTTCGCTCCCAGGGAAAACCGTATCGCTGCATACTTGTGAAAGATTACATCAAGTTTGGAACGACTTCCCACTCTGCTTGTAGCGCACAGTCCTTAGTTTAAAAGGATATTGAATTGTTACAGTTTAATTTAAAATTACTTATATAACATTTCAAAGATATCTTCTATTATACTCTTTCTAAGTTCCTTTTCTGTGCAGTCTTTGACAAGACCACTTTAAGGTATTTTCTACAGAAATTTGTCGTTTTACTTTCTCTACCACGCACATATAGATAGAAGGGAGCAAACTTATTGCATTGCAGTCAATAATTTGATATCAAAATACATGTTATGGCCCCAATAATGAATAAAAGTACTTTTAGGAAAAGGCCTATGGTGAGCGTGTATGCGTGTTAGTAAGAGAGAGAGAAAATAAAAAGTTTCCATGTAAAGGATAGTTAAGGGGGTGTTTCTTGAAATCTTCGTGTCGCGTCCTTGACAGATACCGAACTTAAATATCCAATTTGGTACTTAACAACTTTTCGTTTTTGAACTATGCTGCCCACAGACACACACACACACACACACACACACACACACACACACACACACACACACACACGGATAGTTTTCTAAAATGTGTTTTTTTTGGATTCAAGGGGTCTCACAACTTGTGTTTCCGGTGAAATCTCGGTATCGAAGTTTAGGATGCATTACAATACTTTCTCTATACACTATGTACTAGTACGTGTAGAGAATTAAAAAATCTGTAGCAGAGTAAAATAGCGCAATACAGGCGGATACGGGCGCCAACTGAAACTGAATTGAGAAATGTTCGTTACAGCTTAAAACAAGGACGACGTCATTGTTTACGTAGCATGAATCTATTGGCATAGAGACAGACACCCCTCTATCAGCTGAGTCAGTGCGCTGGTTGTCGTGGATCACTATGGTTCTCCCCAATTTTAATTTGGAACTTTCTCTGAATGTTCTATGTATTTTCAAGAACTATGTTACAAATGTTTCAGGCCCTTTCTACTTTCTCTATTCGTACTATGTAAATAGTCGTATAGAGAAGGTATTGCACTCCACCTAAAAATTCGATACCGAGATTTCTTCGGAAATATATGTTTTAGGGTTCCCTTTAGCTAAAAAAGCATTTTCGGAAAAAGGTTCGCACGCGCGCGCGCGTGTGTCTATGAATACGATACCTCGAAAACGAAAAGTCGGTAAAATACCAAACTTGGTATTTAAGTTTAGTATCTTCCAGGGAAGCGACCCTTTACGAGGAACTTTTTTCGAAAATTTTGATTTTATAAAAAATGGATCTAACGATTTTAATCAAAGTATCGTATATTAAAGCTATTTACCTGACAAATAAAATGTAGATCTTGAATTTTCTGAGAATAGCCTCTGAAGAATACTTTATTCAGGATGAATTTTAGGGAATTTTGAATAACTGCTAAAGCGTAAGAGATTGAAAAAACTTAAAATATGAAAGGTGTAGAGGATGTTATAATATACAATTTATGTTATATACATTTTTTCGTGGAACTCATAGTTTTTGAGACATTCCCTGTTTTTGGTTTCTGCTTTGAAAAGCTTACTTTTCACGTATAGGAAATTGTCAACTGCTGTCCATACATACAAACAAAGGAACTTCAGTGACATAGCAACGAGCTTTTGACTGTCACTTTAACCTTACTTCGCTTCTACTCATAAGGAAGCAAGCAATAAAAAACTATTTCGACTAATTTTTTTCTGAATGAGCATTAAGTAAATATAAGTATAATCTTTTTTTAAGAATAATTTGTTGCAGAGATGTAGAGAAAGTCATGTGAATGGTACACATCAAATTTTTTCAACACATGCTTCTGTTTGTTGACGTGGTCTGTTACTTGAAGAAAAAATCTGATGTGTACCATTCACATGACTTTCTCTGCATCTCTGCAACAAATTATACTTAAACGGCTTATGCTTCTATTTACTTCATGCTAATCGAGAAACATTAGCAGAAATAGTCTTATTGTTTGCTTCCTTGTAAGTAGAAGCGAAATGAGAGAGTACCATAGTTAAAATGATAGCCAAAAGTTGGTTGTTATGTAACTGAAGTTTCTTTGTTTGTATGGGCAGGAGTTAACAAATTCCTGTATGAGAAACGTATGTTTTTCAAAGCAGAAACCAAAAACCAAGAATATCTTAAAAATGATCTACGAAAAAAAATGTGTATGACATAAGTTGTGTGTTTTAACGTGCTCTACATTTTTCATGTAGTAAAATTTTGTCCATCTCTTACGGTTCAGCAGTTGTGCACAATTCCGTAAAATTCATCCAGAATAAAATATTCTTCAGAGGCTATTCCCAGAAGATTCAAGATATACATTTTATTTGTCAGGTAAATATCTTTAATTATACGATATTTTAATCAAAATCGTTAGAGCTATTTTTAAGAAAATCAAAATTCTCGAAATTTTTTCCATGCAAAGGGTAGCTTTGGGTGGGGAGATTTTTCTCAAAATCTTTTTGACGCATGCCTGGAAAATATTAAGCTTAAATACCAAGATTGGTATTTTACCGACTTTTCGTTTTTGAGTTATCGTGTCCACAGACACATATAAGGACCTTTTTCTGAAAATGCTTTTTTTGGATACAGGGGACTCTAAAACATATATTTCCGGTGAAATCTTGGTACTATATTTTTGGGTGGAGTGCAATATCTTCTCTATCCCTATGTACATTGTACATACTGGGCTAGACAAAGTAAAAATAAATATTAGAGAACATATGCGATGATTTATTTTGATAAAAGTTATTGAGTGAGATGGCAGCTGGCAAAGCCTAATATTTACGGTTTGTTTGTGGAAACCGCGCCCTTGTAACTCGATATACGAGCCCAGCTGTTGATAAGTAAACGTTCACATCTTTTAGTGCAGGGAGGTGAAAGCCTTTTTATGGCTCACAATCGGGCCCATAACGAGGCAATCTCCTGCTTCTCCCAACTTCTCAGCTTTGACTATTCGCTTTGTAAATATACGGACAGATTAGATTGTTCTTTTATTGCTTTGCCGAGCTGCACATTTATCCATGTCTGTTTTATATCTTAGGTAGGTTGATTCTACACAGCTTCTGGAGCCAACTTATGACACGAAAATGTGTTGCTTCACTTGACATTCGTACGGGCCAGATCCATAGTCTTCGTTTAAGCAACTATGAATGAATAAGTGTATTTATTGAAGCAATGCACCAAAAAATTAAACCATATTAAAAAAAAAGTGTACCATTCACATGCCTTTCTCTATATCCCTGGAATAAATTATACTTCAAAAGCTTATACTTCTATTTACTTTATGCTGATCAGAAAAAATTAGCAGAAATAATCTTATTACTTGCTTCCTTGAAAGTAGAAGCGAAATAAGGGACTACCATAGGTTAAAGTGATAGTCAAAAGCTGGTTGCTATGTCAATTAAGTTCCTTTGTTTATATGGATAGGAGTTGACAAGTTCCTGTATGAGAAAAGTATAAGTTTTTCATAGCAGACACCAAAAATAAGGAAAGTCTCAAGAACGACGAACTCCACGAAAAAAATGAATATAACATGAATTGTTTGTTTTAACGTGCTCTACATTTACAATAGTAAGTTTTTGTTCATCTCTTACGGTTTAGCAGTTATTCAAATTTCAGTAAAATTTATCCAGAATAAACTACTCTTCAGAGGCTATTCCCAGAAAATTCAATATATACATTTTATTTGTCAGGTAAATAGCTTTAATATACGAAATTTTAATCAAAGTTGTTAGAGCCATTTTTGAGAAAAACAAAATTTTCGAAAAAAGTTTTATGTAAAGCTTAATTGGGGGTGGAGGGATTTTTCTCAAAATCTTCGTGTCGCATCCCTGGAAGATACTAAACTTAGATTTCAAGTTTGGTATTTTACCGACTTTTCGTTTTTGAGTTATCGTGTTCACAGACACACGGACCTACGTACACACACTCACACACTCGGACCTTTTTGTGAAAATGCTTTTTTTTTGGATATTGGGGACCCTAAAACATATATTTCCGGTGAAATCTCTGTATCGAATTTTTTGGTGGTGTGCAATACCTTCTCTATACACTATGTACATAGTGCGTATAGAGAAAGTAAAAATCTGATGTGTTACACTCACATGACTTTCTCTAGCTACTCTACAAACAAACCGTCTTACAAAAGATAATTCTTCTTTCAACACCACGCTATTCGAGATAAACAGCAGAATTTTGTTACTTAGTTCCTTATAAGTAGACTGCAATTAAGGGAATGCACTAAGCTAAAGTGAGAGTCAAATGTTTTAAAAGCTGTCGTTATGTGATTGTCATTGCAAATCGTCTCTTTGCTTGGCCAGGTGAAAAGTATAAGTGCTTCACAACTGAAACTAATAACAAGGAATAACTCTAAAATGGTACGTTGCACGAAAACAATGCTTATGACATAATTTACACTGTTAATGAGATCTACATTTTTTGTATAGCAAGTTTTTTTTTATTACTTACGGTTTACTAGTTATTCTAAATTAAGCTAAATTCACCCAGAATAAACAGGTCTTTAGAAGATATTCCCAGAAAATTCAAGATATACATTTTATTTGTGATAGAAATGGCTTTAATATGTGATATTTTAATCAAAATCGTTAGAGCCATTTTTAAGAAAAACAAAATTTTTGAAAATTTTTCCATGTAAAGGATAGTTAGGGGTGGGGGGATTTTCTTGAAAATCTTCGTGTCGCATCCTTGGAATATACCAAACCTAAATACCAAGCTTGGTATACAACCGTCTTTTCATTTTTGAGCTATGCTGTCCACAGACACACACACACACACACACACACACACACACACACACACACACACACACACACGGACCTTTTCCTGAAAATGCTTTTTTTGGACTCGGGGGGTCCTAAAACATGTTTTTCCGGTGAAATCTCGACATCGAATTTTTGGATGGAGTGCAATACTTCTCTATCCCTATGTACATTGTACTTACGGGGCTAGAGAAAGTAAAAATCTGATGTGTTCCATTCACATCATTTTCTCTATATTTCTGTAACAAATTATTGGTGATACGCTTATTGTTCTATCTGCTCCATGCTAATCGAGATAAACTTTACACTAAGCGGTCTTGTTAGTTAGTTCCTTATTAAGTAGAAGGAAAATAAGGGAATACACTGGTCTAAGCTGACAGTTAAATGTGGTTGCTATGAAATTGAAATCCGTTTCTTTGCATGGCCAACTGTTGACGAGTTTCCTTATGAGAAAAGTATTTTAAAACTGAAACCAACAACAAATAATACCTTGAAAACGGTCAACTCAATGGGAGAGAAAAAAAAAGAAAAAAAAAAAAAAGGATGTGACATAAAATGTGTGTCTACATTTTTTGTGTAGTAAGTTTTTGTCTATCTCTTACGGTTTACTAGTTATGCAAAATTCAAAACAATTCATCCAGAATAAAGAGGTATTCAGAGGCTATTCACAGGAATTTCAAGATATACATTTTATTTTTCATGTAAATATCTTAAATATAAGACATCTTAATCAAAATCTTACGGTCGTTTCTGAGAAAGTCAAAAATTTTTAAATGTTTTCCATGTATTAAGTTTGGTATTTAATAGTGTTTTCCTTTTTGAGCTATGCTGCTCATAGACCACACACACATACATACTCGGACATTTTTTTTAAAAATTTGTTTTTTTTGTCTTTTTTTTTTTTGGATTAAAGGGGTTTCGAAACATATATTTCCAATGAAATCTCGGTATCGAATTTTTGGTTGTAATAACAATACCTTCTCTATACACTATCTGCATATTACTGTAGAGAAAATAAAAATAAAAAGAGTAGACACGAAAATAAAAGCACAAAGATATTTGAATACAGCAATTTAAATTTACAACACACAATAAACCGTATTACGATGTATTAATGCACCCTATTATAGTAGACAATTACACTTAAAAGAAATATATACACACAATACTAACACCACAACAAAACAAAGACCGAAAGGTATGGCATAACATAATAATATTATAATCACTTTTATTTAAGTCTTCTTATCGCTCACTCCCCCCATCTTCCCTATTATCAGCCTACTTGGATCTCAGCTTTCTTGCCTTAAGTATAAATTTACCCACCCGTCCGCGTTCTCCGTGCTTGCCAGTAGCTTCCAACATGCTTCTAACACTACAGTCGCGGTGGTAAAGGGTCGCAAGTAAATATTTTTCCCTCCATTCCTCCGTACACCTACATCTTGCCCAGATATAAGTGCATGACTCTTCCTCTTCGCAAATGGTACCATTCTGGTCAGTAATTTTCATCGTCCACCATGCTCCTAGTCTAATACAGGCGAGCCCCTCTCTAATGATTTTGGTTCCTGTTTTGATGTACCTTATTAAACAACTAAATCATTTATGGCAAATATGTTACGAAAATAGATAATAACGACGTGAAAACACAATTCGTATATTATAAAATTTCTTACACATATTGTATTTTAATCAAAATGGGTTTTTTTTTTATTAAAATCAAAACTTTCGAAAAATGTTTCATGTAGAGGGCAGATTGTGTTGAGGGGAGGGGATTTTCTTGACAATTTTCGCGTCGCAGTTTGGAAGATGCTGGGTTTAAATATCAAGTTTGATATTTAACTGACTTTTCGTTTTTTGAGTTATAATACGGATCTTCTTCTAAAGAATATTTTTCACTTTCCCTAACCCGTATGTTCATACAAAAATAAATAAATAAAATCTGTAATGCAACATCCTGGCACCTAGTTCCCTATAGTAGGACTATATTGCAAATTTTACAATTTATTTACACATTGTATTTTTTCATACATTATTATATCACGGATATAACATATATACTAATAATTAAATAATAAAACCAATAAGAAATAAAATAAATAAAACTAAGCTTATAAATTTCCCGTAATAAATGTTAAATATTTTTCTTTAACAGTAAACTAATTAATTACTCGAATCCATTAATACAAATAACTGGTAAACACTTATTGCCAACCAAACTACTAAAACTTAGCAAAATTTAGCAAAACTAATGACGTACATTGCTGGTATCCAGCAAAATTTATTTTTCACATAACTTTTCAATGTTAACTATAAATACAGTGAATTGTTAATTACAGCATCTAACTCCAAGTTATTTATTTTACTAATATCCCTTAGCCCTCTCTAAAATATATAATTCATAAAACCCTATTTGTAAATTAAGACTTAATTTTCAAGATTATAAATTAAGATTTTTTAGACTACTCATCCTAACACGTATGCACGTAGTAGCTAGAGAAAGTATTGTATTCTACCCAAAAATTCTGTGTCGAGATTACACCGAAAGCACCTTGACTCCAAAAGAAATCATTTTTAGAAAATGATACGCACGCACGCGCGTGTGTCTGTCTGGGAGCAGTATGAAAAAAAAAAAAAAAGAAGAAATTAAATACCAAACTTAGTATTTTACTTAGTATTTTCTAAGGATGCAACACGAAGCTTGTCAAGAAAATCTTTCTTCACAAACTATCTTTAAGATAAAATATTTTTTGAAAATATTGTTTTTCTTACGATTTAGTTTACAACACGAATATTAAAGATATTTACATTCAAATTAAATGTATATCTCGAATTTTCTGGGAATACCTCTTCATTTTTAATTTCTCTATACGCACTATGTACATAGTGTAATTCGATACCGAAATTTCACCAGAAATATATGTTTTAGGGTCCCCTATATCTATAAAAAGCATTTTCAGAAAAAGGTCCGTGTGTGTGTGTGTCCTTGTATCCGTGTGTCTGTGAACACAATAACTCAAAAATGAAAATTCGGTAAAATACCAAACTTGGTATTTAAGTTTAGTATCTTCCAGGGATGCGACACGAAGATTTTGAGAAAAATCCCCCCACCCCAAACTATCCTTTACATGGAACTTTCTCAAAAATGGCTGTAACGATTTTGATTAAAATACGGTATTTGATATTTATCTCAGAAATAGAATGTAAATCTTGACATTTCTGGGAATAGCCTCTGAAGACTACTTTATTCTGGAAGAATTTTACGGAATTTTGCATAACTGCTAAACCGTAAGAGATGGACAACAACTTACCGCACAAAAAATGTAGAGCAGGTTAAGACACACAATATAAGTTATAATCTTTTTTTTCCTGGAGTTGATCGTTTTTTGGTTTCAGCTTTAAAAAACATATTTTTCTCATATAGGAATTTGTTAACTCCTGTCCACACAAACAAAGGAGCTTCAGTCATAGAGCAACCAGTTTTTGGCTATCACTTTAACTTATACTACTCAATTATTTGACTTCTATTACAATGAAGCAAGTAATAAGACTATTTCTGCTAATTTGTTCTCGATTAGGATGAAGTAATTAGAAGGATTAGCTTTTTAACAATAATTTGTTTCAGAGATATAGAGAAAGTCATGTGAATGGAACACATCAGATTTTTTTTTCTTTGCACAGCTGATAAACCATAACAGATATGTACTTAATAAACAAAAAAATTAGAACTTCTTAAAATACACAATTTATTTTATATATATATTTTTTTTTTCGTGGTGTTGGCTATTTTCGATATATTCCCGATATATTCCTTATTATTGGTTTCATACGGAATTACAATCACATAGCAGCCATTTTATAAATGTTTGACTATTGCTTTAGCCTAGTTTCACTTATTTCCTTTCTGCTTACAAAGAAGGAAGTATTAAGACCATTTCTGCTAAAGTTTATCTTAGTTTGCATGAAGTAGATGGAAGAATAAGCTTTTTAGCAATAATTTATTACAGAGATATATAGAAAATCATGTGAATGGAACATACAAATTTTTATTATTTACATCCTGCATGTAATTTTCCTGAATTCCGTTCCCTACGTAATGCGCTTAAAATTACACGACGCATGTTCGCGAAACAAGTGAAGGTTTTTGTTATGATAAGTGTATACATTTTTATCAGCATTCTCGCATATTGGATTGCGTGTAGGCGAACAAAGCAGGGCATTAAATATTTGAAATAAAACGGTGACACAGAGGTGGGCCTGGAAATCCTTCCGCCGCTGTATCAGTTGACTGCAGCGTCCCTCCCTGCTCGATATTTGTTTTCATGCCATCCGGAAGATATCGTGTCGCGGCTAGCATTTTTTCGGAAATGGGGAACGGAAAGTACTGCGCTGTAAACATAAACATCATATTTATTTATTTTTTTACGCCCATTAGTATGCTGTACCATTCCTACTCTCTGAACGGAGTGCAAATATTTTGTTACATCCGCTAACGCATCGCAATATCCTATTTGCGTTTTTACTTTCTCTATGTAGAGGTCATAAATGGGTCGCGGATTTTAACATTCAATGTATTGTGAACGAATTCACTCTGGAAATCTATTTTAGGTGAAGTTATTTGCTGAACGCAGGTAGTGTTGAGGAATAATAGCAGAAATATCTCGTGTGTTCCCTTCACATGACTTTCTATACACCTCTGATATAAATTGTTGTTAAAATGCTTATATTTTTATCTACTTCATATAAATCGTGGTAAATATTAACAAAAATGGTCTCATTACTTGTTTTATAATATAAGTAGACGTGAATTAAGGGAACACACTAGGGTTAAAACTACATTGCACGGTGTTGCCATTTGTGAACGAAGAGGATTAACATATATTTGTTTTATATTGTAAAATGTTAATATTTTTGCAATAAAACGCTAGTGTTTTTTTACTTTCTCTATACGTAATAAGTACATAGTGTATAGAGAAGGTATTGCACTCACCAAAAAATTCGATACCGAGATTTCACCGGAAATATATGTTTTAGGGTCCCCTGTATCCAAAAAAAGTATTTTCAGAAAAAAGTCCGTGTGTGTGTGTGTCCTTGTGCCTGTGAACACGATAACTCGAAAACGAAAAGTCGGTAAAATACCAAACTTGGTATTTAGGTTTAGTATCTCCCAGGGATGTGACACGAAGATTTTGAGAAAAATCCCCCACCCAAAAGTACCCTTTACATAGAACTTTTTTCGAAAATTTTGATTTTCTAAAAAATGGCTCTAACAATTTTGATTAAAATATGGTATATTAAATGAGAAATAAAATGTAAATTTTGAATTTTCTGGGAATAGCCTCTGGGACGACTACTTTATTCTGGGTCAATTTTACGGAATGTTGCATAACTGCTAAACCGTAAGAGATGGACAAAAACTTACCCCACAACAAATCTAGAGCCCTTTAAAACACACAATTTATGTTATATACATTTTTTTCGTGGAGGTGATTGTTTTTGTGATATTCCTTGTTCTTGGTTTCAGCTATAAAGAACTTACTTTTCTCATACAGGACTTTGTAAACTCGTGTCCATACAAGCAAAGAACTTCCCTTCAAGTTTGGTATTTAACGGTCTTTTCGTTTTGGAGCTATGCTGTCTACAAACACACACATACGCACGTACACGGACCTTTTTGTAAAAATGCTTTTTTTTTTTTTTTTTTTTATTCTGGGGGACCCACAACATGTATTACCGGTGAAATCTCGATATCGAATTTTTGGGTGGAATGCAATACCTTCTCTATACACTATGTACATAGTACGTGTAGAGAAAGTAATTATATAACACAATTATGTTTTAAGGAGATCTATATTTTTACTGCGGTAAGTTTTGTCCACCTAAAAATCAGCATAATTTATTCAGAATGAAGAGGTCCTCAGAGGCTATTCCTTGAACATTCAAGATGTACATTTTAATTGCCATGTAAACACCTTTAATGCATGGTATTTTAATCGAAATCGTTGTAGCCATTTTTGAGAAACACACAATTTTCAAAAAAAATGCTACAAGTAAAAGGTAGTTTGTGGGGGGGAGAGATTTTCTTGAAAATCTTCGTGTTGTATCCTTAAAAGCTATAAACTAAGTCCCAAATTTGGTGTTTAACGGTATTTTCTTTTTTGAGGTATGTTATCAACACACACACTTTTTTTAGATTCAGGGGTCTCAAAACATGTATTTCCATATTTCCAAAGAAATTTCGGTTATCGAATATTTGAACGGAATGCAATATCATCTATATTTAGTATGTAAAAGAACCTCAAGCCGGATAAAGAGACCTGTGAGTAAAATTAAGTGGTCTTTCACGGTCAATATAAAATGGGACGTTGAGAAGTTAAAGAACGTCCATAAATAAAAATCCATTTAATTTTTTCAGTATGTACATCGAACGAGTAGAGAAACCAGTAAAGGCTAGAAAATTTAAATTTGTCCATTGTATAACTGGACCAATCTTACTGTAGTCTAGGCATTATATGATTCATTAACATTTAGAAGGAAGATGTCATGTTCTCATAGGTGAAGTTCTTTGTCTAGATATTCATATTACGTGCCTTTTTTTTTTTCTAGGTGCACGCCCGCGTGACGCTGGCCTTAGGGTCACCTAGACACGCGAGCACGTTGGAGGGCAACTTGAAGCCGAGAAGTGTATCTTAAATTTTTCATACGTGACGCGAGTCATGCATGTTACTTCCCGACAGCTTAATGAGAATATGTTAATTTTACAGAGGATATCTGCTACTTCATAAATCATACAAAATTATGGGAAAAAACCATGCAGAGTTTGCGTTTTGTCTTCCTCTGTTCTTTTTGGTTTATTTGTTTTAACCAAGTGTTGTGATATTACTTTCATACAGTTCCTATTTTTCACGGAGATAAAAAGGAAAAAACAAAGGAAAAGCGTAGAGCGAGCCGCTAGGTGTTTGCCAGGTGCTTTAACATTTCTGGAAATCTCTTCAGAGCTAGCCTGTCTTCATTTATTCTCAAGTTCTAAAGTTTACAGAAGTAAACGGAAAAATTCATACGACCTTCTCTATGTGTTCTGCAAACAAACTAATCTTACAAAAGTTTATTCTTTTATTTGCAGTATGCTAATCCAAACAAACATTAGCAAACATAAGCTTATTACTTGATTCCTTGTAAGCAGAAGGAAAATAAGAGCGTAAACTATACTAAATCGACACTCATATATTTTAAAGGCTGTCGCTATGTGATTGTCATAGAAACTAGATTCTCTTTCAATAGCCAGGAGTAAAACAAAAGATATATGAAGCGGTTGAGGACTTCGCGTCTGAGAGAGGTTTAATTAAAATTGAAACCAATATCGGGGAATATCTCGAATACAGTTTTTTGAGATTAACTTTATAAAAGCTGTATTTGACCAACTGCGTGTTCTAACGGGATCTAAATGTTGTGAGTGGTAAGTTTTTGTTTATCTCTTATAGTTCACCGGTTATACTACAGTCATCCAAACTAAAGATGGTTTCAGAAGCTATTCCCAGAAAATTCAAGATATAAGTAGATTTGTTTGTTACCTAAAAATCTTTAATAACCAGTATTTATATAGAAATCATTAGTCACCTCTGAGAAAACAATTTTATCTTCCACTTAAAGAGTAGTTTGGTGTAGGTGGGGGGATGTCTGAAAATCCTGTCGCGTTCTTGGAAGATACTGTTGATTTTTCGCTTTTGATCTATATTGTCCAGACACGATACATCACACAAAGACACACACAGCGCTACACTCACGCACTTCTTTTTTATAATAATGCCTATTTTAGATTCACGGGGTCTCAAAACATATTTCCTGTGTAACTTCAGTATCGAATTTTGGGTGGAGTACAATACCTTCTCTACCTGCTATTTGTGTACATTGTACATATGTTATGGAGAAAGTAAAAACTGTATAACATGTAGACACCTAAGAGCAAGTTTTGGGGTAACCATGATGTTATGTTTCTTAAGGATTATTTTGAATAGCACCCCTCGCAACCGATACTGGGCGCAGCAAGCACGTAGGTCATTGCGACTCTTGGCGACTTACACTAACCCTGAGAGGGAGGGATGAGGGGAGAGACCCGAATGCTAATGGGGGCAATCATGGACAGAGGGACAGTCACTTTCCAGGTAGAACGTATCCGACGTCACCCATACACTCCCACAAGCCCCCGTTGGCACTGCAAGGGATACCACCCGAAGGATACCGGAGGCAGATCCTGACCGAGAGCAGCCCCTAAGGGCACCAGAATAAACCCTTTAAAAAGACACCGCTCAGACACAACTTGCCGAACACCGTCCCTGATCCTTCAACGCAAACAGAAGAAAAAGTAGTGAAGGAATTTCAAATGATGGGACAGAAAAGTGGTGAACATATCTGTATTCGCCTAACAACCTGAGGAAACTAAGAAAAACACAAGGGACAGAGCATCAAATCCAGGACCACCCGAATGCTCGTCATGTATGTAGTCTCAGAGCCATCCAGTTCGGATTTTTGTTAGCTTAAAGGTGGTAGAGGAAATATTTAGTAAAGTAAACGTTAAATTGATAAACTTTAATGAGTTGACAGATATTAAGTTTTATTTAACTTTTATTATCTTTAACTGCTGTCGTTCTCAGCGTCCCATTCTAGATTTGCCGTGAAAGATCCCTTAATTTTGCTCATAGGCTTCTTTATCAGGTTTGAGGTTCTTTTAAATCTACGACACAGGACCACCAATTTTACTTACCTTTCGAAGGAAACCACAATAAGGATTCTTACGCTCGAAAAAAATCCACCTCTCTCCGGGTTTGAACCCGGGAACTTGGGAACCACATATTGGCATGTTACTCGTAGGCCATGGTGGGTGACTTGGTGATACATAAAATGCTAATATTACGTCCGCCAGTTTCAGAAGAAAGGAAATTAGAGAAGCGTTATATCCACAGGACTTTCTATTCCTATTCTGTAACAAACTATTCGTGTGAAAGCTTAACCTTTTATCTCCTTCATGCTAATCGGTAACATTTAGCAGGTATGGCCTTAGAATTTAGTTCCTTATAAGCAGAGCGGGAATACACTAGGCTAAAACCATTGTCAAATCTTTTAAAAGCTGGTCTATATGTAAATCAATTGATGTTCTATTCCATAAGCATTTCCAGCAGTATAACAAAAGACATGAAAAGAATGGGCATTTCCCTTTTGAGGAGCATTGACGTTGTTTTGAAGATCTTCGTACTTTACGAATTTTGCGGAGAGCCATTCAAAACAAACGAAGAGGAATGCTGACTTCAAGAATTGTGTTGATCCATGATAACGCTCGTCCACACACTGTCGGCACAACCCGTCGGCTCCTTGAACAATTTCAATAGGACATTTTCGATCATCCGCCGTACAGTCTTGACCTGACACTTAGCGACTTTCACCTTTTCCCTGAACTGAAGACGTGGCTAGGAGGGCAGCACTTTCAAGCCAACGAAGGTCGTCAAAACAACGTCAATGCTCATTTGAAATCATTGGCGGCAACATTTTTTTGAAGCGGGTATTGCAAAGCTTGTGCACAGGTACGATAAATGTCTCAATCTTTCCGGTGATTATGTTGAAAAGTAAGCATAACTGTACAAAACTTTTAGTAATAAAATAATTGTTTTATATAAACTTGTCTTTCATTTGTTGCCTATCAGAGGTTGAAAACATTTCATCCAGAATGAAGAGATCTTCAGAGGCTATTCCCAGAAAATTCAAGATATACGTTATTTGCCATGTAAATATCTTTGATAAACATTATTTTAATTAATCGCAGAGAAAAACAAAAATTTCGACTTTTTTTTCATGTAAAGGTTAGTTTGGGGAGGGGAATTTTTCTGAACAGATTCGTGTCGAGTCCTTGGAACAGTTTGGTATTTACCCGAATTTTTAGTTATGTTGTCCATAGACACAGACATATACACGCATTTTCCTTTCTCTAAAAGTTCCTTTCTTGGATTGATGCAGTCTCAAAACGTTTATTTCTGATGCAATCTCAGTTCCGAATTGTAGGTGAAATACAATATCTTCTCTACCTATCAGTACATTGTACATACTTTCTGGAGTAAGTAAAATGTATTCTGTTAAGATATAGGACGATTTGTAGTAATGTTTATCTCGAATAGCCTGATGTAGATAAAAGAATAATCTTATGTAGCATTAGTTGGTTTGCAGAACAGAAGGGATAGAAATAAACTATAAATGTTGAAAAACGAAGCATTTTTTGGAGAAATTTTGTACCAGAATTATTAAGGTTGATATGAAAAAATACTTGCAAGCTCAGTTACTGTAAAACTTGAATCTTTAGTGGAAATATTTTCAAAACTGTGTCACGTGATTCTTTTTACTCTCTCTACACGTACTATGTACATAGTGTATAGAGAAGGTATTACATTCCAACCAAAAATTCGATACTAAGATTTCGCCGAAAATATATATTTTGAATCCAAAAAAAAAACTTTTGCATACATTTACAAACATTTTTTGCATAAAGGTCCATGTGCGTGTGTGTCTGTATGTCTATGGACAGCATAGCTCATAAACGGAAAGACCGTTGACTACCAAACTTGGTATTTAAGTTTGGTTTCTTCCAAGGATGCGACACGATTCACAAGAAAAGGCCCCCATCACCAACTACCCTTTACATGGAACTTTTTTCGAAGTTTTTGTTTTTCTCAAAAATGAATGTAACGATTTTGACTAAAATATCGTATATTAAAGATATTTACCTGACAAATAATATGTATATCTTGAATTTTCTGGGAATAGCCTGTGAAAGGTACTTTATTCTGGATGAATTTTACGGAATTTTGCTTAACTGCTAAACCGTATGAGATGCACCAAAACTTACTATACAAAAAATGTAGAACATATTAAAACACACAATTTATATTATACACATTTTTTCATTAAGTTGATCGTTTTTGAGATTTTCCTTGTCTTTGGTTTCAGCTTTAAAAAAAAAAAAAACTTACTTTTCTCATACAGGAATTTGTCAACTCGTGTGCATACAAACAAAGGAACTCCAGTCACTTAGCAAGCAACTTTTGGCTGACTTTAACATAACTACGCCATTATTTGGCTTCTATTACAAGGAAGCAAGTAATTGTTTCTCAATTAGGATGAAGTAATTAGAAGGATTAGCTTTTTAACAAAAATTTGTTGCAGAGATGTAGAGAAAGTCATGTGAATGGAACACATAAGATTTTTAATTATAAAATGAATTTAGGCAATAAACTAATCATGCAAGTTAAATTTATGGTACATACAAATATATTACAATCATTGTATTTAATAACTGGTATAAATTTCAATAAGATATTTTACATGCTGTGAATGTTCCAAATTTCAGAGATGTTTTACCTGACCGGTGCACTTGTCAGGTAAAGATGTAAGGTCGTAAAGATGTGATACACTTGCAGTGATGGGCTGCAGTTGAGATATAAAAATGGAAGGGAAGCTTGCACGCCCCATTCATGTGTAGCTGGGCCAGTCACACCCCGCACCCCTCCAACCCGCTTTATCGGAAAATCGAACTTCCCGCGGTGGTACAGTCCCGCCGCAAAACTTGCACCTCTTTGTGTGGTCCACCAAATGTGCTAACAATGTATACCGCAGCTTCTCAGCTCTCAATTGTCATCGAGGCATCAACGTGTCATTTAATTCAGTAATCGTTCAAAAACATCTACACGAAAAATCTGATAACTTTCTCCATCTGATCCACAAACAAACAATTCTTGCACAAGGCAATTCTTGTACCTATATGTTGCTGATCGAGATAAACATTATCAGAAATCATTTTTTGTTTAGTTTCTTGTATATAGAAGGGAAATAAGTGAGTACACTAAGCTGAAGCGATAGTCAAATCTTTTAAAGCTGGTCGCATGCGATACAAATGAAAATTGGGTTGTCTTTGAGTGGCCAGGAATAAACCAAAAGAGATTGGAAACGAATGAGGACTCTCCATTTGGGAAAATTAGGCATTTTGAAATTAAAACCAATAATAAGGAATATCTCGGAAATGTTTAACTCTACAGAACATATATACGGCATGAGTTGTTTGTCTTAATGAGATCTTTGAGTACATTTTTTGTATAGTAACTTTTTGTCAATATCTTTTGGTTTACCAGTTATGCAAAAGTTATCTAGAATGAAGAGGTCTTCAGAGGCTTTTCCAAAAAAATGAAGATATTCGTTTGTCATGGGCTATTTTAAACTGGTATTTTTATCAGATTCGTTAGGTCCATTTTTGAAAACATCAACCTTTTTGAAAAATGGTCATTTAAGATTAGTACGAAGTTGGGGTGCATCCTTGGAGGATGCTGAACTTGATGTTAAAGTTTGGTATTTAACCGACTTATCGTTTTAGTTATGTTGTTCACACACACGGATCCGTTTCTGAAATGCATTTTTATACAAGTGAGATCAAAATTTATATTCCTAGTGAAATTACGACATCAAATGTTTGCATGAAAACAATATCTTCTCTACCTACTATGTACATAGTATAGAGAAAGTAAAAAATAAAACAAAACTTACATGGCTGCTTCTAGAACATCAGCTATATATTCCCCCATATTAAGGTATCTCCGCCATAGATTGAACAAACTTCATTACTTCCGAGTCGTATCTGGGAGTCAAGCTAGACAAGGGTATCTCTGCAGCAACACATCGAGATGTTTCGTATGGGAACAATGGGGCCGTTGTTGATTGTTCCCCATGATTGGGTTAGAGACAGTTGCCTTAAAACTACACCTTTTCAGAGCTTTAATAATCCCTCTACTTCTTTACGCTTACGAGATCTGGACGTGGCCGCAGACTCAATCTCCTGCATATATGGAGGATGAAATAGGCGCCGGGCTCAAAATTCTACGTTCACCACACCATCGAAGCGCCCTCGTTCAGTCTCTTGAGGATTATGACCCCAGACACTAACGCTTCAGGCGAAACGGGTTCCCCCATGGCATACGGGCATATTCGGTAGCAACAGGGCAATTCCACGAGCAACTAAGGCGAAGCTCCTATAACATCCTTCAAAGAGTAGCCTGCCATTGCTCGTCGTCTTCATCCAATATTGGTGGGTATCCATAAACTCGGACAAAAGCCCCGCCATTCTTCTATCGAAACGTAGGACCCTGAAAACTTCCCCACAATCAGGTATCTCCGCGGAAGGATTGACTGGACAAACGTCATTACTTACTTGGGAATCAAGTTAGACATATCAGAGACCTGTCGTATTGGACCACTGGGACAGTTTCTCATTCTACCCAATGCTTAGGTGAGAGAGGACAATTGTCATTAAGTTACACATTTTCCTGGCTATGACAACTCCTCTACTTCTTTATGCCTATCAGATATGAACATGGCCGCAGACTCCAATTCCATTTGGGCCCAGTTCTCTGTACCGTGCCTTGCCCTTGAGACTGCTTCACGAAGCCTAGTCCCTTCTATATGTGGAGGATGAAATTAGGCGCCGGGCTAAAAAATTCTATGCCAGCTTACCACACTATCGTAACGCCGGCGTCGCTTCAAGGGGCACGGAATTCCCCGCTGGCTTACGGGCATCAGGAGCTAAACCTGCCAGCAGAAGTCGAGTTCCTCCACAATCCCTCTCCATTCAATTTTAAGATAACGCACCATTTTATCGACACAATGACGCAACGCAGCAGTGAAATTCAAATATATTAACTACCTTTTCCTTACTCCTATTGTTTAAAATAAAGAAGTAAAGAAGCTTTCGTGGCGACGAACACCTAGAGTAATTGCTTATTTGTTTTCCGCTAGATGACCGAAGTAGTATTTTTGTATTTATATTTGTTTTCTCTACGGAAGGAAAATTTTACATTATAAGGCATTACAATAACGCATTGTCAAATTATTCAATTGTAATTTTACTTCATTGCAGGGTCGTACTGTAAAAAGAAGATTTTGTCTGAGTTCTTTTTCAATATGTACCAGGAGCTAGCCCTACCATCAACAAAAGTAGAGTTCCTCCACAATCCTCTCAGGAGTTGTTTGGACTCAAAAGTATAACAGAACCATTGACATGACGCTATTGGAGATAGGTAACATCAACGGTGCAGAAGGTCCGTTGCAATCTGAACAGCAACCGTCGAGGGGCAATACTGCTACTACCTCCTTTCATACCACCAACCCTATTCTACTTTATCCTACATCCCCCATCCCCCCCCATAAGGACCTCTTCAGTTGCTCCAGTGCGAGGCTGCGGACACCGAGCCCCCGTGGTATTTCTGACGTTACCAGAAGTATTCGGGCCGAATATCTGAGTCCCGAAGTTGTTTGGATTGGGTAGGTCTCCTCGTGGCATTGGGCTGATTCAGTGGAAGATGGGTACGTCTGGGCGGTGACGTTTGGTCGGGGTTGTGACGTCTCTATGTCCTCCGGTACTTTACTCTATGAGATGTAGCTTGTCCGGTTTTGTTATGCCCTTGCCTTTGGGACACTCTATCTGCTCTGTTTAAATTCTTGGAAAGCACGCACCCTCTTCCAATCCTCTATTGTCTGTTGAATGTGCCAGCTTCAGACAAATGTAGAGTTATGTATTGCTTTCTCTACACGTACTGTGTACATAGTGTATAGAGAAGGTATTGTAATGGACCCAAAAATTTAATACCGAGATTTCACCGGAAATACACGTTTCCCTGTGTGTGTCTGTGTGCGTAAGTGTGTGTGTCTGTGGGCAGCATAGCTCAAAAACGAAAAGATCGTTAAATACCAAACTTGGTATTTAAGTTAGTATCTTCCAAGGATGCAACACCAAACATTTCAAGCAAATCTCCCCACACTCAACTACCCTTTACATGGAAAAACGTTCGAAAATTTTGATTTTTTAAGAGATGACTCTTGACGATTTTGGTAAAAATATCGTATATTAAAGATATATACCTGATAAAGAAAATGTATATCTTGAATTTTACGGAAATTTTCATAACCGGCAAACCGTAAGAGATAGATAAAAACTTACTTAAAACAAAATGTATATCACATTAAAACATGCAATTTATGCCACATACATTTTTTTCTTGGAGTGGTTCATTTTTGAGATATTTCTTGTTATTGGTTTCAGCTTTAAAAAACATACTTTTCTCATACGGGAATTTGTCAACTCCTGCCCATACAAACAAAGGAATTTTAGTCACATAGCAACTAATTTTTGACAAATACTTTAGCCTATGCTACTTCCGTCTCTAGTCTTCCTCTTTGGGGTTGACGCGCGTAAATAGCATATCCACTTCCGTCCTTGCTTGCACACTCACGGTCCTGGTCCAGGGCTCGCTAGCATACCTGAGTCACTACTTGTCAGGATCCCCCATCCTAAGTAGCCTAGCATTGCTCACGATGGCGATAGTTCAGACGTCTCCAATAAGATGCTCATCGACTAAAGGATAGGAAGAAACCTTGCTCAATGCTCCTGCGAGTCGCCTTCTGTGCACTGCCTAAACAACTGCGCGGAAAGCAGGAATAGATTATTCTTTCAGTACAGTGGCAGTATGCGACATTTGCGTTTTCAATATGTAATCTATCTTTCATAAATTGACTAGACTTGACGATTGTAACGAAATGAAAAAGAAATAAAATGGAGTTTTATTTATAGACGCTCTCAGTGTCCCATCCTATACTGGGCGTGACAGACCGCTTAATTTTACTCAGAGGCCTCTTTTATCAGGCTTAAAGTTCTTTTACGTGGCACAATACTATGACAAACGGCTTTATTTCCCTTCCGAAGGAAGCCATGCTAAGAAGTTTACGCTCGAAAAAATCTATCGTCCTCGGCCGGGTTTCAACCTGCGAAGTTATCTAGACGATTGTAGTGAATGCAGATGCCCTTTAGGGAGTGAAATGTCTATACTTCTGTATATTTTTTTCTGAACAATGTTACTGTGATTGTATTGCTATTGTTTTAATATGAATACCAAATTTAATTCAAATTGGATAAGTAATTTACAAGCTCATTAATTTCATTATCTAAATTAATGCATAATAAAACTATTCCACGCACCTCAAGATTTGAGAAAATTGCTTGGCATTTTCTGAATTTGGGTTATTGCATTATTATACTTTTTTGTAAAAAAAGTCAGAAATTTTGATTTCTAAAATTAATCATTTTTTCATAGTAAAAAAATTACTACTGGTGTTGCCATAATCATGTCCTTTCTATATTTATAATAGTTACTTCTGAATACTGTAATAACTCTAGTTGTAATTTAACAAAAACTGAAACGAATGAAGCATTTTGAAAGTATGAAAATATAGTTTTGAGAAAAATGCTGTTTAATGAAATTGTACGATCTTTAAATGGATGTATAACCGAAGCAAGTTAAATGTTGATTCTCTATAGATGCCCAAAGTTTTCAACAACTATTTGCTATAAAAACAATTTTCGAGTTTAAGGATTTTAAATTTTAACGCTTAGGTTAGGTTAGGTTAGGTTAGCCGGTCCCCATGGCCACGCTCGCTAAAGCGTCTCGCTTTGGTGCTTCGTGGGCAGGGGATCGTGGGTTCGAGTCCCGCCTTGGGCATGGATGTTATATGTTTGTGCAATGTGTATACGTTTGTAAAAGAAACAGTAAAACCAGTTAATCAGTAAAACCTACGGGGGGAAATGTAAATAGGGATACAGTACCGGAGTCCTGATCAGACTCCGTTACCGTTTTAAAATAACAAAACAAAAAACGCTGTTGTTTTTTTTTTATTTTTAATTTTTATTTGGTGTATTATATATTTTAATAAACAATTATTCGGTAGAAGATTTAAAGTTAGTCTATTTTCTAAATTTTCTTTTAGACCGATTATTATAGTAAAAAATTTCACTCACAATGTCCTTGAACATTGAAACTTTAGGGTTTATTGTGTTAGCTGCTATCACTATGTTTTCGTTAGAAAGCCCTTTCCCCTTAATTAGGGACAGTGAATAGTTTAACCACATTTTCTTTAGAAAAACCATTTGGGTTTATCGCACCTTTGCGTAGGTTAATATACCTATTTTTTTTAAATTATTATTTATTTAAGCTCGCAGAACTCACTGTTTTTTGTTTATTCATTTTTCTTTTGACCACACAACATTACAGTACCAAATGCAAACGACATACAAGAACAACAATGAAGCAACAAAAGCTATTTCTAAAACCTGCATAGGATGTTACATAAGTAATTAACAATACCATAATAAATCATTAAGGAATACAAAGCAACGTGTTAAGAGTTTAATTTGATGCATACTAAGAATTAGTTATTAAATAACAAACAATACAATGAAAGACTGTTGGATTCTTTAACATGATTTTTCTCTTTTTGAAATTTTTAGAAACTTAGATATGCTCAGTTTGAAAATGGTTCTACAAGAAACTTAATTTTTATCGTTAATAAATATTAAACTCATTTTATACTAAACACTGGGATTAAAGGTGATGGGAAAATTTTGGATTGAAGCAAATAAACTTCGAAATTTCAAGCAATTTTGTACACATTTGGAAAACAGACCAGCAAAAATAACCCTGATGATTATTAGCTACTTAATAGATAGTGAAAACTATAGAAATTATAATGAACACATTTAATCTCCTTGGGTAGAAAAGTTTATGAGCTGAACAAACCAAAACGTTGCATATATAAAAGACATTGGGAGTGGCATTTGGCCTACAGTCGGTTGTTTGTAGTAAATAATTGTTGGAAACTTTTGGTATCCATAGAAATCCAGAATTGAGCTTCCCCTTTACTTCGGGCTATACATGCATTTAAATATCACAAAATACTCCTGTTTTCCAACTTATTATTATTGTATAAAATAGTCCAAAACTACATGTTCGAGCTTTCAAAATGTACCACGTGTCTTAGTTCTTGATTAAATACAACTAAAATCTACATAAGTATCTATGGTAGTGTTATAAGTGACATATTTATCATAGCACCAATAGTAATTTTTACTTTCTCTACTGATACTATGTACATAGTGTATAGAGAAGGTATGTAAAATATATTTTTACGAAAAAAATTAATTTTAGGAATTAAAATTTCTAACTTTTTCAAAAATATCATACTTCAGTACTTCGAGTTATTCAAATACCGCCAAATAAAGCTTTAGTATGTGGTTCAAGTTGCAATTCAAAAAATGCCAGGCTTTTTATCTGAAATTTTGAGCCACGTGGAACATTATGATTATGCAATATATTTCCAGTCCGTGTGTGTGTGTGTCTGTCTATCTGTCAGTCAGTGTTTGTGTATATGTGTGTGTGTGTTTTCTATGGGTAGCATAGCTCAAAAACGAAAAGTCCGTTAAATGCAAAATTTAGTATCTTCAGTATCTTTCAAGGATGCGACACGATTTTCAACCACATTCCCGCACCCCCAACTACGTTTACACGGGTAAAATTAGAAAAAAAATATTTTGTCTAAAATGCCTCTAACGATTTTGATTAAACTATCGCATATTAAAGGTATTTAAATGAAAAATAAAATGCATATATTTAAATTTTTGGGAATAGCCTCTAAAGATGTCTTTATTCTGGATGAATTTTGGGGAATTTTGTATAACTGGTAAGCCGTACGAGATAGACAAAAACTTACATGATAAAAAATGTAGAACTCTTTAAAACACACGTTATGTTTTATACATTCTTTTTCGTGGGGATGGCTGTTTTTGAGAATTTCATTGTTATTGGTTTCGGCTTTAAAATACTTATTTTTTTCGCATACGGTAATTTGTGAACACCTGTCCTTACAAACAAAGGAACTTCAACCATATAACAACCAACCGTTAAACGTTTGACTACTGCTTTAGCCTATGGTTCTCCTTTATGTCCCTTCTACTTCAGAGGAACAGAATAATAAGAGCAATTTCTGCTAATGTTTATCACGATTATCATGAAGTACATAGAAGAATAAACTTTTTAACATTAATTTGTGACAGAGATGTAGGGAAAAAATGAAATGGCGTTTTATTTATGGACGCTCTTTAACTGCTGTGGTGCTCAGCGTCCCATTCTATATTGGACGTGAAAGATCGCTTAATTTTGCTCTTTTACGTGCCGTAAATCTACGACACGGAACCCACAGCTTTACTTCCCTTCCAAAGGAAGCCATGCTAACGATTTTTACGCCCGAAAAAAGCCATCGTCCTCCGCCGGGTTTGAACCCGCGACCTTGGGTATATGAAGTCAGCATGGTAACCATTACACCATGGATGTAGAGAAAGTCAAGTGAATGGAATACATCAGATTTTTACTTTCTCTAGCCCCTATGTACATAGAAGTATCCACCCAAAAATTCGATATCGAGGTTTCAGTGTGTGTATGTGTGTGAGTGTGTGTGTGTGTATGTGTGTGTGTGTGTGTCTGACTGTGGACAGCACAGCTCAAAAACGAAAAGACTGTTTAATACCAAACTTGGTATTTAAGTTTGGTATCTTCCAAGGATGCCACACGAAGATTTTCAAGGAGATTCCCCCCACCCCTAACTACCCTTTATATGGAAACATTTTCGAATTTTTTTTCTTAATAATGGCTCTAACGATTTTGATTAAAATACCACAGATTAAAGCTATTTATATCACAAAATGTATATCTTGAATTTTCTGCGAATAGCTTCGAAAGATATGTTTATTCTGGATGAATTTTGCTTAATTTGGCATAACAAATAAACCGTAAGAGATAGACAATACTTACTATACAAAAAATGTAGACCTTGTTAAAATACACAAATTACAGCATATACATTTTTTTTTTCGTGGAGCTTACCGTTTTTGAGGTATTCCTTGTTATTAGTTTCAGTTGTGATGTACTTATACTTTTCTCAGACGGAAGTGTCCGTTTTTCTTTTGTTTTACGCCGGGCCAAGCAAAGGAGCAATTTGCAATGACAATCGCATATCGACAGTTTTTAAAACATTTGACAATCACTTTAACCTAGTGCATTCCCTTAGTTGCCTTCTACTTATAAGGAACTAAGTAATACAATTCTGCTAATGTTTATATTGATTAGCAAGGTGTTGAAAGAAGAATTTCTGTAGAGTAGCTAGAGAAAGTCATGTGAGTGTAACACATACGTTTTTTTTTTTTTTTTAAATGGCTCATTTTTACCAGAATAATGAATTTAGACACTAAAACAGTATTATTTAAATAGCTATACAAGCTAGAATTTTGATGCATGACAGAAATATCATTATTATAGTGTACGATAACTGTTGTAAATTTCAATAAGAATGTGAATCTTCAAATTTTCGCACAAGCATCACCTTAGCGCGAGAGGAGCTGTGGGTTCTGGTACTCTATGAACATTGGACGCCCTAGTTTGAACTTTCCCTAGACTGGACTGTACGCCCTTCATTGACATCTGGTGGTGAATCGAACAAACAGACGCCAATGTGCGAAACTCGGCTATAAATCAAACATTAAGGCAGATAAGACCTAAGGGTGGGCAGGGCATTCTGTTTGAAGTTGTAAAGGGAGGTCCCGCCCTTCTTTTTGTACCACTGCATTAGCATACTATTTTACTGTCTACTTAACAAGTTATTGGAAACGATTTTACTGCTCTTGGCTGCGGTTTTGTACAGCTCTAAAATATGTGTTAAACCCATTCCTCCAATTACTGGATACACTCATCTTTATGGCCGTGCAATTGCTCTTTAATTCATAGCTTTGTTCTTGTTGAATAATGGAATGTGATTTTCTCTTCCAGTTTTATGATGATGAATACGCTTTCAGTTGATCAACAATCTGTAACTTTTGTTAAGTATCTTAAATCTTTTGTGTCATGAAAAGTAAGGTGTTAGATAAAGTAGCTAGCGATGTTTATACTGTGACCGCAGCACGGAATTACCTACTGGAGCGAATACCTGACCAGCTGGAAGCGGCTAAAAACGGTACCCTCGGAATAATGTATGGATGGATGGATGGATGGATGGATGTGTACATATATAAGAGTCTGACGACGTCATGAATATTTTATATTCAATGAGCAAACGTGAAGAAACAAAATAATTCACATATTTACTCTACAAAACTCGACAATACTATATAGAATATTTTGTATTTTCTCTGTTGATCAAAACATTTACATGTGCAACCATTGTGGTTTAGTTTCATTACTGAATCTTGAATTAAGTTACACTTTTTAGTTCTCCCTATACTTTTCTTTCGATTTTTTTTTTTCTTTTAAGATGCTTCTTTACACTATCTTTTTACTTTCTCTATACGTGCTATGTACACAGTGTATAGAGAAGGTATTGCACTCCACCAAAAAAAGTCTATACCGAGATTTCACCAATAAATATATTTTTTAGGATCCCCTGTATCCAAAAAAAGTATTTTCAGAAAAAGGTCCGTGTGTCAGTGTGTCAGTGTGTTGGTGTGTCTGTGAACACGAATACTCAAAAACCAAAAGTCGGTAAAATATCAAACTTGATATTTAAGTTTGGTACCTTCCGGGGATACGACACGAAGATTTTGAGAAAAATCCCCCTATCCTCAACTACCCTTTACATGGAAATTTTTTCGAAAATTTTGATTTTCTAAAAAATGGCTCTAACGATTTTGATTACAATATCGTATATTAAAGATATTTACCTGACAAATAAAATGTATATTTTGAATTTTCTGGGAATAGACTCCGAAGACTACTTTATTTTGCGTGAATTTTACGGAATTTTGCATAACTGCTTAACCGTAAAAGACGGACAAAAACTTACCACACAAAAAATGTAGAGTACATTAAAACACACAATTTATGTTGCATACATTTTTTTCGTGGAGTTGATTGTTTTTGAGATATTCCTTGTTTTTGGTTTCAGCTATAAAAACTTATACTTTTCTCATACAGGACTTTGTGAACTCATGTCCATACAAACAAAGAAACTTCAGTCGCAGAGCAATCAGCTTTTGACTATCACTTTAACCTATGGTACCACTTTATTTCGCTTCTACTAACAAGGAAGCAAGTAATAAGACTATTTCCGCTAATTTTTGTTCCATTAGATGAAGTAAATAGAATAATTTGTTGCAGTGATATAGAGAAAGTCATGTGAATGGACTTATAATATTAAATATTCAGACGTTCAACACTAGAATATAGAATTATTATGGAGTATTTATTCCTGCTTATAATAGGGAATAGTGACAAAATAAATTTTTCCCTTTTTATTAAAGGATGCCTTGAGATGTCACAATTTTTGTGTAGAATATAAATAATTATTTACTTAGTTAAATAATGGATTATTTTAAAATTATTTATGTCCTTCATTTAAGAATAGATTAACAGCTTAATATAATTATTAATTATCATTTTTTCTCTTCTTTCTTTCTAATATTTCTTGTTTTTGTTCATTTTAATGTAATTTGTTATGCTTTAAGGTTTGCCATCTAGGATTCATATTTATACATAGTTACATTTTGTTTATTATAACTCATTCTTTCAATAATTTAATATATATATTCATATTTTATACTTATTACTCATATATAACAAAACAGACCCCACTTTACGTAATTACATCTTAATTTGTAAGCCCTTTTCTTCTGAATATTTAATAAAATGTATGTTTCTGTTTCTTGAAATGTTTGTCTTTCTTCATGTTGATATCTATTGTATATTTTGACATGAGAATTTCCTTTTCTCATTACCGTTACATTGTTCATTCTTCTTAGTCTATTTCCAAAATTGTATACCTTATAATTTTCAATAATATTATCTTTTGTATAATTTTGAACACCAACTCTATATTAATGTTAATTTTTTTTCCAATGTTAATTTAATGATAAAACTGTTACAAAAATCAGGCTTTGCAAATTACATAAAAAATACCATATTAATGTTATTCGCAAACTAGACCAGCCATGTTATTTCTCTGTATACTAAAACTTTCTCAGATAATAATTTAATGAACAAGTATTTACGCAGAACAAGTACATGTTTCAAAGTACATGTTTTGTCTACTATCTCGGAATTAAAAGTAAATTGAGTTTTTTTTTAATTTCTCCAATGCGTATAGTAAGTAGGGGAAGTATTATGTTCCAACCAAAAATTTCCTATTGAGATTTCAACGAAAATACGCTTTAAGGTTCCCCGAATTAAAAAAAAATATAAAAAAAAAACCCATGTATATATCTGTGTTTGTGGACAGCAAACGCAAAACAAAATTTCCGTTAAATATCAAACTTGGTGTTAAGTTTAGCATCTTCCAACATTTTCAAGAAAAAAATCAAATCCAAATTGCCCTTTACATGGAATATTATTTTGAAATCTTTGCTTTTATAAAACTAACTAACCATTTTGACTAAAATATATTTAAGATACTTTCATGACAAACAAAATGTTCGTCTGAATTTTCAGGGAACAGCCTCTGAAGACCACTCCATTCTGGATTACTTCGACATGACTACTAAACCGTAAGAGATAGACAACTCTTACTTGACAAAAAATATAGCTCTCGTTGATATATGTCCGCGCAATTTATGTACCATACTGTTTATTTATGGCGTTAACATTCTCAATGTTTTCTTTGGTTTTGATTTTAATACTTTTCTGTTACAGCCTGGTGAGACAATACAACGGAATTTCAATGTCATTACATAGCTACCAGCTCATTAAGATTTAACCTTCACTTTAACTCAGTATACTTCTTATTTCCTTATTTACTTCTCTAACCCGAATGTGCAATGTACATATTGGATAGAGAAGGTATTGTATCCCATCCAAAATTTCGAGATCGAGATTTCAGCGGAAATATATGTTTTGAGGACCCCAGTGTCCGAAGAAAAGCATTTTTAGTAAAATATTCGTGTGTATGTGTCTGTGGGCCGCATACTAAAAAACGAAAAGTGGGTTAAATACCAGACTTGGTATTTCAGTTCAGTATCTTCCAAGGATGCGACACGACGATTTTCAAGAAAATTCCTCCACCCAAACTACTACTTACGAGGAACATTGTTCGAAAATTTTGATTTTCTCAAAAATGTCTCTTAACGATTTTGATTAAAAACTGTATATTACATATATTTACATCAAAAACAAAACTTCTATCTTAATTTCCGGGGAATAGCCTCTGCAGACTGCTTTATTCTGCATGAATTGTTTTGAATTTTGCCTAACAGGTAAACTGTAAGAAATAGACAAAAACTTGCTATACAAAACATTTAGATCTCGTTTAAACACATAATTTATGCCCCATAAGCTTTACTTGTAGAGTTGACCGTTTTCGAGATATCCTTGTTGTTGGTTTCAATGTTAAACTATTTAACTTTTTTCAAACCGGACTACCTGAGCGAACCGAACCTCAATTGTTTCACACAGGACCAACTTTAAAAGATTTGACCACCGCTTTAGCCTAATATATTCCCTTATTTGCCTTCTACTTACAAGGAAGCAAGTAATATGACCAATTCTGCCAATGTTTAACTAGATTAGCATCATGTATATAAAAGAATAATATTTTCTAAGAAAAAATTGTTTGGAAAAGTAAGAGAAAGATATGTGAATTGAACACATTAGATTTTTTAAAAATATTTGTTTGCACAATAGTAGAGAAAGATAAACGTTACATATCATATGCAAAATATAACATTTTCCCCCTATACCTTGCGTGTAAAATGTTGAGTATATAGTTTCTTATTGTATTTGTATAATTCTAAATTTTGAAATATCCTGAATCTATAATGCACTTTTATATATATATATAATTTTTTATTGTTTTGCTTCCTTGTAATTTCTATGGTCATATCGGTGGCTTTGCTTTAGAAACAACTGATGGTGTAGGATTTCTTAACGTTGAATTTGTGAGTACTCTACTATTAAACATACCCACGCAGATTCATACTTCTAGTGGGGTATAAGGAATGATTCTAGTTGAAAAATCCTCCACCCCAATCAGGAATCGAACTTGGTATCTCTAGGTGAGAAGCCAGAACTTTCTCTAAGTCATCTCGATTAGCGTAAATGAAACTGAGGCCACTGTTTTGTAAAGTGGCTAGAAAAATGCATGTACGTATAAGGAACTTGGTAGTCATTAACATGTCCCTCGGGGAAATCAGGTTATACTTTAATAGGTTCCTACACCGAATTATTGTGCAGGAAGACAGCAAACACGACGCTATCTGTCGGCGAAATATTGAAGTTCCGGCGGCACCGGATACAGCTAGTTACACCGTAATAAAAAGGAAATTACACGCTTCCTTGTAAAATAATACATTGCATGCATAGGTGAGTTACAAAACGTTCTTTTTTCCCCGTTTTATACCGTAACCTGATATAGGGTAAAAAGAAAATGTGGTTTGATACAGATGGAGAGTTCCTTGTTAACCTAATTGATTTCCGAATAATATCGATCTACAGGTGCTAACAAACTACACCGAAATAATTTGCGAGATTGTGCACGTGACTGATATAAGCAATTTGAGATTGGCGATGTATGGTCCCCGGATAAACATAACGCAACTACGTAGCGTTAAAATTTGTTCTACTCCTGACCAAGCAAAGAAGTGATCTGCAACGATAATCGCATAACGACAGCTTTTAAAACATCTGACTATCACTTTAGCATAGCGCATTCCTTATAAGGAACTAAGTAATAAGAACATTATGCTAATGTTTAATCTCGATTAGCATGGTGTAGAAAGAAGAAGAATCTTTTGTAAGAAGCTTGTTTGTAGAACATCGAATATTCAGGTGGAATGCTTCCCAAACTTATACGTAGTAGAGAAAGTCCTATAAATGCAATGCATCATAGTTTCTATAAATACGGGTATTATAATCTTAGCAGCTTTGAACAGCATCTTACCCTTGTAATTTTTGAAAATCAAGGCAGTATTTATTGTTGACGAACACGAAGCCGAGATAGGCGAAATGTCAACCCGAACATTTCTTTCAGCAGGTGATGAATGTGATGTGGAGTTTGGTATTGCGTGAAGTTCAGACTTTCATGTCGCGATTCGAATCATCTTGCATTAATATGCTAAAGTAACCCTATCATCACGCAATGACCTATATAAGAACAAGCTTTGATTTGTAACATGTCACCAAAAATGTTGTCATAGCAACAAAATATATGAGCATCTCTTTGACCGTTGATGCTCACAAAAGATTTTGGTGTTTCCTGCGCCCTTTAGCAGGCAAAAAACTCTACAGTACATTATCTATTCGGCCAAGGCTCTGACGTTTCGTCGAAAACTGGCGTTTGGGAGCTGGTGGTATCGATTCCAGCCGACTTCTCTAACCCTTGGGGGGTTTTTCAGGTGTTTTCTTGAGTTTATAGGCAAAAAAATGGGAAGGGTTTTTCAGAGCTTCTTGACCCTTCATTACATCTCCATTTCATTCCACCGGCCTCCACAGGGTTATAGGTGGCGGCGAGGACTGCGGAGGTTGCCTCTTTCCGTGGTGGTGACTGCTCTTTGGAAATACAACTCCCAGCGGCGGGATGGCGTTGGAAGTAGTCTGTAGACCCAGGGCGTTCGATCAGACTTGAGGCGTGGACTCCAAGCACGTTGAGATGAACTGCTTCCTCTGAGACTGGCATTCAAGAGGTGGTGGCATTGATTCCAGCCGACCTCTCTAATTCATGTTTTTTTCGTGCTTTCCTGGGTTACTAGGCAAAAAGCTGGGGAGGAGTTATTCATTCCCCCAAAATTCTTGTTCCACCATTTCATCTCACCGGTCTCTTTCAGGTTTGTCGGCGAGGACTGCGGTGGTACGCCCTTCCATGGTGGTGACTTCGCTTTGGAAACACAGCTCTCGGCGGCGGAATGGCTTTGGAAGTGGTCTGTAGACCCAGGGAATTCGTTCAGACTTGGGGCGCGGGCTCCTAGCACGTCGAGATGAAGAATTGCTTGGACTCCGTTAGGGACCTTCTATAGTTCCTTCACCGCCGTCCGGTTTCGGCCACCCGTTGTAATAACTCTCATCTCATCCTATCCTCCTGGAGTCTGACGTACAATAAGCCAATGGCTGCAGTGTGGAATCCTCTCCGGTCTCTCTCTTTCTCTCTCTCTCTCTCTGCCTCACACACACACACTCTCTCTCTCTCTCTCTCACTTCATTCGTTCTGCACAATAGACAGCGGATTTTAGGAAAATCCTATTCTTATTCATAACATTGATTTTCTCTACCTTTTTACTTCGTGCCATACCCAAAATTAGATACTGAGATATCACTGGCAACACACGTCCCCTGAATCCCCCCCCAAATACTTTCTCTAACACGCATGTACATAAATGCACATAGTAGCTAGGGAAGTTAAGATATTTTATTCCACCAAAAAATTCGATATTGGGAGTTCAGAGGTAATATAATGTTGCGGTCCCCTGGGCCCAAAATCACAATTTTTAGTAAAAAGCCGGTGTGTATATGTGTGGGCAGCACAGACCATAAACGAAAAGACGGTTAAACACCAAACTTGATATTTAAGGTCAGATTCTTCCAGAGATGGCTTACGAAGATTTTTAAAAAAAATCTGATTCGTTCCATTCACATGACTGTTTCTACACTCTGCAACAAATTATGGTTAAAAAAAAAAGTTTATACTTTTTTTTTACTTCATGCTAATCGAAAACAAATTAGCAGAAATAATCTTATTACTTGCATCCATGTTAGTAGAAGGGAAATAAGGGAGTACCATAGGTTAAAGTGAAAGCTAAAAGCTGGTTGTTATGTGACTGACGTTCCTTTGTTTGTGTGGACAGGAGTTGACAAATTCTCGTATGAGAATTGTAAGTTTATTTAAAGCTGAAACCAATAACAATGAATATCTCAAAACAGTCCACGAAAAAAATGTATATAACATAAATTGTATATTCTAACGTGATCTACATTATCTTTTAAGTAAGTTTTTGTTTATCTTTTACGGTTTGCCAGTTATGAAAATTTCCGTAAAATTCATCCATAATAAAGTAGTCTTCAGAGGCTATTCCCTGAAAATTCAAGATATACGTTTTATTTGTCAGGTACATATCTTCAATAGACGATATTTTAATCAAAATCATTACAGCCATCTTTTATAAAATGAAAATTTTCGAAAATTTTTACCATGTAAAAGGTAGTTGGGGGAGGGGGGATTTTCTTGAAAATCTCGTATCGTATCCTTGGAAGATACCAAACTTAAATACCAAGTTTGGTATTTAACGGACTTTTCATTTTTGAGCCATGCTGCCCACACACACACACTCACACACATTTTTCAAAAAATGTTTTTTTTTTTTTTTTTTTTTGTAATTAGGGTGTCCTAAAACATATATTTCCGGTGAAATCTCTGTATCGAATTTTTGGGTGCATTACAATACCTTCTCTATACACTATGTACATAGTACGTGTAGAGAAAGTAAAAATGCCCCTATTATAAACTATCTTTTACTTGGGATTTTTTTTAAAAAAAAATATTTTTCTAAAAAACGGATCTAACGATTTTGATTAAAATGCCGTATGTTATAGATATTTAAATGATAAATAAAATGTATATCTTTAATTTTCTGGGTTAGTCCCTAAGGCGTTTTGGTTCTGGGTGACTTTGCATAATTACTAAACCGTAAGAAACACAAAAATATACTATAAAAACTCTCAGTTCGTTGTTAAAACTCAGTTTATTAATATATTATTAAGTATTTCTGAAATATTCCTTGTTATTGGTTTTAATTTTAAAATACTTATGCTTTTCCCAAACAGGACGTTTTCAAATGTTTTCCTTTTGCTTCACATAGTGACAAACTTTTAAAGTATTTGCCTTTCCCTTATTTCCCTTCAGCATATAATGATTTTAATATTAAGAAATAAGACCATTTGTTTTAATGTTTGGTTTTATTGGCACGGAGTAGAAAAATGAGCTTTTGTAAGAGCATTTCATCAATAAGTAGATAGAGAAAGCTTTAGGAGTATTGTAGCGCGCTCTACTGAGTGTCATTCTTGGGATACTGGTCACTATTGCCAAAACAAAACACTATGTATTTAAAGTCACCGGAACATGTTGCACATATGCTGCGGATCGATAAGGCTGGGAATATTTTGCGCCGTTGTTTTCCATTTCTAAGGCACGGACGGGATTAGAAACGCGCCTGACCCTGCGTGACGAGTGCCGGGGATCGAACGCGGAACTCGAGTGACGATGTGCGCAGCCGCAGTGGACTCGGCTAGTATTGAGCGAACGAGGAATCTAACCCGTGGCCTTGTGCCACACTATGACGGATGTGTGTGCCGGAACTTAGCCCCCCTTTTTTGGAGATCCTAGCAGCGGGTTCCTGACAATGATGGAGCACCCCGCCAAACGCTGCCCATTCCCAAAGTTCAGCCCCAGACCCTGCTCTCTGCAGTCGAAGCCATTTACTCAACACCTTCACACACTCCGGTCTAAAACCTTCCAAATGCTGTTTTAAGCTTAGTTTCTGCTGTATGCCTTAAAATACGGATTTCATATACTTTATTTCAGAATATTAATTAATACCTACATTACATAAGCGGAGTATGCACTTCTAATTTACGATACTTGTTTTATGATTCATTTATTACTTTCTCTATACGCACTATGTACATAGTGTATAGAGAAGGTATTGCACTCCACCAAAAAATTCGATACCGAGATTTCACCGGAAATATATGTTTTAGGGTCTCCTTTATGTAAAAAAATCTGATGTGTACCATTCACATGACTTTCTCTATATCCCTGCCACAAATTATTCTAAAAAATCTTATACTTCTATTTACTTTATGCTAATCAGAAAAAAAAATGAGCAGAAATAGACTTATTACTTGCTTCCTTGTAAGTAGAAGCGAAATAAGGAACTACCATAGGTTAAAATGATAGTCAAAAGCTGCTTGCTATGTCTATGAAGTTCCTTTGTTTATATGGATGGGAGATGACAAGTTCCTGTAAGAGAAAAGCATAAGTTTTTCATAGCAGTAACCAAAAATAAGGAATGTCTCAAAAACGACGAACTTACGAAACAAATGTATATAATATAAATTGTGTGGTTTAACGTGCTCTACATTTTTTGTGTAGTAAGTTTTTGTTTATCTCTTACGGTTTAGCAGTTATTTAAAATTCAGTAAAATTCATCCAAAATAAACTACTCTTCAGAGACTATTCCCAGAAAAATCAAGATGTACATTTTATTTGTCAGGTAAATATCTCTAGTATACGAAATTTTAATCAAAATCATTAGAGCCATTTTTGAGAAAATCGAAATTTTCGAAAAAAGTTCCATGTAAAGGGTAGTTGGGGGTGGGGGGATTTTTCTCAAAATCTACGTGTCGCATCCCTGGAAGATACTAAACTTAAATACCAAGTTTGGTATTTTACCGACTTTTCGTTTTTTAGTTATCGTGTTTACAAACACACACGGACCTCTTTGTGAAAATGCTTTTTTTGGATATTTGGGACCCTAAAACATATATTTCCGGTGAAATCTCGGTATCGAATTTTTGGGTGGAGTGCAATACCTTCTCTATACACTAGGTACATAGTGCGTATAGAGAAAGTAAAAAAGCATTTTCACAAAAAGGTCCGTGTGTGTGTGTCCGTGTGCCTGTGAACACGATAACTCAAAAACGAAAAGTCGGTAAAATGCCAAACTGGGTATTTAAGTTTAGTATCTTCTTGGTATGCGACACGAAGATTTTGAGAAAAATCCCCCCACCCCAAACTACCCTTTACATGGAACTTTTTTCGAAAATTTCGATTTTCTCAAAAATAGCTCTAACGATTTTGATTAAAATATATGTTAATGATGTTTATCTGACAAATAAAATGTATATTTTGAATTTTCTGGGAATAGCCTCTGAAGACTACTTTATTCTGGGTCAATTTTACGGAATTTTGCATAAGTGCTAAACCGTAAGAGACGGACAAAAATTTCCACACAGCAAATGCAGAGCACTTTAAAACGCACAATTTATGTTATATGCATTTTTTTCGTGGAGTTGATTGTTTTTGAGATATACCTTGTTTTTGGTTTCAGCTCTCAAAAACGTACTTTTCACATACAGGAATTAATCAATCCCTGTCCATGCATACAAACGAACTTCAGTCACATAGCAACCAGGTTGTGACTATCTCTATAACCTATGGTACTCCCTTATTTCGCTTCTACTTACAAGGAAGCAAGTGATAAGACTATTTCTACTAATTGTTTCTCGATTAGCAGAAGTAAATAGAAGCATAGACTTTTTAACAATAATTTGTTTCAGAGATATAGAGAAAGTCATGTGAATGGAACACATCAGATTTTTAAGAATAGTTTTGCGCAGTATAAGTGGATAGTCATGTGATTTTAATGCATCAGGGTTTAAAAGTTTGCTTATATTTGCATTTCTACTTTCTCACACACGTATTGTGTACATAGTGTGTAGAGAAGGTATAATATGTACGCACAAATTCAATAGTGAGATATCACCGGAAATAAATGTTTTGAGATCCCCTGAATCCAGACTTGGTATTTAAGTTCTGTATCTTCCAAGAATACGAAGATTTTTCAAGAAAACCTCTAACGATTGTGATTGACATATCGTATATTAAATATATTTACATAAAAATAAATGGTCTAATTTTAACTTTTTGGGAATAGGTGCTTGTTTATTCTGGATGAATTTATGGGAATTTTGCATAATTGGTAAATCGTAGGAGATAAACAAAGACTACTTAACAGAAAATGTAGAGCCCTTTAATGTATTTTCTCAGATGGAAATTTGACGACTCCTGTCCATACAAAGGAAGTTCAATCGTATAGAAACCAGTTTTTGTAAAGTTTTGACTATCGCTTGAGCATATGGTAGTCCATTATATCCCTTCTACATACAAGGAAGCAAGTAATGAGACCTGTTAATTTTTTCTAGATTAGCATGAAACATTGAATAATAAGATTTTTAACAATAACTTATTGAAGTTGAGTAGGGAAAGTCATGTGAATGGAATACATCAGAAGTGATTTAATATATATGCACCAGCCATAGTTAATACAAACAGTGGTAACAATTCAAAAGTTTGTATAGTATTTTGGGGTTTTTAAAATTGACAGATCGTACCCCTTAAGTAAAAGTGCGTCTTATCTGGGCAAACAGAAGAGTAACGACCTGCGCTGTGGGATCGATATAAAGTTCACCATAGCATTGCAGGTGGGAGTTTTTTGCAGCTCACTTTCCCGGTAGATGGTTGCTTGGTGCAGTGCAAGTATATTATGTACCAGCTTGGAACTGCAAAACCATTTACTATTTGCTGTGCACAATAATTATTTATCACAGTGTATTGCATCGCACGCTACCTGCACAACCGACTCTAGGGTTGTTTTTATCGACCCAGCACCAGCAGCTGGTCCAAGCCGGGGGATGAGGTGGATGGATACACAAGAGAAATTCTCTTCTTGGAATTCTTCGCTTCTGGGGTAGTTGTCCCAATGCTGGCCAGACACATATTGTAGATTGCGGCGGTTCCCTAATATGGGGGCGAATGCCGGGTTCGTAGCCCGCCTGCAGGTTAGGAGATTATAGAATGGTGTGGAGATGCTGGTCCTACGTTATACATGTCTGAATCGTGTTCCTGGTGGCCTATACAGCCCCTTCTCCGTTGCGGTCAGTTAATGGAGACCCTAATTAGGGCAATTGCAAGTAGGAGGCGGCCCGGGTTCGATCCCAGATGAGCACTTGTGGGATTTGTGGTGGACGAAGCGGCGCAAGGGCTGGTTTTCTCCGGGTTCTCCTGTTTCTTCCGCCATTTCATTCCACCAATGCTCCATCTTCGTACAATATATAATCAGTGTCATCACCTGCGGTGCCATTGCTGTATAACCGGGCGTTATAAACTATGAAAATTGTAAGTAGCCAGATAGCATCAAAGCTGATTTGTAACCGTCTAAAAACCTTATAAAACTGGCAAAACACAACAAGGTAACACTTGGTTGGGTACCAGAGCATAAAGGTTTATAGATAAAAATCTGATGTGTACCATTCACATGACTTTCTCCATATCCCTGCAACAAATTATTCTTAAAAAGCTTATACTTTTATTTACTTTATGCTAATCAGAAAAAAAATAGCAGAAATAGTCTAATTACTCGCTTCCTTGTAAGTAGGAGCGAAATAAGGGACAACTGTAGGTTAAAGTGATAGTCAAAAGCTGGTTGCTATGTCAATGAAGTTCCTTTGTCTATATGGATAGGAGTTGACAAGTTCCTGTATGAGAAAAGTATACGTTTTTCATAGCAGAAACCAAAAATAAGGAATGTCACAAAAACGACGAACTCCACGAAAAAAATGTATATAACATAAATTGTGTGTTTGAATGTGCTCTACATTTTTTGTGTAGTAAGTTTTTGTCCATCTCTTACGGTTTAACAGTTATTCAGAATACTGTAAAATTTATCCTGAATAAACTACTCTTCAGAGGCTATTCCCAGAAAATTCAAGATATACATTTTATTTGTCAGGTAAATATGTTTAATACACGAAATTTTAATCAAAATCGTTAGAGCCATTTTTGAGAAAATCAAAATTTTCGAAAAGAGTTCCATGTAAAGGGTAGTTGGGGATGGGGGATTTTTCTCAAAATCTTCGTGTCGCATCCCTGGAAGATACTAAACTTAAATACCAAGTTTGGTATTTTACCGACTTTTCGTTTTCGTGTTCGCAGACACACGGACACACGGACCTTTTTGTGAAAATGCTTTTTTTGGATACTGGGGACCCTAAAACATATATTTCCGGTGAAATCTGGGTATCGAATTTTTGGTGAAGTGCAATACTTTCTCTATACACTGTGTACATAGTGCGTATGGAGAAAGTAATAAAAAGTTCACATTTTAGTAAAGCAACATTCTTTTAAGTAATTTCTTGGTCCTTAGGTAGTATTTGGAATTTTCTTAGCTACTGCAAAGAGAAGCATTGCAGAGTTGGTTTCAAACAACCACCAGAAATACCAATGGAAGGGCACTCACATAGCAAGAGAATGTGGTGGAAACCAACTGTATCTCTTACTAAAGAAGTCTTAAATCTTATCAGGACACAAATGATCTAAACAGGACTTAAATGGGGTCTATGGAGCTGTAGAAAATACTCTAAGTAAATATAGTAAACCAATGTTTTAAAATACCCTTTAATTCTAATTTTGGGCTAGAACGCGCTCGCCTGATTCAGCACCCCCTTGCTTTCTGATCCTCTACCCTCTTCAAAAGCGTTGTTAAAGATGCTGGTCTATTTCATTATAAAAATCCATTCATCCCATTCACTATCTTGAACAGTTAAGAAAGGAAGGTTATTCTACATGTGCGTCAAAATTTAAAAAAAAAAAAAAAAAATCTGATGTGTTATACTCACATGACTTTCTCTAGCTGATCTACAAAACTCCTACAAAAGATTATTGTTCTTTGTACACAATGCTAATCAAAATAAATGTTAGCAGTAGAAGGGAATAAGGGAATGCACTATGCTAAAGTGATTGTCAAATATTTTAAAAGCTATCGTTATGCGATTGCCATTGCAAATCACTTCTTTGCTTCGCCAGGAGTAGAACAAAAGAAAAACAGACACTTCCTGTGTGAGACAAGTTTAAGTACTTCACAATTGAAACCAATAACAAGGAATATCTCGAAAACGGTTACCTCCACAACAAAAACGTTAAGGACAAAAATTGTGTGATTTGTCATGAGGTACATTTTTTGTGCAGTGCGTTTTTTTTTTCTATCTCTTACGGTTTAGCACTTAAGCAGAATTCAACAAAATTCATCCAGAAATAAAGAGGTCTTCAGAGGCTATTCCCAAAAAAATTCGAGATATACATTTTATTTCGGACATAAATAGCTTTAATATACAGGCTTTTAATCAAAATCGTTAAAGCCATTTTTAACAAAATCAAAATTTTCGAAATTTTTTCCATGTAAAGGGTAGTTTGTGGTGGGGGGACTTCTTTTTTTAAAATCTTCGTGTCACATCCTTGGAATATACTAAACCAAAATACCAAGTCTTTTTGTTATGGGGCTATGCTGTCCACAGACACAGACACACACACACACACGGGCCTTTTTTTAAAAATGCTTTTTTCGGTCTCAGGGTACTCCAAAATATATATTTCCGGTGAAACATCTGTATCGAATTTTTGGGTGCATTACAATACCTTGTACATTGTACATATGGGGCTAGAGAAAGTAAAAAGTTTTAGAAACCTTTGAGATAGACTACATTTAAAGGGCGGATCAGGGAAATAGTGTGTTAGGAGAAATATTAAGAGCCACCTCTGTGATATTGGTAGGCAGCAAATATTTTCGCAATGCACGGAGAAGGTTTCGTTAGAGGTATAGTCCAGGCTAAAATCTGAGTATGGTATTGAGCAGTGCATCAAAACAGGTACCATAATCATCAGACCGGAGTTCGCGTGGCTTGGTCTAGGAATATGGCGGATGGTAAAATTACTGACTAAAGTGGTATATTCCCATACCACTGCTCCATTTGTGAAGAGGAAGAGTGTAGGTTTATATTTTGACGAGACGTAGGGGAATGGCGGGGGGAATACTGACCGCGATCGTTTAGCATCTTGAATGAGTGTGTTGGACGCTACTGGCAGGCATGGAAGAGCTACAGGATATAGGTAAAATTTTACTTATGGCGAATCCGAGAAGGCTCCTAATAGGGTTGAGAGGGGGGGGCAAGAAGAGCTAAAGAATGATTTAAGTATCTTGTACTTTTTTTATCATGTCTGTGTATTGGTAGTGTATGTTTATTCGTCTTAACTACTCTAGTTTTACCGTGATAGGGCGCATTAATGCATCAGAATCCAGTTTACCGGTGTTTGTTGTCTGCATTTTAGATGCTGTATTTGAATATGCTTGCCTTATAATTCTTATCCGCTCACAATTTTCTCTTTCTTTTTTAAGGTTGCCTATTATTCTGGTATTAAAGCGGCACATATTGTCTATGGACTAATGGCATGCAAAACACCCTCTGTATTCGGTTCATGTTTGTCGAGTGCGACCACTAAGAAGTTTGTCTCTTAGAGGGGAGGCAAGCTACGTTAGTTCGACCTTGTTCACTTGATGGGCTCTCTTTACACGATAACTCATCTATAGGCATAAGTTCTGTACGGTATTTAGACAAATGGTAATCAAGCTCTTGGGCTGTTATGATATATTTGGTGCCTAACTCACTTTATTGTTCTATATATGCAAAATAAATACAAATTATTGGTTGACCTTATCAAATATATATTTTATACAAACACACGAATAAATGAATGAAACTACATTTATAAAAATAACCGTTAGTTACGGACCCTGAAATAATTACAAATATCAAGTCGTTATATCACACAAACATAAATAAACATTCTAATATTAATTTTAAAAAACGCTTCATTGAACATTATCATATCCTAAAAGAAAAAACTAGAGTAGAGGAGCTACCAAATGGGATCCAATTACAAATCAATTACTGAGTATCATTATTTTTTGAATTAATAAAAAAACCATACACTTGGTTGGGTTCAACCAATCATTACTCTTTTACACCAATAATCTCCCGTCGTTTGCTATAGTTTATAAACAAATGTTTACTTAGCTGAGAATAAGCCACATAGCTTGAAACGTCAATAATCCAAGTAAGGTGATCTATTCCAGTCAGCAAATAACGTTACAACATGCTCCTTCGAATAATCGTTGTAGATTATTCCTTCCTCTCATATGTTTTGATGGTTGCATAAGTATCACGGCTCTCATTGCCACGTACTGGTCTGCTGTCTGAAGTATCTTTAATATACGCTCTTACTTTTTCCATGTAAGGGTAATTTTGGGGTTAAGGAATTTTCCTTAAATTCTTCGTGCTGCATCTATGGTAGATTCTGTACCAAATTTGGTATTTTACGGACTCTTCGTTTCACGGACACACACACACACAATGCTTTTTCTAAAAATGCTTATTTTTTATAAAGGGACCTTAAAACGTGTATTTCCAGTGAAATCTCAGTATCGAATATTTGGGTGGAATACAATACCTTCTCTATACACCATGTATGTAGTATATGTGGAGAAACTAAAAATTGAAAACGTCTTTAATATATTTTATAAAATTCCATATGCCACGGATTCTTTATCTACAAATGGTTTTCTTTGTTCAGGTGTCTCAAAACTTGTATTTGTGGTGAAGTCTCGGATTTAAAAATTTTGGTGGAATGCAATATCCACTTCACCTATCTACTATTTACGTTATAGAAAAAGTGAAAATACACAACGAAATGTGTATAGCGTACTCTAAAGTAATTTTTATCATGCTTAAAAAAGACAGAGCTAGAGGAAAAAAAAATTGATGTGTTCCATTCAAATTGCTTTCTCTATCTGTTCTGCAAAAAACTATTCTTACATAAGATTATTCTTTTATTTTCATTATGCTTATCAAGATAAGCATTACCAGGAATGTACGTGTTACTTTCTTCCTTGTAAGTGGCAAGAAAAAAGGGAATACACTAGGCTAAAGCGACAGTTAAATCTTTTAAATATTGTCCCTATGCGGTTGACAATGAAATTCAGTTATTTCCATGCCCAGGAGTAAATAAAGAGAGATATGAACAGGATGAGGGCTCCCCATTTGAGAAAAATTTAAAATTGAAACTAATAACAGGAATATCTGGGAAATGGTTCTAAACAACACTGTATATTAAGGAGATCTACATTCTTTTGTAGTAATTTTTTTTTTGTCTATCTCAAATGGTTTACCAGTCGTGCAAAACCCATTGAGAATGAAGATAACCTAAGGAGCTATACCGAAGAAATTCAGGATATATATTATTTTTGACCGTACGATTTTTAAACATTTTCTTTTTCTCAAACCTTGTCGTGACAATAACGAACACAACAAAAAAAGAATTGTTCAATTTGGTGTAGTCGTTCGAGAGTGATCCGCGTACATACATTTCGGCGAAACATTTATATATATATATATATATATGGTCGTCTCCTTAGCGCGGTGGTAGCGCAGCTGCCTACCAAGCGGGAGACCTGGGTTCGATCCCCAGTACTGGCGTGGGGATTTTTCCCCCGCTGGGAGACCTGGACCGGGGTGCACTCAGCCTCGTGAGGTCCCTGGGGGGAGGGCCAATTGAGGAGCTACTTGATGGAGAAGTAGCGGCTCCAGGTCGTGAGGACCGCATTAACCGGCCGGGAGGGGCTCGAGGCGCTGACCACGTCTCACCCTCCAATACTGCACCCCATCCATGACGTCTGTAGTGGACCGAGATGGGGGACGCAGCGGCTGGGCGGTAGGCCAAGGCTCCCCGTGAGCTGTCGTGCCATGGAGTTATGTTATATATATATATATATATATATCTCAAGATTTCGAAAATCTTCCGTGTCGCATCCTTGAAGGATACTGGACCTTCAAACACGGACCTCTTTTTTTATTTTTTTTATTCAGGGGTCCTTGAAACATGTATGAAGTCTTGCTATCTCTACCTACTATGTACGCTGCAATATCTGTTTGGGAAATCAATGTATGTGAACATGTAGTATGGTAAATAGTGTATCTTTTCATATTGTTAAAGCAGATGGTTCGTTTTAAAAATCAAATTTTAGACCAGAATTTTGAAATGTATTTTTCCCATTCAGATATATCTATGTAGGACTAGGATGAATGATAATGATTATGAAGTTTTGATCAGTTCTCTGGAAATTATTTATAAAAGTGCTAACTTTAAAATACACTGAGGCATTTTATTTCTCTTAAAGTAAATGTAAAATGCTGATGTTTTAAAACACTAGTGAAAGAAAGAGAGAAAAAATGGAGCTGCAGGTTTTAACGATGATGAACCAGAATCCGCATTCAGGATGATTTGTCGCACAACGCAATAAAATTCCAGTACGATGCTGCTTACGTGTTAAAGCAATTAATCTCTAAAAGCCATGGCGTTTGTCCTCACTTAGACAGACAGCATCCAGGAGTTATCAACAGATGTGGCGAAGCGCAGATTATTTAAATTTACATTTCGCCCACTGCGATTGGTGGAACAATTGACCACTAGCAAGGTAATGCGCGAATCTGTCGTCAGGGCCCAGTTGCTATGGAATACCGCTGTTCCCGCGGGCTAAAAAATGGCGGAAGAAGCGAATCGATAGAATGGGGTGCACTGGCTAATATTTCGACATACGATATATCTGGAAAACAGAGAAAACATTTCAACAGATCCGGAATGTAAAAACATGAGATGAAACTGTACCTGTGTTTTCCACATACATAGAGTGGTACAAAATATGTTAATAATGTAGGTATTTGAGATGATCAAGTTAATATCTATTAAAACATAATTTCACCAAACGTATATATATATATATATATATATATATATATATATATCTTCAGGACGAATACATTATAAATATTATTTAGATCAACACAATTAAAACAATTAAATAACATTTAAGTTACTAATTTGAAATCACTGTAAGAATTAAAAAATAATCATTTTAGAAAAAGGTTCGTGTGCATGTGTATGCATAATTTAAAATCGAAAACTCCTTATGTATTAAACCCTGTACTTATGCTTAGTGTTCCCAAGGATGCGACACGAAAATTTTCAATAAAATCTCCCAGCCTAAACTCCCTTTACACGTAACATTTTTCGAAAATGTTGATTTCTCAAAAATGGCTCTAACCAGTTTTAGTAAAATACAGCATATTAAAGATATTTACATATCAAATGAACTGTATTTTCTGAATTTCTTTAGAAAGGCTTCTGAAGTTCTCTTCATTCTGGATAACTTCTGCTTAACCGTAAGAGATAGACAACAACTTAAAATGTACAAAATGTAAATACACAATTTGTTATATTCAATGTTTTTCTGTAGAACTAATCAATTCAGAGATATTGCCTGTTATTTTTTTTTTTTTCGTTCTAGACTACGCATGGTAATTAAGGGAAATATTGTATTCCATCCAAAAATTTGATGAAAATATTTTACCGGAAATATTTATTTTGACGCATCCTGAACCCGAAAAAATATTTTTAAAAAAATTTCCCTGTGGTGTGTGTGTGAATGTGGAAGAGAGAGAGAGAGAGAGAGAGAGAGAGAGAGAGAGAGAGAGCAGGATAACTAAAAAATAAAAATCGAATAAATCTAAAATGTTATGTTTAGTAAGCGTATATTTTTAAGACAATTTCCAGATTGCACATTACATTTTTCGTTATTTTTAATTGTACCAAAAAAGGCTCTGATAATTTTAATTTAAATACAAGTCGTATATTTATGCAACTGGTAAACTTTAAGTGAGAGACAAAAGCTTACTAAAATTTATAGTTACGGTTTACCAGCTGTGCAAAAGTCATTAAGGGCAAAGGGAACTTCAGGGGCCATTGCTTTGAAATTAAGAATATAAATTTTATTTTCCATGCACACATCTTTAATATACTGGATTTTAATTAAAATCGCTTGTCATGTTTTAGAAAACGAAAATTTCGAAAAATGTTTTAAAGGATAGTTTGGGGGGGGGGAGATATATCTGAAAATCTTAAAATAAATGTAAATGGCATGTTATTTATGGCCGCTCTTTAACTGCTGTGGTTCTCAGCGCCCCATTAATTTTGCTCAGAGGCCTCTCTATCAGGCTTGAGGTTCTTTTACGTGCCGTAAATCTGCGACACGGGACCAACGGTTTTACTTCCCTTCCGAAGGAAGCCATGCTAAAAAATTCATCGTCCTCCACCGGATTTGAACCCGCGACCTTGAGTATATGAAGTCAACATGGTAACCATTACACCACGGAGGGCGACTCTCTGAAAATCTGGTGTGACATGCTTGTAAGACTTTTCGCGTGAGTTATGCTCTACACATACACTGACCTTTTAATACAAATTTTATTCTAGGATCCTCAGATCTCTGTATTTAATGTTGAGGTGGAATATATATCTTCTCTATCTAGATGTTGCTTTATTAATGGCTATTGCATGAATAATAAATTTTATAAGATGAAATTATGTTTTTTTATGTACATTATACATATGTACTTATGCTGGATATCAGTAGTGTAGGATTAGTTTGTTTGTTTGTTTTTTGCTTGGTTTATTGTTTCAGTTATATAGCCCCTTTAACATCTAAGGTCATACAATAGACGTAGGTATTTTACGATGGATTTAAATCCTTATACTTTCCTCAAATACACTCAAGTTCACTCACATACATTTGGTACCTTTCAAGGATGCAACACGAAGATTTTCAAGAAAATCCCCCACCCCCAACTACCCTTTCGAACATTTTTATTTTCTCAAAAATGGTTCTAACGCTTTTGATTAAAATGTCTTATATATAAGATATTTACATGCCAAATAAAATGTATATCTTGAATTTTCTGGGAATAGTCTCTGAAGACTACTTTATTCTGGATGAATTTTACGGAATTTTGCATAACTACTAAACCGTAAAAGATGGACAAAAACTTACCACACAGAAAATGTAGAGCACATTAAAGCACACAATATATGTTATACACATTTTTTCGTGGAGTTGATCCTTTGAGATATTCCGTGTTTTTGGTTTCAGCTTTGAAAAGTTTGTACTTTTCTCATACAGGAATTTGTCAACTCCTTTACAGACATACAAACAAAGGAACTTCAGTCACACAGTCAGTTTTTGACTATTACTTTAACTTATGCTTACAAGGAAGCAAGTAATAAGACTATTTCTGCTATTGTTTCCTCGATTAGAATGAAGTAAATAGAAGCATAGGAATAATTTGTTGCAGAGGTATAGAGAAAGTCATGTGGCTAGACCACATCAGGTTTTTAAAATTCTATTGCTTTCATTCTGAAAATGGAGTGATTTTTGTAAAGCTACGCTAGCACACCTATTCTATTTTCTCTATGATTATCCATGCTTCATCTAATTTGCGGTGAATATTAATTCTACAAAGCCGACTCTAAAGGGGATGGAAAACAAGCGAGGCTGAAAATAGAATACGAGCTGCAATTTTTCTTGCTGTTTTTATCCCTAATGTGATAAGGTGTCACGAAACCAAACTTAGAGAACCATATTTTACGTAGCGTGTGTGTGACGCGGTATTTAAAACCCGAAACACGTTTTACTTAGTTATACGGCCATTAAGTCTTTCTTTCTTTCCGTTCCGTGCTTTCCAAAACTCGGGGGTTAGCATTTAATTTCTCGTCACGAAGCTCACCGATAGCCTGATGGATAGCACTACGATTTGCTGGAATTGAACCGAACCAGCATTATTCAGGGAAAGACACGCAATCTTCCATTCTTTTGATACCCGCTACTAGCGAGTACTTAATGATATGTTCTTTCTGATAGAGGGAAATGTAGGAGTTGACGAAAAGTTCGAGTTTTAACTTTTGGGACTATTTTTTTGATTGAGTACGATTTGCACCAATAATATATAAGAAAACTTAGAATATCAAGTATCTACATTTTGGGAGGCAAATAAGTGCAAATATGTTTACTTTCTCTATACGTACTATGTAGATAGTGTATAGAGAAGGTACTGTATTGCACCCAAAAATGCAACATCAAAATTTCACCAGAAATAAATGTTTTTAGACCCTCTGAAACCAAAAAAAGAAAATATTTTTATGGAAATGTCAGTTTGTCTGTGTATATGTGTATGTGTCTGGGCAGCACAGCTCTAAAACGAAAAGACTGTCAAATACCAGACTTGGTATTTAAGTTTGGTATCTTCTAAGAATACGACACGAACATTTTCAAGCAAATCCCCCTACCCCCAACTACTCTTTACCAGGAAAATGTTTCAAAAAGTTTGATTTCCTCAAAAATGGCTTTAACAATTTTCATTAAAATATTTTATGTTAAAGATATTTACTCGTACATGGCAAATAAATTGCATATTTTGAATTTTCGCGGAATAGCCTCTGAAGGCAACTTTATTGTGAATCACTTTTGCGGAATTTTGCATAACTGATAAACCGTAAGAGAGAGGCAAAAATTACACAATAGAGAATGTAGATATCGTTAAAACACTCAATTTATGTTATATACACTTTTTTCGTGAAGTTGATCATTTTTGAGAAATTCCATGTTATTGGTTTCAGCTTTAAAATATTTATACTTTTCTCATACGGGAATTTGTCAACTCTTGTCCATACCAAATTAAATCACATAGCAACCAGCTTTTGACTATCGCTTTAGTCTATGGCACTCCCTTATTTCTCTTCTACTGAAATGGAAACAAGTAATAAGACAATTTCTCTTTCTCTCTCTCTCTCTCTCTCAATTATCATAAAGTTACTAGAAGAATAAGTTTTCTAACACTAATTTGTCACAAAGATTGGTATTTAAGCTCAGTATCTTCCAGGGATACAACACGAAGATTTTGATAAAAATCCCCCCACCCAAACTACCCTTTACATTGAACTTTTTTCGAAAATTTTGATTTTTTTAAAAATGGCTCTAACGATTTTGATTAAAATATCGTATATTAAAGATATTTACCTGACAAATAAAATTTATATCTTGAAATTTCTGGGAATATCTTCTAAAGACCTGTTTACTCTAGATGAATTTTACTTAATATGGCATAACTAATAAACCGTAAGAGATAGACAAAAAATTAACTCTACAAAAAATGTAGACCTTGTTGAAATACTCAATTTACGCCATATACATTTTTTTCGTGGAGCTTACCGTTTTCGAGGTATTCATTGTTATTTGTTTAGTTGTGAAGTACTTATACTTTTCTTATACGGGAGTGTCCGTTTTTCTCTTGTTCTTCTCCTGGCCAAGAAAAGAAGCGATTTGTAATGAAAATTGCATAACGACAGCTTTTAAAACATTTGACTATCGATTTAGACTAGTGTATTCCCATTTTCTTCCTACTTATAAGGAACTAAGTAATAAGAACATTTTGCTGAATACCTCGATTAACAAGGTGCAGAAAGAAGAATAATCTTATGTAAGAAGTTTGTAGAACGGCTAGAGAAAGTTATGTGAGTGTAACACATCAGATTTTTAAGAACAGTTTGTAGAAGATGAGAAGAGAACACCATGCGAACGTAATACATCGGGTTTGGTTTAATTTGGTTACTCCAGAAAGGCGTATTAACATTTAGTAGTATTAGATAAAATTGTCTGTAAAATAATGGATATAAGAAAAATTTTAAAGGTCAAATAGATTGTAGAGATTTGGAATTAGGTGCCAGGGTATAAATATTGAACATTTTTATTTAATTTTGTACTTTCTCTATATGCACTATGTAGATAGTGTATAGAGAAGGTATTACACTCCACCCAAAAATTCGATACCGAGATTTCACCGGCAATATATGTTTTAGGGTCACCAATATCCAAAAAAAGCATTTTCACAAAAAGGTCCGTGTCTGTGTGTGTGTGTGTGTGTGTGTGTGTGTGCGCGTGTGTGTGTCCGTGTGTCAGTGTGTCCGTGTCCATGTGTCTGTGAACACTATAACTCAAAAACGAAAAGTCAGTAAAATACCAAGCTTGGTATTTAAGTTTAGTATCTTCCAGGGATGCGACGCGAAGATTTTGAGAAAAATCCCCCCACCCCAAACTATCCTTTACATGGAACTTTTTTTCGAAAATTTCGATTTTCTCAAAAATGGCTAACGATTTTGATTAAAATATCGTATATTTAATACATTTAACTGACAAATAAAATGTATATCTTGAATTTTCTAGGAATAGCTTCTGAAGAGTTGTTTATTCTGGATGAATTTTACGATATTTTTAATAACTGCTAAACCTTAAGAGATAGACAAAAACATACTGCAGAAAAAATGTAGAGCACGTTAAAATACACAATTTATGTTATATACATTTTTTTTCGTGAGTTCGTCGTTTTTGATTCATTCCTTGTTTTTGGTTTCTGCTATGAAAAACTTAATTTTTTCATGCAGGAATTTGTCAACTGATGTCCATATAAACAAAGGAACTTATATCACATAGCAATCAGCTTTTGAATGTCACTTTAACCTGTAGTACTCCCTTATTTCGCTTCTAATTACAAGGAAGCAAGCTATTTCTGCAATTTTTTTTCTCAATTAGAATGAAGTAAATAGAAGCATAAACTTTTTAACAATAATTTGTTGCAGAGATGTAGAGAAAGCCATGTGAATAGAACACATCAGATTTTTTTATACATACGTACGAGAAAGTAGTAAAAAAGTAAGCCTTTTTAAGAATAGTTTTTAGAAAGTAAGTAGAGAACCCAAGCGAATGTAACACATCGGATTTTGTTTAATTCGGTTACTCCATGAAGGGTGTATTCATATTTGATCGGCAGCACAGGCGATAACCCTCTTCGTGTCCGAAATTGACGGCTTAATGTAATGGAAATGCATAGATCTGATGTCAGAACAAACAGTGTCTGCCATGACAAGACAAACACAAGATACATTTGGATGACCTGAATTCAATGTGTGGCACACAAAGACTTGACGTCAATCCATCGCCTCGAGTTCATTTATTCATTGAAGCAAACATATTACACAGCGACAGCAGCGACGAAGTGGCGAACTGTGTCGGCATAACCTCGTTTCTTAATGGATCATCCCCAGATGTATTTAGAGATAAGTTTAAATCCAGTATTCTCTTTAATGTTTACTGAAATTCTGCAAAATGTAAAGAAATGGCGAGTTATTTAGGGACGCTCTTTAACTACTGTGGTTCTCAGCGTCACATTCTAAATTGGGCGTTAAAGACCGCTTAATTTTGCTCAGAGGCCTCAATCAGGCTTGAGGTTCTTTTACGTGCCGTAAATCTACGACACGGGACTAACGGCTTTACTTCCGTTTCGAAGGAAACCATGCTACGGAGTTTTACGCCCGTACGTTTGGATACGGGGGACCTCAAAACTGTTTTTCCGCTGAAATGTTGGCGTCGAGCTTTTGGGTAGAATGCATACCTTCTCTATACACTATGTACATGATACGTGTAGAGAAAGTAAAATATTCTTTTAGGATTCGGGGGACCTCAAAATATGTACTTTCGGTGAAATTTGGACATCGAACTTTTGGGAGGAATGCAATAGATTCTCTATACACCATGTATATGGTCATGTACAGAAAGTAAAATGCCTTTTTATTTTATTAGGGTGACCTCAAAACATGTACTTTCAGTGAAATCTTAGACATCGAATTTTTGGGTGTAATGCAAAACGTGGTGTATACACACTTTACATAGTCAAGTACAGGACGTAAATGCCTTTGGTTTTTATTCAGGGACCTCAAAATATTTATTTTTGGCGAAATCTCGATATAGAATTTTTGTGTGGAATACAATACCTTCTCTATACACTATGTACATAGTCATGTTACAAAAGTAAAATGCATTTTATTCGGGACATCAAAACGTGCATTTACGGTGACATTTCGGCGTCAAATTTTGGGTGGAATGTACACTATGCATACAGTACGTGAATAGAAAATAGTTTTACTTTTTTGGATTCAGGGGACCTCAAAACATGAATTTATCTGAAATCCAGCACGGAATCTTTGGGTGGAATACAATACCTTCTTTTACGAGACAGAGAAAGTAAAAAGAAAAGATTAAGAAGCTAAAGGAAATGGGTTTTCTCCTGGTGTAAATGGAAACACAAGTAGATTTCTTTCTTGCTGGAAGATTATTTTCATTACAAACACTATCATCAAGAGATAAGTGTTCTTTCTTTCTGACCCACACTACAGCTGCACGTGTTGCTCTATACTGACAATATTTACGATCCAGCGCACGTATCGGCCACCAGGGGTCGGGGGTTTGAATCTTGCCAGCGGCACAGATAAAGGCGGAACATGGTGTTCGATATTCCAACACTCTCCAAAGCTTTCTTCTCTATTTTTACCGCAACCCCAACTCTCCTCGCTTTGTCCTTTCCCTTCGCTAGCTGGGGAATGCTCTCAACATATATATCCTGCAGGAGGTGGTGGAGCGCAAAATTCAACACTCGCAATGTCCAACACATCTGTCGATTTCTAAAACTTAGGAGATAATCCTCCTCGATACTCTGGTGTCCAGGGAGTATCTCTGTTTTCTCCATCTTCTCGCCTTTACCTACAAGATATACGTGCTTCTTTTAACAAATCCAGTTACCAGATCAAAACCTTTCATTCCCTTTTTACTTTCTCTATACGCACTATGTACATAGAGTATAGAGAAGGTATTGCACTCCACCCAAAAATTCGATACCAAGATTTCACCGGAAATATATGTTTTAGGGTCCCCAATATCCAAAAAAAGCATTTTCATAAAAAGGTCCATGTGTGTGTGTGTGTGTGTGTGTGTGTGTGTGTGTGTGTGTGTGTGTGTGAACACGATAACTCAAAAACGAAAAGTCGGTAAAGTACCAAACTTGGTATTTAAGTTTAGTATCTTTCAGGGATGCGACACGAAGATTTTGAGAAAAATACCCCCACCGCCAACTACCCTTTACATGGAACTTTTTTCGAAAATTTTGATTTTCTCAAAAATGGCTGTAACGATTTTGATTAAAATTTGGTATATTAAACATATTTACCTGACAAATAAAATGTACATCTTGAATTTTCTAGGAATAGCCTCTGAAGAGTAGTTTATTCTGGATGAATTTTACGGAATTTTGAATAACTGCTAAACCGTAAGAGATGGTCAAAAATTTACTCCACAAAAAATGTAGAGCACGTTAAAACACACAATTTATGTTATATACATTTTTTTCGTGGAGTTCGTCGTTTTTTGAGACATTCCTTATTTTTTGTTTCTGCTATGAAAAACTTATATTTTTCTCATACAGGAACTTGTCAACTCCGATCCATATAAACAAAGGAACTTCATTGACATAGCCACCAGATTTTGACTATCACTTTAACCTATGGTAGTCCCTTATTTCGCTTCTACTTACAAAGAAGCAAGTAATAAGACTATTTCTGCTAATTTTTTTTTCTGATTAGCATAAAGTAAATAGAAGTATAAGCTTTTTAAGAATAATTTGTTGCAGGGATATAGAGAAAGTCATGTGAATAGTACACATAATATTCTTTACTTTCTCTAGCACCTATGTGCACAGTAGTTAGAGAAGGTATTGTATTCCACACAAAATTCTCATGTTTTGAGATCCCCGAACCCACCCCCCTAAAAAAAAAAAACATTTAGAAGCAGGTCCATATGTGAGTGTCTGTGGGCAGCATAATTCAAAAACGAAAAATTGGTTTTCCAAGGATGCAACAAAGATTTTCATAAAAAGCTTCTGACATTAATTTACCCTTTATATGAGAGATTTTTCTATTTTTATTTCTCAAAAATGGCTGCAGCGATTTTGATTAAAATGACATATTAAAGATACTTCCAGGGCAAATAAAATGTGTGTCCTGAACTTCTTGGGAATAGCCCTGAAGTCTTCTGGGTGACTTTTGCTTAACTGGTATGTAGATGTTAAAACACACAATTTATATCAGTAACATTTTCGAGATATTCGTTGTAAGCTTGAAAATCTTCGTGTCGCATCCTTGGAAGATATAAAACTTAAATCCCAAGTTTGGTATTTAACGGTTGTTTGGTTTTGAGCACAGACGCACACACACACGTAAACACACACACATACATGGACTTTTTTCCAAAAATGCTTTTTTTGGATTCAGGGGGACCCAAAACATGTATTTCCGGGGAAATCTCAGTATCGGATTTTTGATTGGAATACAATACCTTCTCTATACACTATGCATACGGTACATGTAGAGAAAGTAAAAACTAAAGACACAAATAAGAAATAAAGGAGGAAAATGGCCAGAAAATATATCAGCACTATTAGGAAAGCTTCTAAAATGTCTCTGTGAATATGCGAATGCCATTAACCTAAAGAGTGTATACTTTATAAAACAAAACAGTATCCTAACTACAGATAAACAAAAAAACATCCGATGCGTTCATTCACATGACTTTCTCCCCATCTTTGTGACAAATTATTGTTAGAAAACTTATTCTTCTATTAACTTCATGATAATTGAGAGAGAGAGAGAGAGAGAGAGAGAGAGAGAGAGAGAGAGAGAAAGAGAAATTGTCTTATTACTTGTTTCCAAGTAAAATTGGTACTTTAGCTACTTTTCTTTTTTGAGTTATCGTGTTCACAGACACACGGACCTTTTTCTGGAAATTCTTTTTTTTTTTGGATTCAGGTGGTCCTAAAATATGTATTTCCGGTGAAATCAAGACATCGAATTTTTGGGTGGAATGCAATACTTCTCTATCCCTATGTACATATTACATACGGGGCTAGAGAAAGTAAAAAGACTTACTCTTATTATTTTTATTACTTTCTCTACCACCCAAGTATAAAAATATAATACAAATCTACAAATTCATACAGTTCGACCTAATTTCTTAAACCAGGACATGTATTCCAAATATTTGTCATTTATTTACACCTTAAAACATTTCTTACATTCTTTATTTTACAAATACATTTGTCTAATACTATTAAATATTAATACACCCTTCAATGAGTAACCGAATTAAAAAAAATCTGATGTGTTACATTCGCAAGCTCTTCTCTACTTGCATTCTACAAACTATTCTTTTATTAATCTCTCTACCACGTATGTATAAAAATAAAATAAAAATCTTCAATACAATGCCCTGGCACATAAGTCCTAAACCACATAATTCATTTATTTACACTAAACATTGCATTGTTAACATTAAATATGTATATCGTGCATAATAGGCAGGGAAAGTATTGCATTTCACCCAACAAATTTGCTCCCCACATTTCATCTGAGATATGTGTTTTGAAGCCCCTGAATAATAAGTTTATCAACTGTGCTTGCAAACTAGAGATGTAATTATTATGCGACATTACTGGTAACAAAAGAAGCGCCAATAACAAATTTAATTTAAATATGTGTTTTCATTCTGGAGATATTAATGCATTTATTCGATTTAGTTACTTAAAATATAAATCTCTCTTCTCCTACACATACAATTATGAATTAAATTACTTAATATCTTTGGGAAAATATATCATTTATTTTTTTCCCATGACAATGTGTAAAAAACCAGCGCATACTTATTCTATTTCGTTTTAAAACTAATCTTGGGCGTAATCAAAATCCAAACCAGACATTTTATTACACTCCATGTGTAGTGCTTTGGAAACATTTTCAACCTCTAGCTGCATTTATGTGGAAGAGGATAGATTTTGAATATGGGTAAATAGAAAAATATGTGAATCTGAGAAAAATTAGCCTTAACGTTAGTCATGGAAATCCATTTAACCAGCGCAACACTTTAAAATGTCGTCCAAAAGTTTTGGTACATTCACCCTAGGAATGTCTAACATTGCAAATATGTTCTTCAAAATAAGTATTTAAGTTTAGTATCTTCCAAGGATGCGAGATTAAAATCAATTCGCTTCTTAATGTATTTGAAATACGAAAGGGTATTTAATTTATCTTCTGTTTTGACCAATATTTATGGTACAATATCTAAAATACTAAATTAGACGCTTCAAATTGAACAATTTACAATGATATTTTAAATTGACCATCTGCAATTAAGAATCCATGTCACGAAGATTTGCAGGAAAATCACCCTTCTTCCTACTTCCTTTACATGGAATATTTACCGAGCTTGGACTAGCATTCGGGAGATCGTGGGATAGGTTCCCCGCAACCAACCTCTCTGATCCGTGGATTTTTTGGGGATTTTCCTGGGTATCTATGCGAATTCTTGAGAGGATTCTTCATCCCCCCCCCCCCAAAATTCTTGTCCGTTCAGTTCATCTTCAATAAATGTCAACGGGGACTGAGGCACAGGCGCCATCTCGTGGAGGTGACTGCGCTCTTGAAAAACAACTCTCGGCGGCGGGATGGCAGCACGAACAGCCCTCTGCGGAATAAAGAGCGGGCTCTGGCGCTCCCCGCGTCGAGATGAAGAACTGCTTGTGAACAGCTAGGACCATCCACGACAGCTCTCTCCCTTTCCCGATGTCAGTCCTCTAAAATTACTTACGACATCCTTCCTACAGGAATCTGATGTACAATAAACCCACGGCTACAGTGCAAAATACCTCTCACACAAACACATGGAACATTTTTCTAAATTTTTCATTTTCTAAAAGGACTAACGATTTTGATTGAAATTAAAGAAATTTACATGAATAATGTGTTAGCTCGGATTTTCTGGGACTGGCCTCAAGAGGCCTCCTTAATTCTGAATTACTTTTAAACCAGCAAACCATGTGAGATAGACAAAACCTTACTAGACAAAAAATATAAATCTCGTTGAAACACACAGTTTATGTCGTATACATTTTTTGTGGAGATAATAATATTCGAGATATTCCTCGTTATTGGTTTTATCACTTCCAACACTTAGACTTTTCTCAAATAGTAGTGCATTATTAACTTTTTTTCATCGTGGGCATGCAAAGAGAATGGAATTTAAATTGTTACACATAGCGTTCAAGTTATAAAAGTGTTGACTGTCACTTTAGCCTAGTGTATTCCCTAATATCTCATACTTATAAGGAACTAAGTAGTAAAATCATTTCTGCTAATTTTTATCACGTTATCTTGAAGCAGAGAGAAAAATAACTTTTTTAAGAATAGCTTGTGGAATAGGCAGAGATGTAAATGGACACACACAAATATACACGAGGGTTATTTCATAAGTCATGGTAACTATTTTTTATCAATTAATAAAGCTGCAGGAAACAAAATTTAGGATATGCAATATCTTGAAAGTAGCTGCAATGTTCTTTGCATTGCAGGTACTAAACCAGGATCCGTGCAAGGGCTATGCGTACGGGACATTGAAAGATGCGCGAATAATGATAATTGTTTCACTCGTATTACGTACATTTGCACAATAAAGTAGGCGTACATACGCGTAATACTCTTATAAGCTAATGACCTTCAAAATAATTCCCCATGGCTTCCCCACATCTTTGCCAACGATGAGGAAGGCGCTGAATACCATCGGCTTTATGGACATCCATCTTGGAGTACAGACTCTGGGATACTAACATTTTCATGTGTCCACTAGCACTTACCAATGCACTCAGATGCCATCTGGCGGTGGCATCTCGTACTGTGTACAACATTATTTCAAGTTTGTATATTGCAGTAACCGCATATATGGTTATTCGGAATATATAAAATAGTTGCCATGACTTCTGGAATAACCCTCGTGTGTGTTTGTGTATATGTATACACACAAAGACATTTGGTGAATCTCGGAATGTGAGCATGCGCTGTGTTCTACACCGTGGATTATTATTAATTTACAAGAGGCTCGTTGCTTTCTTCTTAATGTATGGAGTAGGGATTAGACCCGAAGGAGTATCTCAATATCATTGTCAAAGCTACTGCCTTTAACATTTGGATGGCGGGGCAGGGAAGCAGACGGAGTGTTAAGAGAAATACTTGTTCGTGACGAAGATTTTATATATACAACAGGAAGGCGATTGCACAACTAAGCACAACTATCCAAAATCATCGTGAAATTTCTTAAGATGTTGAAGTGGCATTAAATAAGCTCTCTTCCCACACATGAAAATATGTTATGTTTGTCCTAAGTAAAGGCATGGTTGCTGAAGGAGCCCACATTTTTTGCAGCATCGCCCTATCATTGCACAAGTTCCCCATTACTTCACGCCACATTGCCTGAATGCCTTAACGACAAGCAAAGCGTATTTTATTTTTCCACACCAAAGCATTTTTTCGAGTTCAGTGGTGCTCTTCTTGAAGCACAAAGTGAAGGAAGTTGGGACGCTGCGCTACGAGATATAATTAACCACAGCGTTGTGGAGAGTTAATTTTGCTTGACCATAAGGGTGGATTATCCAGTCTGCTTGTCGCTGCGAGTTGAGTGACCCCTGGCTCTGGAGTGGAGAAGTCGAAACCTTGCAGAAACAAGTGCTCTTCAGTCCGCGGCTTCGCCTGCTGTTGTACCAACACGTAATCTGTACAATTAATGAACGCCGTCTGGGAGTCAAAGAGGCATATCAAAACAGGTTAGGCCTTTTTAGGTACGTTCGCTGTATCTCTTTACTTGCATCTAATATTGAAAACTTGCATTATTTCCACAATTTTGAACTTAGGACAGTCAAATTTGGCCAAATTATATAAAACATATTTATTTATTTTTGTGTATTCTTTTACTTTCTCTACACGTATTATTTACATAGTATATACAGCAGTTATTGCATTCCACCCAAAACTTCGATACTTTAGGGTCCCCTGTATTCAAAAATGTATTTTTAGAAAAACGTCCATGTGTGTGTGTCCGTGAACACGATAACTCAAAAACTAAAAGTCGGTGAAATAGGAAATTTGGATTTAAGTTTAGTATATTCCAGAGATGCGACACGAAAATTTTGAGACAAATCCCCCCCCACACCAAACTACCCTTTACATGGAATAAATTTCGAAAATTTCGATTTTCTCAAAAATGGCTTTAACGATTTTGATTAAAATACCATATATTAAAGATATTTATATGGCAAATACAATGTATATCGTGAATTTTCTGGGAATAACCTCTAAACACCTCTGAATTCAGAATGAATTGTGCTGAATTTTGAGTAACTGGTAAACCGTAAGAGATAGACAAAGACTTACTAACTACAAAAGCAATGCAGTTCAAATTAAAACACACCATTGGAATTGACCATTTCTGAGATATTCCTTGTTTCTTGTTTCAGATTTAAAATATTTAAACTTTTCTCACAACGGAAAGTTGTAATATCCTGGCCCTGCATAGAATCGGATTACAAGCACATGACAACCAACTTTTAAAAGATTTGACTTACCGATTTAGTCTAATGTATACCCTTATTTTCCTTCTGCTTACAAGGAAGCAGATATTTAAGAATTTCTGCTAATGTTTGTAAGGACTATCATTAAGTAGATACAAAAATATGCTTTTTAACAAAAAAAGTGTTACAGCGATGTAGAGAAAGTCATGTGAATGCAACACATCAGATTTTTTATTAATTTGCTTCCTAGTTTGTAATTTATAAAATTCCAAAATTTTAAAAATAAGTATGTACCTTTTTCTTAATTTCCACATAGGCATTTCACTTGAAACTTTGAATGTGTATTATGTATATATAAAATATCAACTAGCTGCAGTTAGTCACTTTAGTTTATTTTTTATTTTATTTTAAAACATTATTAAATATATTGTAAATTTTAACATCCTTTTTTCCCCAAAATTTAGACATATTCAACTCATAGAAATTATATTTTTAAATTCCATTTGCAGCGAATTGAAGATATTAGCATTATAAAGCTGTGTGAAAAACATGTATGTTTGTATTCATAGTAGTTTTGAATAAAAAGATATGTTTAGGATAACACAGTTTAAAAATTAAAATGTAGGGCATCTAGTTATTCTTTTAAATATCAGTTACGTACCTTACAAAAGCAAAATATACCATACTGTGTCCAAGAGTATCTACTTCTTATTAGAGTGATACTTTCTTTTTCTCTCAATTTTTTGGAAAAATGTTGCGACTGCCTCCCTTTAAGGACTGAAAGTTTGAAATTCCAAACTAATAATGATAACTTTTTGAAATTTATACCACAGTTGTGATACAGTGCAAATTTCATCTCTTTTGCTTTAATGTTTAGCAGATTATAGTCAAATTTGTTTGTTTTGTCACATCACTAAAAAATCCCTTGGGAGAAAAAATTAAAATTTTGGTCTAATATTTAAACCATAGGTTCACAATACATATAATTTCTGAAATTATCCTAGAATTCTCTGTATCTCCTTTGGGATCGAACCCAGACGAGTGAAATGTGGTCGTCTGATATTGTTCTGTACTATGAAATCTTCACTTTTAGTTGTACTTCTTTTTACCATAAAGAATGGGTAAATGTCCATTAACCGCCAGAACAAAGAATTTAAGTCAGCGAGCTCACTTCTGATCCGGAGGTCCCGGGTTCGGGACGGGAAGTTTTCTTTAACCAGAATTATTCCCTATCCCCCACAAAATCTGGAAATATGAATGCGAGAGTGGATGTGAATATGTTTAGTGATACAAAATCTGATGTGTTCCAATCACATGCCTTTCTCTACATCTCTGTAACAAATTAAATTTAATAAGCTTATTCTTCAATATATTTCATGCTAATTGAGATAAACATTAGCAGAAATCGTAATACACTTATATCTTATAAATAGAAGGGAAATAAGGGAATACACTAGGATAAACCTGCAGTCAAATGTTTTGAAATGTGGTTACTATGGGATTGTAATCCGTTTCTTTACGTGGCCAGGTGTTAAGTTCCCAAATGAGAAAGGTTTTAAGTACTTTAAAACAGAAACCAATAACGAGGAATATCTCGAAAACAGGCAAGTCCATGCGCAAAATAAATATATTACATAAAATGTGTGCTTTAACGAGATTTGTATTTTTGTGTAGTAAATTATTACCTATCTCTTATGGTTTACCAGTTATGCAAAATTCAGCAAAACTCATCCAGAATGAACAGGTCCTCAGAAGCTATTTCCAGAAAATTCAAGATATACATTTCATTTGTCATAAAAATCTATTAAACTTAATGCATTTTAATTAATATTGTTAGAGCCATTTTTTGAGATAAACCATGTTTCAAAATTTTTTCCAGGTAAATGTAGTTTGGGGTGGGGGGATTTTCTTGAAAATCTTCGTTTCGCATCCTTGGAAGATACGAAACTTAAATACCAAGTTTGGAATTTTACCGACTTTTCGTTTTTGAGTTATCGTGTTCACACAAACGTATATTTCCGGTGAAATCTCGGTATCGAATTTTTGGGTGGAATGCAATAATTTCTCTATACACTATGTACATAGTACGTGTAGAGAACGTAAAAATTAAACTTGAGCATGCGCATTGTGGCAATATCTAGCGCCTATAGCCTTTGCGAAAGCCGACTAATCCTTACGGTTAAAATGAAACACGTAACATTTGCGTGAGACAGTTCCTTGTCGCATTCATAATCAGACGACATAATTACTGAACTGAATAACAAATAACTTTTTGCTAATAAAGCACGATAATGTTGTGGGCCGCTTGGGAATGGCCGCTGGGGAGCACCGCCCCAGATAAATGACATCCATCAGGCCGCTACACAAACTTATTAAAACAACAGGCTGCAGATAGCGGAGTATCTGAAGATATATGGGCATTAACTTGCTTCCAGCTCGACCTCCACCATTGGCTTTTACGACTTAGAAAATGCTCGGGGGCGTTACCTTCATGCTTTTATCAATATCCGCATATAAAACATTATCAAGATGATATGGTTAAATCGTTTTGTGAATATTTATAGGCCTAAAGATATATCCATAATGCAGAAATGTCCCAACCAGGTCTAGGAATTATGTTTTCAATCTAGAACCCTTGCCTTTATTGATCTTGAAGTTACGTTATATCGCTTAGAGGCTAAGTTATTGGTATAAATGAATGAATAAGTGTATTTATTGAAGTAGCAATATGTATATGTATGTACGCGCTTTTGTAATACACAAATTTGTAAGCAGTATCAAAAAAAAAAAAAAAAAAAACAACAAATTAAAACAGTAAACACGAAAATAAAAGGACAAAGCTAGTCAAATACAGCAACTCAAACTTACAACACAGAATAAACCGTATTTAGATGCATTATAGTAGACAAAGACACTTAAGAGAAATATATACATACAATACTAACACCACAAAAACATAATGACCAAAAAATCTTATGTGTACCATTCACATTACTTTCTCTATATCCCTGCAACAAATTATTCTTAAAAAGCTTATAATTCTATTTACCTTATGCTAATCTGAAAAAATGAGCAGAAATAGTCTTATTACCTGCTTCCTTGTAAGTAGAAGCGAAATAAGGGACTACCATAGGTTAAAAGCTGGTTGCTATGTCAATGAAGTTCCTTTGTTTATATGGATAGGTGATGACAAGTTCCTGTATGAGAAAACTATAAGTTTTTCATAGCAGAAACCAAAAATAAGGAATGTCTCAAAAACGACGAACTCACGAAAAATATGTATATAACATAAATTGTGTGTTTTAACATGCTCTACATTTTTTGTCTAGTAAGTTTTTGTCCATCTCTTACGGTTTAGCAGTTATTCAAAATTCAGTAAAAATCATCCAGAATAAACTACTCTTCAGAGGCTATTCCCAGAAAATTCAAGATAAACCTTTTATTTGTCAGGTAAATATCTTTAATATATGAAATTATAATCAAAATCGTTAGAGCCATTTTTGAGAATATCAAAATTTTCGAAAAAAGTTTCATGTAAAGGGTAGTTGGGGGTGGGGGAATTTTTCTCAAAATCTTCATGTCGCATCGCTGGAAGATACTAAACTTAAATACCAAGTTTGGTATTTTACCGACTTTTCGTTTTTGAGTTATCGTGTTCACAGACACATGACACACTGACACACGGACACACACACACACACACATACACACACACACGAACCTTTTTGTGAAAATGCTTTTTTTGGATATTGGGGACCCTAAAACATGTATTTCCGGTGAAATATCGGTATCGAATTTTTGGGTGGAGTACAATACCTTCTCTATACACTATGTACATAGTGCGTATAGAGAAATTAAAAATATGACATAATACATTACATGTATGTAAAACATACACTTTTGTTTAACTCTTCTTCCTTAATGTATATAACATAAATTGTTTGTTTTAATCAGCTCTACAGTTTTTGTGTTCCAAGTTATTGTCCATCTCTTACGGTTTAGCAGATGTAAAATTCCGTAAAATTGATCCAGAACAAAGTAGTCTTCAGAGGCTATTCTCAGATAATTCAAGATAAACGTTTTTTACCAAGTAAATATCTTTAATATGTGATATTTTAATCAAAATCTTTAGTCACTTTTGAGAAAATAAAAATTTTCGAAAAAGTTCCATGTAAAGGTTAGTTGGGTTATCTTGAAAGTCTAATAGTCGCATTCTTGGAAGATACCAAACTTTTGGTATTCAACAGTCTTTTCGTTTCTGAGCTATGCTGTCCAAACACACACAGAGACCTTTTTCCAAAAATGCTTCGTTTTGGATTCAGCGGGACCTTAGACATGTATTTCCGGTGAAATTTCGGCATCTAATTTTTGGGTGCATTACAATACCTTCTCTATACAATATGTATTTAGTAGGTGTAGGGAAAGTAAAAAGTTGATGTGGCAAATTTGAACTAGATCCCTGAATTTCTGCTAATGTTTATCTGGAATGCATGAAATAAATAAAGTTTTTACTTTCTGTATACGTACGATGTACATAGTGCATAGAGAAGGTATTGCATTGTACCCAGAAATTCGATACCGAGATTTCACCGGAAATACATGTTTTGAGACCACCTGAATCAAAAAAGAATTTTTTTAGAAAATGTCTGTCTGTGTGTCTGTGGGCAACATAGCTCAAAAACGAAAAGACCTTAAATACCAAACTTGGTATTTAAGTTCAGTATCTTCTAAGGATGCGACACGATTTTCAAGAAAATCCAACACCCCCAACTACCCTTCACATGAAAAATGTTTCGAAAATTTTGATTTTCTGATAAAAGGCTCTAATGATTTTGATTAAAATATCATATGATAAAAATATATACTTGACAAATATGTATATCTTGAATTTTCTGGGAATAGCCTCTGAAGACTACTTTATTCTGGATGAATTTTACGTAATTTTGTGTAACTGGTAAACCGTAAGAGAGAAAAAAACTTACCACCCAAAAATGTAGAGCACATTAAATCACACAATTTATGTTATATACATTTTGTTTCGTGGAGTTGATCGTTTTTTTTTTTTTTTTTTTTTTTTTTTTTAGATATTCCTTATTTTTTGTTTCTGCCTTAAAAACCTTATACTTTTCTCATACAGGAATTTGTCAACTCCTGTCCATACAAACAAAGGAACATCAGTCACATAGCAACCAGCTTTTGGCTTTCACTTTAACTATGGTACTCCCTTATTTCGCTTTTACTTACAGGAGGTAGCAAGTAATATGACTATTTCTGCTAATTTTGTCTCACTTAGCATGAAGTAAATGGAAGCATAAGCTTTTAACAAGAATTTGTTGCAGAGATATAGAGAAATTCATGTGAATGGAACACATCAATTTTTTTTTAATTCAGAGAAGCTTAAAACATATTTTCGGTGAAATATCGATACCGAATGCAATACTTATGCTTATTTCTGCATACACGTAGAAGATAAATTAAAATAGTATAGTGGGAGAGAACTATAAGTACTTTAAGGACCCATAACTGGATTTTCTGTTCCTATGGCTCCCGTAAATTAAGTGAAAGCGTTTCGATATTGTTGAGTAACAGCCTGTAGCAGTGGTGAGCGGTGCTGGTAACCTTGTGCAGTAATATCAGTTAATTTAGAGTTTCAGTAATAACGTGGACTTTATGCGACTGTAAGTGTCACGTAACAAGAGAAGGTCTGCTCTGCTCGTAATTTCAAGTCGGTTATTGTCCTCGTTTAGAGACCGCCTGTGTCATTTCAACCAGTCAACACATTGTGGTACAGGCCTTCAGCACGAATATAAAACTTCTGGCAATTTTGTGGAATTGTTTTTAAGGCTGCGTCTACTTCAAGGATATGAAGTTACATGACTTTCACATAGTAACATTTTATTCTTGCCATCGTTTCATGTTAATGAGAAACATGTGCAGAAAGTGTCGATTACAATGGTGATTATATGACAAATTAGAACCTCTAGATTTTTGTGATGATACGACGTCTGTCCCAGAATTACCTGACCTAACAAAGAAGGCACAGAAATTGGGGGGAAAACATCTTTATATCTCTACATAATCTGTTTTCAGCTCGATAGACTTTTCCCAGCGATGTTCAATAGCTTCAATACTATGTTTATAGTGAGAACTATAGCCACCAACTGCAGACTCCACCTCTTCATTGTTGGCAAATCTTCTATCACCAAGCCATGTCTTCAAGTTTAGATACAGAAAATGATCAGAGTGAGATAAATATGGCGAATAGGGTGCATGAGGAAGCAATTCGAACTTTTAACTCATTGATTTTGGCTATGGCAATAGTAGACGTGTGAACTGGTGCAGTGCCTTGATGAAACAAAACTTTCTTTTGCGCTAAATGCGGCCGTTTTTGCTCGATTTCATCACACGAACGCTGCAACAAGTTGGTATAATATTCGCCATTGATTAATTTTCCTTTTTTCAGTTAATCAATGACAGCTATTCCGCGTGCGTCTCAGGAAACTGACACAATGACCTTGTCTGCAGATGACACTGTCTTCGCCTTCTTTGGAGCCGATTCTCCCCTTCGAATCCGCTGTTTTGATTGTTCCTTCGTCTCAGGTGTGAAGTGATGAACCCAGATTTCATCCGTTGGTATGCATCGACGCCCAAACTCAGAAATATTGCGGCGAAACTTTGCCAAACACTCGACTGAAACATCATCACGACGCTGTTTTTGTTCTAATGTGAGCAAAGACGGCACCAGCATGAACACAACTTTCTCATATCCAAAGTTTTAAAGATACTGAAATGAAACTACAGGATTTAAAAGTTGAGGCTCAGGATATGCTATGAAAATAAATACCACAAAAACAAAAGAAATGAGAATAAAGTAAAACAAAGCAAAAAAAAAAAATGGATTATACATAGAAACCACAAAACAAAAAGAAACGAATATTTTAAATATTTGGCATTATTGTATCTTAAAATGAAGGAACGAACCAAGATATAGAAAACAAAGTAAATAAAGCAAAAAAATGTTTTCTCACAGTTGAGAACATTATGAAATTCTCAGACTATTCAAAGAAATATCAAAATTATAATTTTTAACTCAAATACATTATCCTTAATGTTGTACGGACCTGAGACCTAGAAAATGACATAAGGAATAAATTAAAAATTGCAAACTTTTATTAATCGATGTCTAAGAAATACTGAGAATCTGGTGGACAAAAACCATTAGTAACACTGCATTATGGGAAATAACAAAACAGTTACCAATTGATAGAGGAATAAAGAGACGTAAATGGACAAGATTGATCATACACTAAGAAAGGATGGTGGAAATATAGCTAGGCAGGTATTAGAATGGAATCCACTGGGAGAAAGGAGGATTGGAAGACCGAGGGTAACTTAGAGAACAGTTGAGGCGGAATTGAGATGAATGAATAGATCATGGATGGAGATGCAAGTCTTGTCAAGGAATAGATTTCGATGCCTATGTTCCACCTAGGAGTTAAAGAAAATCATCAGATGTGTGATGTGCTACAGACCTTCAGCACGAATATAAAACTTCTGGCAATTTCGTGGAATTGTTTTTAAGGTTGCATCTACCTCAACGATATGAAGTTCTATTCACATGACCTTTTCTACGCGGTTAAAAAGCTATTCTTACAATAGCTTATTCTTCTGTCTACTTCATAGTAATCAAGATAAATATTAGTGGAAATGGTTTTATAGCTTTTTTCCTTATAAGCATAAGCGGCTTTAGGGAATACATTAAGCTAAAGCGATGGCCAAACCTTTTAAAAAATCCTTGAAATTCACTTCCCTTTGCATGGCCAGAAGTAAAACAAAAGAACTAGTAGTGACAAATTCCCATATTAGAAAATTTTAAGTATTTGAAAATTGATACCAATAACAACAAATATTTCAAATGATTCAACAACAAAAACGTGTATAATATAAATGGGTACATTTAGTACAGAACTAAATTTCCCAGAATTAACTATTATTATATTTCTGGGAACAAAATTATAGTTTACAAATGGTAATTTTTCAAAACCAAATGTTTTATGTAAAACGATTAAGTTTAGAGATTACAATTTGTATTTTTTTTAAAAAAATAGAAAAATTCAGTATTCAAAATTATCGACATATCACCGCTTGTGATTCAAAGCTCCAATTAACAAATTCCAGCAAATGTTAAATGTTGAAGCACGTAAGATTTTTTATTATATAATAATTCATATCTTGCAAAGTTTATCCAATTTGAATGAAATTTGTATTCATATTAATATAACAGCAATGCAACCACACTAAATTTAAAAAAGCTATACGGAAATACATAAATTTGAAAATTCATTCACATTGTCTCTTATAGCCAGTATATAGTATCCAATTTTTAAGCATTTGATTATCCCTATTACCTTTGTATGTATAGCGAACTACGTAATGTAGCCATTTTTTTGCAAAGGTTTAATTCTGTGAAAACGAATTAAATTGAAAAACAAGCTTTCATAAGAATAGTATATATAACATGTGAATGTAACGCATTATATGTTTTGATAATATAGTATACTTTATCTAACGAGTATGTTCAGTGTACCTAGTAGATAGAGAAAGTATTAAATTCCACCCTAAAAATATAACCCAGATTTCACCGAAAATATGTTTTGAGGATCGACGAATCAACAAAAGGCATTTTTAGAAAAAAAAAATAGCCTTGTGTCTTGTCTGTGTGTGTGTGTGTGTGTGTGTGTGTGTGTGTGTGTGTGTGTGTGTGGACAGCATACTCAAAAAGGAAAAGTCAAATACAAATACAAAATACTGGTAAATACAAAAATTTATATTTAATTTCAGCATTACATGAACATTTTTAAAAAAAAAATTAATTTTCTCAAAATCGGGCCTAGCGATTTTGTTTGACATAGCGTATATTAACAATATTTGAATAACAAATAAAAGGTATATCTTAAATTTTCTGGGAAGTCCCCATCATTCTTAATGACTTTTGCAAACTGGTAAACCGTATGAGATAGACAAAAGCTTAAATGTAGATCTTGTTAAAACACAACATTTATTTGACTTGCGTCTCATATACATAGAGTTAACAATTTCCTAGATGTTCTTTAGTTGTTTCATTTTTAAAATACCCATACTATTCTCCAACAGTAGCTCCTCCATTTTTCTTTTGTTTACTCCTGGCCGTTCAAAGAAAACCGAATTTCTAAGTTAGTCGCATAGCAACCAGCTTTTAAACAATTCGAGTATCGCTTTAGCCTAGCGTATTCACTTATTTCTCTTGACACTTGACAATTATGCTAATATTTATCTTGAATAGCATCAAATAGATAGAATAATCTTTTGTAAGAATAGTTTTTTTACAGAACAAGTAGAGAAGGTCATGCGAATGGAACACATCGTATTCTTAGAAATATAGTTATGTGTAAATCTATGTATATATTTTCATTGTACCAGAAAGAGAATAACAACCAGAAAATACCGCTAACATCAGCTCTTAATGAAATCAGCTCTTATTCTAAAAAAGAAGCCTTTGTTTGAATGCTAAAACACGTTCATTACCGCAGCATGATTTTAATTTAGTATGCTATTGTACACGCCAGATGTCGACACACGCAACTTGCTAACAACGTGTCCTTAAAGAGCATCTCCGCCAGCAGAGGTCTCTTGTTACCTGATTAGTAGTTGTTGACAGCAAGGGGAACTAAGCCAAACAGAAGACTGGCTCGAGTGTTTCTGATTGGTTAACTCTCCCGCACAGCACTTGGGCTTGACACTGGAAAACTCTCTTCCAAACAGTAATGTTCAACATTCGGAAACACAATTTAACAAACTACTGTATCTTGTTTCTAAACAAAAATAGTACAAACACGATTCAAAAACCAAACGTGAGTTTGCATGAAACCGCCGTCAGGAGCAGAGTAGTAAAGTCGATCATAGAAATTAAACAATCAACAGAAAATACATCAGGTATGTTGCAGTCACATAATTTTCCATAACCATTGTGCTTATTTTATATCTTTAAACGCTTGCCGAAATGTAAGATCTTCCATAAGCAAAGATGGATGCAAATAATACTTAAATTAACTCATTTTATTTACTCTTATTTAGTATACAGTACTACAGTACACAGGCGGCGCCTGTGAGTGGTTAGACCGCTCGCCTCACATCTAGGCGGCCCGGGTTCGATCCCAATGGAATTCGTGGTGGACGAAGCGGTGACTGGGCGGGTTTTCTCTGGATCCTCCGGTTTCCCACGCCACTCATTCCACCACTTGTTCCATTACACCTTTCCAATCATCAATTTCGCTTACATTTCATATCAGCCACTTCTTCGTGTTCATGCTGACCCTTCGTAACATTGCCTTCCAATCGAAGGAATTGCATTCCACTAAAAAAATTCGATATCAAAAATTCACTGGAAATATACGTATCAAAGGACATAAAAAGGAAAAAAAAAATAAAAAAATAAAATGATCCTCGGTCAGGCGTGTGTGTCCGTGTATCTGTAAACACGATAACTCAAAAATGAAAAGACGCTTGAACACCAAATTTGGTAGTTAAGTTCAGCATCTTCCAAGGATCCATACGAAGATTTTCAGGAAAATCTCTCCACCACAAACTACGTTTTTCCAACAAGAAAGATGGTTCTGAGGATTTTGATTAAAGATGTTTGTGGAAAATAACATATATATTCTGAATTTCTTAGGAATTATCCCTGACGTCCTCTTCATTCTTAATGTCTTTTGAATGCCGTAACAGATAAACAAATACCACAAAAATGTTTGGGCTCGTCAAAACACACAATTTCTCAGATACAATTTTTGGTGCAATTAACCATTTCTAAAATATTCCTTGTTATTGGTTTCAACTTTGCCTAAACATTTCTCATACGGGAATTTATCAAGCCCTGGCCATATGAAACTAAGTTATAAGATCAGTTCTATTACTGTTTTTACTTTCTCTATACGTACTATGTACATTGTGTATAAGGAACGTATTGCACTCCACCAAAAAGTTCGATACCGAGATTTCACCGGAAAAAAAAAAAAAAAAAAAAACATTTTCAGAAAAAGGTCCTTATGTGTGTCCGTGTGACTGTGAACACGATAGCTCAAAAACGAAAAGTTGGTAAAATACCAAAGTTGGTATTTAAGTTTAGTATCTTCCAGGGATGCGACACGAAGATTTTGAGAAAAATCTCCCCACCCCAAACTACGCTTTACATGGAACTTTTTTCGAAAATTTTGTTTTTCTGAAAAATGGCTCTAACGATTTTGATTAAAATACTATATATTAAAGTCATTTCCATTGTAAGTAAAATGTATATTATCTTGAATTTTTTGGGAATAGCTACTGAAGACTTCTTTATTCTGCATGAATTTTGTTGGATTTTATATGTCTTGTAAGCCGTAAGAGATAGACAAAGAATCTAGTCAAATATCCAATTTATGTTCTTTATGTTTTTGCTGTAGAGTTAACCGTTTCCGAAATATTCCTTGTTATTGATTTCAATAGTAAAGTAGTTATACTTTTCTCAGACAGGAAATGTCCATTTTTCTTTTGTTCTACTCCTGGCCAAGCAAAGAAGCGATTTGCAATGACAATCGCATAAGGACAGTTTTTAAAACATTTGACTATCACTTAGGCATAGCGCATTCCTTTATTTCCCTTCTTCTTATAAGGAACAAAGTACCAAGACATTCTGTTAATGTTTATCTCGATTAACATTGTATAGACTGAAGAATAATCTTTTGTAAGAAGTTTGTAGACCAGCTAGAGAAAGTAATGTGAGTGTAACACATAAGCTTTTTTACTTTCTCTATACGTACTATGTACATAATGTATAGAGAAAGTATTGCACTCCAACAAAAAATTCGAATCCGAAATTTCACCGGAAATATATGTTTTAGGGTCTCCTGTTTCCAAAAAAAAACTTCTTCAGAAAAAGGTCCGTGTGTCTGTGAACATGATAACTCAAAAATGAAAAGTCGGTAAAATCCCAAACTTGGTATTTAAGTTCAGTGTCTTTCAGGGATGTGAAAAAAGAAAACCAAACGTGAAAAAAATCCCCTCACACCAAACTACCCTTTACATGGAACTTTTTTCGAAAATTTTGATTTTCTCAAAAATGGCTATAACGATTTTGATTAAAATGTTGTACATTAAGGGTATTTAAGTGATAAATAAATTGTATATCTTGAATTTTCTGGGAATAGCCTCTGAAGACTACTTTATTCTGGATGATTTTTATGGAATTTGGCATAGCTGCTAAACCATAAGAAAAGTACAAAAACTTACCACACAAAAAATGTAGAGCACATTAAAACACACAAGTTATGTTATATACATTTTTACGTGGAGTTAACCGTTTTTAAGATATCCTTTGTTTTTATTTTCAGCTTTGAAAAACTTAGTTTTCTCATACAGGAATTTGTCAACTTCTGTCCATACAAACAAAGGAACTTAAGTCACATTGCAACCAGCTTTTGACTATCACTTTAACCTATAGTACTTCTTTATTTCGCTTCTTCTTACAAGGAAGCATGTAATAAGACTGTTTCTGCTAATGTTTTCTCAATTAACAGTAAGTAAATAGAAGCCTAAGCTTGTTAATAAAACTTTTTCACGGAGTCATGTGAATGGAACACTTCAGATTTTTTTTTTAAATATATTACGCCTATGGTATAAATTTAAAATTTACTAATTTGGAGTCGTACATGTCCTTAAGTCGGGGAAGAAATAGGACTAACAGCTGACATGAAACGACCGCAGCGAGGAAAATGCCGGGTAGTGATAAAGCACGCACACGCGCGCATGCGTTCAATATATTTTTAACCCTTGTGATTTATTCCGCGTGGGACGTATGACAACGCACCGGTTTCTAATTGTGCTTTGTTGCGACGAGAACAATGGGGTTGTTAACGAGATCCAGTGCGTCAATAGAGAAGGTTTCAACATAATTTGGTCACAATTACACGACTTGGGACTATAACAAATGCTAACTCAAACAGAATGGTCATCACCTGGCATTGAAACTTGCTCGCTGTGGTTGACGCTTGCCTGCGGATTCATCTTTTTCCATGCGGCTAGGTAATCGAGAATATTCGTAGAACTTATTTCATTGTATATTTCCTTGTGGTCATCTCCTTAACACGGTGGTAGCGCGGCTGCTTGCTAAGTGGTAGACCTGGGTTCGATTCCCGGTACCGGCCTGGGGGTATTTCACCCACTGGGAGACCCGGTCCGGGGTGCACTCAGCCAATTGATAAGCTACTTGATGGAGACGTAGCGGCTCCAGGTCATGAGGAACGCATTAACCGGCCGGGGGAGTTCGAGACGCTGACCACATCTCACCTTCAAATACTGCACCCCATCATGGATCGAAATGGGGACGCAGCTGGAGTTATTATATTTCCTTGTAGATACAACAAACAAAAGAAAAAAATATGATATGTTCCATTCATATGACTTTTTCTACATATCTGCAACAAATTGTTAAAAAGCTTATGCTTCTATTTACTTAATGTTAATTGAGAAAATATTAGCAGAATTAGTCTTATTACTTTCTTCCTTGTAAGTAGAAGCAAAATAAGGGAGTACCATAAATTAAAGTGATAGTTAGAAGCTGGTTGCTATGTGACTGAAGTTCCTTTGTTTGTATGGACAGGAGTTGACAAATTCCTGTATGAGAAAAGTACAAGTTTTTCAAAGCTGAAACCTAAAACAAGCAATATCTAGAATACGATCAACTCCACGAAAAAAATGTATATTACATAAATTGTGTATTTTAACGTGCTCAACATTTTTGTGGTTTATTTTTTTGTCCATCTCTTACGGTTTAGCAGTTATGCAAAATCCCGTAAAATTGATCCAGAATAAAGTAGTCTTAAGAGGCTATCCCAGAATATTTAAGGTATACACCTTATTTATGTTTAATATACGATACTTTAATCAAAATCGTTAGAGCCATTTTTAAGAAAATCAGAATTTTCGAAATCTTTTCCATGTAAACGGTAGTTTGGGGTGGGGGGATTTTCTTGAAAATCTTCGTGTCGCATCCCTGGAAGATACTAAACTTAACTACAAAATTTGGTATTTTACCAACTTTTTGGTTTTGAGTTATCGTGTTCATAGACACACGGACACACACACACACACACACACACACACACACACACACACATGGACCTTTTTGTGAAAATGCATGCACATAGTGCATGCAGAGAAATTGAAAAAAATCTAATGTGTGCCATTCACATGACTTCCTCTACATCTCTGTAACAAATAAGCTTATTCTTGTATCTATTCCATGCTAACCGAGATAAACATTAGCAGAAACGGTCTTATTACTTAGTTCCTTATTAAGTGCATAGAAGGGAAATAAGGGAATGCACTCGGCTAAACCATCAGTCAAATGTTTTAAAATGTGATTCTATGGGATTAAAATCCGTTTCGTTGCGTGACCAGGAGTATTTTAAAACTGAAACAAATAACAAAGAATATCTCGAAAACGGTTAAATCCACGAAAAAGATGTGTATGACATAAATTGTGTGTTTTAATGAGATATACATTTTTGTGTACGAAGTTTTTGTCTACCTCTTACCGTTTACAGTTATGCAAAATTAAAAACAAGCCATCCAAAATAAAGATGTCTTCAGAAGATATACATTTTATTTGGAATGTAAATGGTTTTAATATATGAAATTTTAATGAATAACTTTAGTCATTTTTGAGAAAATCAAAATGTTTGAAAATTTTTCCATGTAAAGAGTAGATGTGGTGGGCCGATTTTTTTTTGGAAATCTTTGTGTCGCATTCTTGAAATATACTAAAGCTAAAAACCAAGTTTGGCATTTAACAGTCTTTTCGTTTTTGAGCTATACTGTCCAGACACACACACACACACACACACACACGAATTTTTTGCTAAAATGCTTTCTTCGGACTCAGGGTACCCCAAAACATATTTCTCGTGAAATCTCGACATCGAATTTTTGGGTGGAATACAATACCTTCCCTATTCACTATGTACATTGTACACGCGGGCTAGAGAAAGTAAAACTCTAATGCGTCATATTCACATAATTTTTTCTACCCATTCAAAACTCTTCTAAAATGCGTATTCTTGTATTTACTTTGCATTAACCTAGATAAACATGTGCACAATTTAGTACATTGTAATTTTATTGTAGATGTAACAAAAAAGAGCATTACAATAGACTAACGTGTTAGTCAAAACTTTTAAAACTGACATTTAAGAGGTCACGAGTTCGAAACTCGTAAGGTGAAAAATAAACATTTGAAAGTTAGTCGCTATATGATGGTTTTGAAAATAAATTCTCTGCTTGACCAGGTGAAAGAAAACTAAAGAAAAGAACAAATATTGAAAATTTGAAGGACTATATCTGAAATGGTGATCAGCATAAAATAAGTATTTTATATAAATTGTGTATTTTAAGCAAATAAGAGACTACTCCTAGAAAAATCAAGATATTCATTAAATTTTCTGGGAACAAATTTTAAAAATGTGTCTGTGTACATGTGTGTGTGTGTGTGTGTGTGTGTGTGTGTGTGTGTGTGTGTGTGTGTGCGTCTGGACAGCATAGATCAAAAGCGAAAAGTCGCTTAAATATCAAACTTGGTGTTAAAGTTCGGCATTTTCCAACAAAAGGGACACGAAGATTTTGAGAAACCTGTCCTTTACATGTAACACTTTTCAAAATAATCGATTTACTATTTTGTTTAAAATGATATTTGCGTAGTATATCCTATATTTCTTGGGAATATCCCCCGAAGTTCTCCTCATTCTTAATATATTTTGTTTAATTGGTAAACCGTAGAGGCAAAAAAACTTAATACAGAAAAAATATGTATGCTTATCTAAAGCTCAGGAGTTAATAATGACATTATTTTCCTTCTTGGTTCCCAGTGTTTTAAAGCTAAGAGTTTTGAAAGCCATAAGGAATGTTTTAGATGTTCCATGTCCATTTCTTCTCCTTTGGAGCACAAACAATTTGGAGAATCAACTACTTCGATTCTGATACATGTTTATTCAAATAATCATGTCCTGTGATCAGTCGAAATGCAGCAACAGAGGATTGTTGTGGTAAATCAGGAACTATTGATAAGTTATCCAAAATTTTCTTCCAATTTGACTGTTTATTTCGAACTGTTATCTGTTGATTATAATTTGAAGTTACTTTCCTTTTACAATTATTTAAATTGATTCTTAAGAGCAATTTTGTACAGAAAATTTAGATTTCGTTAAAACACAATTTATGTCATAAACAAATTTTTCGTAGGCTAACCATTTCCGAGATATCCTACTGCGGATATTGGTCTTAATTTTAAAATGCTTAAACTTTTATGAAGTTTTATTCCAGAGAACCAGATTTCAAAGACAACAGAGACAGCTTCTAAACAATTTGAGTATCCATTATTATTATTATTATTATTATTATTATTATTATTATTATTACTATTATTATTTCCCTTCTACTTGCAAGACTATTTCTGGTAATTTTTTATCTTGATTATGAATAGATAAAATAATAAGCATGTGTAAAAATAGTTATAAAATAGGTTACAAAAGTTATTTGAAAGAGGTTTTTTATTACTATCTTTGATAACTTAACCTGCACTTTTTAATTCAGGTTTATTTATCATTGTAGGTATATAAACTTCTTTGTATAATTTCAATTTTTGGTTGCTATTGTCAAGATGCTTAGTCCACAGAATGGGGGGAGGCTGTACAATAAACAGGTGGGAGGTGAATAAGTGCAAATATTTGTATCAGCGTTTGAGGATAAAGTGACAATCCGATATTTGCAGCTTTATTTTCGCAATCTTCTAAAGTTATGTCCACAAGGAAAATTTTACAATGTTTTTATGATTGATATTATTCCCTACCGCAGATTTCGATTGTTTACGTAACAATTCACATGCTTGACCCTGCTCTGTCCTCTGCACTTTGCCTACGCGCTTATAGGTGGTGTCCTGTATGTAAACACAGCAATACATAGACCCGTTAAAACATATTGGCCGCGCTCGCTAAAGTGTCTAGCTTTGGTGCTCGTGACACAGGGGAACACAGATTCAAGTACCGCGTTGGGCATGTTTTGTTTCTGTATTTGTGTTCAATCTAATTCATTCTCTCCCTTAATGGCCAATATGTGTGTATAAATTCTGATGTGTTCCATTCACATGACTTTCTCTACATCTCTACAACAAAGTATTGTTAAAAAGCTAATGCTTCTATTTGTTTCATACTCGTAGAAAAAAAGTTAGCAGAATAAGACTTATTACTTGCTTCCTTGTAAGTAGAAGTAAAATAAGGTTAAAGTGATAATTCAAATCTGCTTGCTATGTGACTGAAGTTCCTTTGTTTGTATGGACAGGAGTTGACAAATCCCTATATGAGAAAAGTATGTTTTTCAAAGCTGAAACCAATAACAAGGAATATCTAAAAAGTGGCCAACTCCACGAAAAAAATGTATATTACATAAATTATGTGCCTTATCGTGACCTAGATTTTTTGTGTTGTAAGCTTTTGTCCATCTCTTACGGTTTATCAGTTATGCAAACTTCCGTAAAATGCATCCAGAATAAAGTAGCCTTTAAAGGTTATTCCCCGAAAAGTCAAGATATGTTTTATTTGTCTGGTAAATATCTTTAATATATGATATTTTAATCAAAATCGTTAGAGCCATTTTATATAAGCTCTAAATTTTCGAAAAAATACCATATTTTCTTGAAAATCTTCGTGTCGCATCCTTGGAAGATACCAAACCTACGTACTTAGTTTGGTTTTTAACGGACTTTTCGTTTTTGAGCTATACTGCCCACAGACACACACACTCACATACACACAGACAGACACATACAAGAACATTTTGCTAAAAATACCTTTTTTTATTCAGGGGGTCTCAAGACATGTATTTCGGGTGGAAACTCAGTATTGAATTTTGGATGCATTACAACTTCTCTATACACTATGTACATGGTAGTGCAGAGAAAGTAAAAACATACTCACCCAAAATAGTGAAATTTGTTATATGCACTGTTCTATACTACGTGAATAACAAATTATTTGCACTGATTCTCTTCCTACCCTATATAAGAAGATATGTTTGAATGAATAATAAATAAAGTAATTGTAAATTAATAACAATTGCTACCAGCGTCTTGAAATCTAAGAACCGTTTTTGGACGTGATCGTAATGAGTAAATGAGCATCAAATCATGTCTTAAGACCCCGTTTCATTGCACGGATGGTTGACTTCTACATTTTGAGAGACAAGCAATTTCCTGTCTAAGCTGTCTTTCAGTTGCATTGTTGCAGAGTTGTGACACGGCAGGCATGAGGATTGCTTTTTTATGCAGCTCGTTGCCATGTGCTTATGGAAAGTACTATTTCCTGTGGCAATTTATTCCAGGACTTATTTGGTGAGGCCAAGTGTCTGCTTCTCACATCCTGCACTGTTCCTTCTGGCAGTTTAGAACGTCCAAGGACATCCAACGATGTTCCCGTTGTTTAAGGGATACTTCTATAATTCTGTACAGATTTTTACTTTCTCTACACATACTATGCACATAGTGTATACAGAAGGTATTGCAAAAAAAGCATTTTTGGAAACAGGTCCATGTGTGTCTGTGGGCAATATATCTCAAAAACGAAAAGTTCGTTAAAAACCAAACTTGATATTTAGGTTTGGTATATTCCAAGGATGCGACACGAAGATTTTCAAGAAAATCCCCCCAACCTCAACTACCCTTTACATGGAACTTTTTTCGAAAATTTTTATTTTCTCAAAAGTGGCTCTAACGATTTTGATTAAAATGTCGTACATTAAAGATGTTTACCTGACAAATAAAATGTATATCTTGAATTTTCTGGGAATAGCCTCTGGAGACTTATTTATTCTAGATGAATTTTGGTGGAATTTTGCATAACTGCTAAACCGTAAGAGATAGACAAAAACTTACCTCACAAAAAATGTAAATCACATTAAAACACATTATGTTATATACATTTTTCGTGGAGTTAATCCTCTGTGAGATATTCCTTGTTTTTGGTTTCAGCCTTGAGAAACTTTTCTCATACAGGAATTTGTCAACTTCTGCCCATACAAATAAAAGGTGTCAGTTAAATATCTTAGCAGTTTAGAACGTCCAAGGACATACAACGATGATCCCGTTGTTGGAGGGACACAAAGCGAGACCTCTATAATTCTGTATAGATGTTTACTTTCACTACACATGCTATGTACATAGTGTATAGAGAAGGTATTGCACTCCACCCAAAAATTCTATACCGAGATTTCACCGGATATACACCTTTTGGGTCCCCCTGAATCCAACTTTTTTTTTTTGAAAACAGGTCCGTGTGTGTGTGTGTGTGTGTGTGTGTGTGTGTGTGTGTGTGTGTGTATGTGGGCAATATATCTCAAAAACGAAAAGTCCGTTAAAAACCAAACTTGATATTTAGGTTTGGTATCTTCAAGGATGGGACACGAAGATTTTAAAGAAAAACCCCCACCCCCAACTACCCTTTACATGGAACTTTTTTCGAAAATTTTGATTTTTTTCAAAAGTGGCGTATGGAGAAAGTAAAAATATTGCATCCATCCAAAAATTTGATCCCGAAATTTCACCAGAAATACACGTTTTAGGATCCCCTGTATAAACATTTTCATAAAAACGTCTATGTCTGTGAACCGATAGCTCAAAAACGAAAAGTTGCTAAGAGAGAGAGAGAGAGAGAGAGAGAGAGAGAGAGGAGAGAGAGAGAGAGAGAGAAGGTCGTTGGGTGAGAGGTGAGTGGTCTAACCACTCGGCCAACGACCGCATGTGGGTTTTGTGGTGGACATGCGGCGGATTTTCTTGCCATCGCATTCCACCGGTGCTCCATCTTCATTCCATGTATCATCAGTGTTCTTGCCTACGGTTCCATTTGTAGTAAAAGCGGGCGTTAAATTCCCCAAAACAAACACACACACATACACATACACGGATCTTTTTCTAAAAATGCCTTTTGGGACTCAGGAGACCTTAAAACATATATTTCCGGTCAAGTTCGGTATTGAACTTCTGATTGGAATACAATACCTTCTGTATACACTATGTACATTAGTGTACAGTTAGTCATGGTTATGAAAAGGCAGTTTTTGTATGCAAGTAGGCTAGAAAGAGAAACTACACGAGACTCCGGGAAACCCAACAGTAGTAACAGTAAGATATTGTAATATCCCTGGGAGTCCAGAAAACAGGCAATTTTGCAGTGTTTTGCTCTGTTACGATCACTGGATTCAAACCGAAGGCTATGGAGGAGCCTGTTAATTGCTCTCGGAGTTTAGAGGCGCACTAAACATTTACGACGTAGGCCATTCAGTTGAATGAGCCAGGCATATACAGCAAGCGGAGTAATGTAATGTTCGAAATGACATTATGCTTGTTAGGAGGTGATGATGATCATAATAATAATAAATTCCATCACTTGCATCCTTCCCAGACGTCCCTGTTGCTAATTCTGCCATTAACACAGCCAAACTTTCGGCTACTGGGAGGTCAAAGGCAGGTTCCTGGTTACCATACTCTTTCTTTCCCTCCTCCGTGCAGTACAATATCATATAGCGTTTTGAAAACCGGAAATAAACCTATTTATCTTGGATATTAATAAATATTAACATCATGATTAGCTGTTTATCTAACACATATGGTGTGGTATGTGGCAACTTGGTAAAGGAATGGGTTGAATTTGCAGTGAAGTTAGATTTAAAATCATGTTTTGGGGTTCCCGATTCCAAAAACTCATTTTCAGAGAAAGTTTCCCTTAAAAACAAAATTTGATATTTAAATTCAATATCTGCCAAAGATGTTAAAAAAAAAGATTTACATGTAAATCACCTATACTAAATTATCTTTACAACGTACCTTTTTTTTTTTTTGTCCTTTTTGATTTCTCTAGTACATATGCACAATGTATATAGAAGGTATTGTATTCCACCAAAAATTTCGGTAGAGTTAACCATTTCCAAAACATTCCTTGTTATTTGTTACTTTCATAGCTCTTTTATTTTTCTCCTAGCCACATAGAGCACTGAATTTCAAATGTTTTGTGTAACGATAGCTTTTAAAAGATTTTTTTGTTTTTTTTATTGTTTCATTTGACTTGTGAAACAACTCGTATTTCTGTAGGTTAGAACATTAGGTTAGTCATTATTATATTACTAATACACACGCACTTTCACTCTCACATACATACCTCCAGACTCTGTGGGGGATAGGGAATAAATCTGGTTAAAGAAAAATTCCCCGCCCCAGAAGTCAGCTGGCTGACCACTCGATCACGGAGGCAGTCATTAAAACATTTAATTATCGCTTTAGCCAAGTATATTCTCTTATTTCAATTCTACTTATAAGGAAGCATATAATAAGACAATTTCTGTTGATGTTTATCTCGATTAGCATGATGTACATAGACACTCTTTTTAAGAATAGTTTGTTTGCAGAACAGGTAGAGAAATTAATGTAAAAGGAACACATCAGAATTGTTTATCTTTAATAAAAGGGCTATAACTATTTTAATAAAAATACCAGGAGATTTTTATGAAAATAAAATGTGTATCTAGGATTTTCTGAGTATAGCAACTAAACTTCTATTCATTAGGGATGATGTTTGCATAATTCGTAAACCGTAAGAAACAAAACCGTAAACAAAATCTTGTTGCACATTGAGATACATTTTTTTGGAGTTAATCGCATTCCATACATTCCCTGACATTCGTTTAAATTTCCCCAAAAAATCAAAGGCCATTTTTTTCCCCCCTCCTGATCATGCAAAGAGAACGAACTTTCAACGTTATCATACATCAACTCGCTCTTAAAGAATTATAATATCGTTTTAGCGTAGTGTATTCACTTTATTTTCCTTATACCTACAAAGAAATGTAAAATACACCAATTTCTGCTAATGTTTTTGTTCATTAGTAAGGAGTACTTAGAAAATGAGCTTTTGTGAGATTAGATTGTTGCGGAATAGGTTGAACACGTCATGTGAATGTATCATATATTTTTAATACTTGTTTTATTGTTTAATGCGACGTCGCTAGGCATTTCTTTCACGCGATGTTATGAGATAAGTTGGCACTTAATATCAGGACCAGAAAATCCAACATCTAACTACCGATACTGTTTATATTTTCTCTATTTAGTACATAGGTAGAGAAAGTATTGCATTCCACCCAAAATGTCGAAATCGAAATGTCACTGAAATTAAACATTTTAAGGTCCCACGTTAAAGAAAAACAGTTTTAGGAGGTCCATGTGTGTAGGGGCATGCGTGTGTCTGCGAACACGATAACTCAACAACGATATGTCGGTAAAATGCAAAATTTTGTATTTAAGGATAATATCGTCCAGCGATGCGACACGGACATTTAGAGGAACATCCCTCACCGCAAACTATCATATACATGGAAAGCTATTTACAGACTAATAATAGGTATATCTTGAATTTTCTGGAAATAGCCTGTGAAAACCTCTTCATCCTGGATTGCTTTTGCATAACAGGTTAACCGTAAGATGTAGACAAAAACTTACTACACACAAATTTACCTCGGGTTAAAATACACAATTTACAGCATATACATTTTTTCCCGGAGTTGACCATTTCAGAGATATTCCTTGTCATTGGTTTCAGTTTTAAAATAAGCTTTTTTCATATGGAATTTTCTCGACTCCTAGTAATGAAAATAAACGAATTCCAATCACATAACAACGAGCTTTTGAAAGTTTTGAGCATCTCATTATCCCAGCGTGTTCCCTTATTTCCGTTCTACTTACAAGGAAGCAAGTGATAAGACCATTTCTACTATGTATGTCTCAATTATCATGAAGCATATAGAAGAGCAAGATTTTAAACAGTAATTTGTTGTTGAGATGTAGAGAAAGTCATGTGAATTGATCATCTGAGATGTTTATTTTCTCTCAACGTACTCTATACCTACATAGTGTATACACCTAAAACTTCGGAAAAAAAAGTTTTAGGGTCGCCTGTATTAAAAAAAAAATATATATATTCTAAAAAAATGTCCTTGTGTGTGTCTTTGAACATGATACCTCAAAAACGAAAAGTCGGTAAAATACAAAACTTGGTACTTACGTTTAGTGTCTTCTAGGGATGCGACACGACGATTTTGAGAGAAATCTCCCCACTCCAAACTACCCTTTATATGGAAAAAATGTCGATCATTTTCATTTTCTCAAAAATGACTAACTATTTTGTTTAAAATACCGTATATTAAAGATATTTACATGGAAAATAAATGTATATCTTCAATCTTCTGGGAATAACCCCTAAAGACCTCTTTATTCTGGATAAATTTGCCTGAATTTTGCGCAATTGGTAAACCGCAAGAGATGGACATATACTTACTACACCAAAAATTTACATCACGTTAAAACACACAATGTATGTTATACACATTTTTTTCGTGTAATTGACCAACTCTGAGATATTCCTTGTTATTTGTTTCAGAATTAAAACACAACTTTTCTCACACGGAACGTTATAAATTCCTGTCCCTGGATAGAAACTGATTTCAACCACATGGCAACCAGCTTTTAAGATATTTGAGTATCGTTTTAAATTAGTGCTTTCTGCTAATGTTTATCTCGATCATCAGAAAGTGGATAGATGAATATGCTCTTTTAACAATAATTTGATGTAGAGATGTAGGAAAGTCCTGTAAATGGAATACATCAGATTTTTACTTTCTCTATGCGAACTATGTACATAGTATATAGAGAAGGTATTGTATTGCACCCAAAAATTCTATACCGAGATTTCACCGGAAATATATGCTTTGAGACCCCCTGAATAAAAAGAAAAGCATTTTTAGAAAAAATGTCCGTGTGTATATCTGTCTGTCTGTATCTGTGGGCAGCATAGCTCAAAAACGAAAATACCGTTAAAGCCCAAACTTGGTATTTAAGTTTGGCATATTCCAAGGATGCGACACGAAGATTTTCAAGAAAATCCCCCCACCCAAAACTACCCTTTACATGGAAAATTTTTGAAAATTTTGATTTTCTTAAAAATGACTAACGATTTTGATTAAAATCTATTATATTTAAGATATTTACTGCCAAATAAAATGTATATCTTGATTTTTCTGGGAATAGCCTCTGAAGACTACTTTATTTTGGATGAATTTTACGGAATTTTGCATAACTGCTAAACCGTAAGAAATGGACAAAAACTTGCCACACAAAAAATGTAGAGCACATTAAAACACATCATTTATGTTATATACATTTTTTTCGTGGGGTTGATAGTTTTTTAGACATTCTTTGTTTTTGGTTTCAGCTTTGAAAAACATATTTTTCTCATACAGGAATTTGTCAACTCCTGTCCACACAAACAAAGGAACATCAGTCACATAACAACCAGCTTTAGCTTTCACTTTAAACTATAGTACTCCCTTATTTCGCTTCTACTAACAAGGAAGCAAGTAATAAGACTATTTTTGCTAATTTTTTCCCGATTAGATGAAGTAAATATAATAATTTGTTGCAGAGATGTAGAAAAAGTCATGTGAATGGAACACATAAGATATTTTGTATTCACCATGCTACTTCAAGTGATGAAGCTATTTGTATTAAGGTTTATAGCACATCTTTCTTGAGAAGGACAATAGAATGTGCGCTCAGCAAAAGGATCCATCCAGTGATTTGCGAGATTAGCATGTTCACACAGAGACAGACTCAACGCACCAATTGCAGGGTGCAGTTGAAATAATCAGCGCTTCTGCGTAATCCCTGTGAACAATTACAGAACATCAACCCCTCGCATTATTGCATTTATAACCCTCTCTCTTTTTTTTTTTTTTCTGTTTTCACATCAAACGTTCGTTACCGCGGCGAGGTTTCATCAAAGGGTTTGAAAAGGTTCATAAGAACGGTCGCAGCCATTCAAAGCGTAATCCTTTCACCGTGTGAATGCAGCTCAAGCAGTGTACGGGATTGAAAATAAAATAAAACACAATCAAGTGGAGATTCGAACTGTGGTTCGCTGGCAAAGTCGGCCGCGGAATGCAGTGGGAATAAACTCGACTCAGCAGCATTGCGGCTTTTGTCCACATGACCTGATTGGTAATCGAACCGTAGTTCCAGAGGTTTTGAACGGTGTACGGGCCAAATGTTTGTGGATAAGCGGGGGCAAATTCTGATGCACTCATGTGGAAGCGAACCTCGGCCATCGCGGCCATTCATTTTTGCAGATTTTTATGGCAAAGCGTGATTAATCTTGTTAGATCCTCAGCACTTCTATTACAAAGCACTGTTCTCGCTGTTTCCATCAATAGCGCTGAGATGAAGTACTGCGCAGTCAGCGAATGAGGTGCGTTTGTTTTATGTATAAAGACACGAAAGTACTTTCGCTTCTCTTACAGAGAGTGTAGAATGGCTCTGTTTGATTTAAGAGGGAATGATGGGATAGAAATAAAACCACACTATTCTTCTAGAAGAGTATAAAATGGCTTTATGCTTGATTTTCCATGGAATTAGAAGGGACACAAGCACAGCATTCTAACAGAGTGTAGGATGGTTATACTTGGTTTATATTTGAGTCACAAGGAATGGGGGGAAAAAAAAGCACACTGTTCTATCAGAGAGTATAAAATGCCAATGTTGGATTTGAAATGGATAGGTAATGAAAATGCGAGCTCAAAGTTCTACCAGAGAGTATAGGATGGATATATTAGATTATATTAGAGTCACAAGGAATGGAAATAAAACATTCTCTTCTACCAGAGAGTATAGACTGCCAATATTTCATTTAAGATGAATCGGAAAATGAAAATACGAGCACAACCTTCTACCAGAGAGTATATGATGTTTGATTTGTATTGGAGTCAAAAGGTATGGAAATGAAAGAATTTTGTATTACCAAATGATATAGAATGACTATATATAATTTGAAATAGATTGAAAGACCATCGATTTAAAAGCACACTGTTCTAATAGACAGAATAATGTGGTTATATGGTTTATTTACATTGGAGTTACAAGAAATGGAAATATATTCTACTAGAGAGTATAAATGAATATTGTATTTGAAATAGATTGGAAAGTTTTAGAAATATAAGCACAGTGTTCTACCAGAGTACAGAATGGCTATGTATGATTTGAGATGGATCAAATGATAGTACAAATACAAGCAATTTGTTCTACGTGAGAGTATGGAATGCCTATGCATTTATATTTATAAGAGAATCAGAGAGAGTCATTCTAGCAGAGAGAAATGAACAGCACCCGTTTTAATTTGTAAGAAAGTCAGATATAATGAAATGGTGTCAACTATACTGTTCTACCAGAAATTATGGAGAAGGAATATGTCTGCTCCATACGGGAAATAAAGTAAATGACGTGTTATTTCTGGACGCTCTATAACTACTGTGGTTCTCAGCGTCCCTTTCTATACAGGGCGTGAGAGATCTTCAAAACAACGTCAATGCTCATTTGAAATCATTGGCGGCAACATTTTTTGAAGCGGGTATTGCAAAGCTTTGTACACAGCTGATATAAATGTCTTAATCTTTTCGGTGATTATATTGAAAAGTAAGTATAAGTGAACAAAACTTTATGTAATAAAATAATTTTCTCTGAACTTGTCTTTTATTTATAGCTTATCGGAGGTTGAAAAACAACGCCCTCGTACTAAACACACGCACATTCACTCTCAGACATACTTGCAGACTATATGGAGCGTAGGGAATAATTCTGGTTAATGAAAAATTCCCCTCCCCAGCCGGGTATCGAACCCGGGACCTCCGGGTGAGAAGTCAGATCTGTGACCACTTGACCATGAAGGCATTCCTATCTACATTTCTGTGTGAAAATTCTCTCTCGAAAGGTCAACATTTTAACTACAAGAATGAAATTAGCAAAACAGAGAGCATCGAAATACTGTACTCTGTGGCGTCTCTTTCTCGAGGAATTTTCTGCTGATTGCTGAAAGCTTTTTTTTTTTTAATTATTTATTTTGACCGACCAACTAAAAGCTATAAAGGCCATTTATAGTACTTTTAACAGAAAATAACAATTAAATAAGATTGATAGGCGGAATATGACACCATTAACATTGTCTGAAAAGTATAGAGGTTAAAAGAACTTACAATGACTACGATGAAGTTTATACCAAGCTTAGAAATACAACTTTCAGGCAAATTCACTAAATTAAAATAAAAATAATATTAACAAGTTTGTGAACTAGGAGTTGAAATATGAATCTGTTATTAACAATGTTAATATTAAGAAAGAAGGTATAATTATTACAAATAAGGTTGAATCAGTCTTGTTCAATTTCGGTGTCCGATAATAAGATGTGTTGAGGTAACTTTCTCTTCAGTCTTGGCTGTTAACTGTTTCTTTCTCCGAATTTGTACACCAGAGCTCCTGAGACGCTAGGTAACTTAGAGTAGAAGATCTTTGAGAGAGATCTAATGTATTGTTTGATGGACAAGATGCCAAACTCTTGATGCAGTTTAATGTTTCTGATGGACCAAGGAAAATTAGTTATAACTCGAAGAAATTTATTTTGAAATACCTGAAGTTTATAAATATGTGTTTTACCAGATGAACCCCATACGGGAGAAGCGTACGTGAGGGGAGGTCGAACCAGAGATTTGTATAGAAGAATGGAGCAATCAAGACCAATTCTGGAGCGTTCTATTTATCAAAGGATAACCTTGTTCTTTTAGAGGTAGCAAGCGTCACGATGCGTTCTACATGGGTGTTCCACGTTAATTTGTTGTCTAATAATACGCCAAGATATTTAACAGGAGTATGTGAGGAGAGCCATGCTAATTGTTCATTCATAAGAAATAGTGTTGGCACGGTATTAACGAAGTCATTTTTGCTGCTGAAAGATGAAGTAACAAACTTCCGCTCTTGTGCCTGCTAGTCCATTGTACGTCCACCAGAGAGCAGTTTATTGCATAGCAATAAGTGCTAGCAATTATTTTGGTGTGGTGAAACGGACGCTTTTAGTCAGCTTAATGGAGAGATAATAAACTGAATCGCTGGCGACCGCAAAGCGTTAAGAAATATAAACGATTGTTAGCGCTTTTAAACCATCAATGAAAAATGTATGCTTTAAAAGCGCAATAAAGGATCCTTTTGGCTCCTGAAATTAATAAAACGTAATTCTTTAATGCTAGTTTATTCTTTAGAGGCCAATAATTGATTCTGACGAAATTAGAGCGGATACACGATGCCAGTGACGGTCAACTACTAAAAAGTATTTGTTGTGTTACACACGCATGGCTTTTTCTAACTGTTCTATAAACAAACTTACAAAATATTATTTCTGTTTTTATATCTTGCTAATCGAGATAAGCATTAGCAGAAAGTTATTACTTAATCCCTTATTAGTAGAAGGGTACTAAGGGAATACACTAGATTAAAGTGATAGTCAAATGTTTTAAAAATGATTGTCATTGCAATTCGCTTCCTATGTTGGTCAGGAGTAGAATAAAAGGAAAACGGACACGTCCTGTCTCAGAATAGTAACAATGACAAGGAATATTCTGTGGAGTGACAGTGCCTTTTCTATTCCATAACATATTCTATGGAGTAATAATCACTATTTTCTATTCCATAACATACTCTATGGAGTAATAATCACTATTTTCTATTCCATAACATTCTATGGAGTAATAATCACTATTTTCTATTCCATAACATATTCTATGGAATAATAATCACTATTTTCTATTCCATAACATATTCTATGGAATAATAATCACTATTTTGTATTCCATAACCTATTCTATGGAGTAATAATGACTATTTTATATTCCATAACCTATTCTATGGAGTAATATTCCATAACATATTCTATGGAGTAATAATGACTATTTTATATTCCATAACATATTCTATGGAGTAATAATCACTATTTTCTATTCCCCGGCATATTCTGTGTAGTAACAGTGACTATTTTCTATTCCACGGCATATTCTGTGGAGTGACCAACTATTTTCCATTAGATGGCATATTCAGTTAAATAACAAAATACTATTTTCTATTCCATGTCATAATTTGTGGAGTGACGAACTATTTTCTATTTCATAGTACATTCTGGGTGGTAATAATGATTATTTTCTGTTCCATGGCATATTCAGTGGAGTAACAAAAACTTATTTTCTATTCTATGGCATATTCTGTGGTGTAACAATAGCTATTTTCAATTCCTTGGCATACTCTCTGGACTATGAGGTGGGAACTGGTGGACGATGTACCTGGTGGTACTTGGCTGCGTAGCGACGACTGGTCCTCTCTCCGGTGTTGCAGCTGCTAAAGTAGATTCTCGATGCTCCTCGGCTGTTGGTAAACTCAGCGACGAGCCATTGAGACCTATTAATATTTAGCTCTGGTATTTAGCTACGGTGACCTCCAGGGAGGTACGTAAATTAACTTAAAATAACGTCGGCACTTTTCATTCAGTCAAGGTTTATTTCTCTTTTACAAGCGTTCCTGAGAATGTTCCTGGCGCGATTGAGTTTCGATAATTTCCCTCGAACAAGGGCGTAACGCGCATAAAGATAATTAAACTTTACGCGGCGACGAGTGCAACGGTTACGTGCAGAATAATTGTAGACACTTTAAATTTCCGCCGTGGCTTCCTTACGCGTGACATTTATTTCAACTGTAATAACTTTACTATATTTACGAGGATTCTTGTTTCGAGCATCACAGATTCTACGAGTAGTTACATTCCAACTGCCTCAATCACTATAATAACTCCGCTAATTCGCGCATACTTCTTGTTTTAGTATTCGCTGGTTCCCCTTGGGATTACATCTCAACTGCCCCAATCACTATAATAACTCGGCTAATTCGTGCGTTCTCTTGTCTTTGGTGTCGCAGATTTCCCCTTGGAGTTACATCTCAACTGCCTGAAAATTACAGCGAATACTCTATATTTATAGCAAATTCTACCCACGCGCAAAACCCTCAACTTGTGATCTCATTGGCCCATTTTTGGCGCCGAAAGTAGCTTGGAGCGCGCTTCTGCCGTGACGTGATTAATTGTAATTGGTCAATGCATCTTTCACGTGATTCTTGACCTAAATTTCCTCGTGGTTCCCCTGTTTATATGTCGCCTTCACTTTATCTTGCGGAGACGTGACCACACAATAGCGTCTTTCCCTTCTTACAATATACAAGAACTAGCGTAAACAAATGAATTCGTCGCTTGAGGACTCTCGGTTGAAGTTTGGAACGCTTTCCAGGAACAATATCTCTGAACATACAATTCATACATGATATCTTACTTACTATGACCTAAACAATTTAATCAATTACAAATATTGGTTATGCGCTTATTCACCTTGACGATAATCCGTTTCAAATAACAGTGATAATTTTCTATTCCATGGCATTTTCTGAGATGTAACAATGACATGTAATAGGTATGAAACCATAAGATGTTGCAAGATATTGATGAATGTTTTCTGTTTGTGTGTTGCAGCTGAAGGCGCGGGCAGTGACAGCCTGGAGACACAGCGGTGACCACGGGGGTGAACTCTCTGTCTACTGCTGGTGAACTTCGAGACCAAGTGCAATCCTAGTGCGTGCAAACACTTCTCAGACAATATATGATATAAATATATATTACTATTGATGAAGAAGATTGGAGCAAGATGAAGAGGATTATAACAACATAAAAACATTTTAAAACTAGAAAAAAATCAATTAACACGAAAGAAAAATATATATACTACATAATACTTCTAACACTCTTTATAGGTGATTCACATGAACAGTTTTTTTAATTGGCATGATAGGAAGTATGAACAAAAGAGAAAATAGTTTGCAGCGAAAAGTTTTGGAATGAGCAAAGAAAAGGATTAAAAAAAATAAATGTGTGGTTGAAGTCCCAGTTTCTCTCTGGAATACTGTCATTATTTTCTGTGTGTATCTGATTTTAATAATACTGTAAGTCAAACAGAGTTTCTGCTCGCAACAATTAATTTTATCTCTCCCATTTGTACAGAAGTTAGGGGAACATTTACCTTTTCTGTTTTTGAGGCGTGATTTTATTTTGTTGGGTTGGTATTTTTGGGAGAGTATTGCTACCATGTTGACAAATGATACTAAATAGATGTGAAACAAAAGTCACCAGCCTTCTCTAAACGCAGGTAATTATAAAATGCTTACAACACGATCATTTTTTTTTTCTCTTATGAAATCGTTAACTTTACATCATAAAATTGTGAACACTTTAAATGCGCCAATAGTTACTTATTATAAAATAGTGAAATGTAGGGTTTTACATTGCAAGTAACAATCCTACGAGAAAAATAAAAATCACTTATCACACGTGCAACATACTTTACCTTTGTTTTAGACAGCCCTGATATTAAAAATAACAATAAAATGATAGTATACTTAGTTCAGGCATGTATGTATCCAAGAAAAATGGCGCCTTGGGCGAATCAACAAAAGTAGACATTTTAATGCTTTGTTGATTCTGTAGTAGTACTTACGTTACACCAAATAACGAGGTGATTATACATCTTCTGTTTGCTGGATTATTTTGAAATCTATTCCAACGTAACACTTTAGCTAGCTTCCATAAATTCATCCGGCTCTGATATTCAGTTTCATGCATATTCGCGTCTGCCGCCATTTTATCGATTATTTAGGTGAAGGACAATAGAATAACGATACAGATTAAATACTTACAAGGCTGCCAACACAAGGAGCAGGTTAATTGGACAAACAATTGAAGTATGTCGATTTGAATTGAGAACAGATAATGCTTCCCCATGATAAATTATTATCCTTGAAATATAACTTACCATGGGCTAGGCCAACCTGGTAACAGCGTATGTTACACATTCTATCTATCGGTAGTACGTGAACGTAAGGGGAGCGAATCTAAGCGCTATATTACGAGAAGCAAGTATTAAGTAATTCTTTACAATTTCTTTATAACTTATCTTTGCAGATTCATATGAAGCAAATCAGAGGCAATACTTGATAGCTACTAAACAAAACAAGAGCTCCATTTTGTAATACGTTAGTAATATTTCGATATACCTTTAGGCATGTTTTTACCCCAAGTTACTGTTTTCGTTAGAATTGCTAAGCTATTGTTCTGACATTTTGGTACTGGACTTTTTAAAACATATTTAGTATAAACATAAACCGGCACAAATAACGGACACTCTCCAGTTCAACAATTACAGGTATTACTGGTTTGTCACGAAACGTTAAACACAAATGATCCACAAGATAGTCTCTGCAAGACTATCATTGTTAGGTTTTTCTTCCCATTCTTCATCATACTTCGTTTTTTTTTTCCCCCTATCTCCAGCGATAATTCTTTATGTAACTTTTAACAAGCAGCGAAAAAATGATGAAAATAAATTTATTTTAAGCGAGAAGGCACGATTCTACTCCAAAAATGCACCCTTTCTTGGCTGGCACTTGAATAATATTGGTGTCTACATTATATACCCCTTAAAAGCTTCAAAAATTTATTTGAATTTTTTAGAATTTTGGACAAACTTCACAGAGTTTTCCCTTTAAATAAACGTCACTGTTGCTTAATGTTACCAAATGGGCATTAATATCAAATACACGAATTCGAGCAATAGCTCTCCAGGATCGTATTCTACGAACAAATCGGGAAGTGTTAATGTAATAATTTTCAAAACGTGAATTTTCAAATGAAATCTTAAAAATCTTAAAAAGCATAAGTAACTTTTACGTGAGGCGTTCCCAACCGGTTGCTGATGTTTACATACAGTCCCAGCGAGCCGATTGAAAGTCGTTCGCCTATGTGTTGTTTAATCCCTCAGATCAGCAAACTGAAAGATTTTATTGGGGAAGCTTCAGCAGCTACGGTGGGATTGACGCTTTCTGATTGATTAACTTTCGTTTATAACTTCAGGTCTCTTAATTTTACGTCCTGATCTGTCTATTCTATATTATACTAGACTCAGTGAGCGAATATGTAGATCTGTTGTTAAATTGTCCAAGTGCTCTCGGTATAGAAAACTGCAAAGTGCTTACGCCTTTAAGTTGACATTTTTATTTCACAGAGTCTCTGTATTTTATATAGGGTACGATTTTAAGAGCTCAATTTGAGGTCTAATTCAGTTCTAATAAATTCTCTCCAGTTATTCCGTTTAATACTGTAGAACCTAGATTGGTGCTGAAATAAATATATTATTTATATTTATACATACAGGTGCCCGAAGAAAAGGTTCCAATATTTACAGAGGAAGTAGAATACAACAAAAGAAAAAAAAAAAAAGTTCCTATAAGCATTGATCGTAATTTTACCATCTTTGATCTACTACTAAAAACACGTGCTCGATGTGGCTATCCATTGTGATGCAGTCTTCCATCCTGCGTCTCATGGAATCAGCATTCTTTGGAATACATTTGGTTGTTGACGCATTGCGTCACACGTTGAATACCTGTACTCGTAGTGTATGCAAATCATCTATGCGGACTGCATATATTGCATCCAAAGTAAAAAAGTAGAGGATTACGACCAGGAGTAGAGGAAGGCCAAGGTACTGGCCCTCCTCGACCAATCTATTACTTGTGAAAGACTCGAGTCGTGCCAAAACGCTCGAAATACAAGATATACTCCCGGTACAAAATAAGACCTAATTCAAAAGATATTAGGCTTACAATGATGTTTATGAGTACTGTTTCTCTTCTTTTGTTAATGCTATCTGCTCTGTAAATATTTAAACTTTTTCCCTGGACATCTTGTATTTATATTACAGTTATCTGTGTTTTTATGAAACCCGAAAACTTCACATTTTCACGTGCATTTTGTTTATTCATTACCTTACAAAGACGTGAACTTCATAACAATACTTGTAAGTGAAACAATGCTCTTCTATGTATCAAACCATTCAATTTGCATCGAAAAACGAGGCTTTTCACTACTTATTATGGCTATTAATTTTAAAACTATTTTACATTTTCAAAACACAGGACAGTAGGGAGAAATGCTTACCATTCACGTTTTTGAAGCTATTTATTTATTTTTACTTTCTCTACACGTACTATGTACAGTGTATAGAGAAGGCATTGCATTCCACCCAAAAATTCGATACTGAGATTTTACCAGAAATAGACGTTTTAGGGTCACCTGTATATAAAAAAAAAAAAGGTATTTTCAGAAAAAGATTCCTGTGCGTCTGTGTGTGTGTGTGTGTGTGTGTGTGAGAGCGAAAACGATAACTCAAAAACCAAAAGTCGGTGAAATATCAAACTTGGTATTTAAATTTAGTATCTTCCAGGGATGCGACACGAAGATTTTGAGAAAAATTCCCCCAATCTCAAAATACCCTTTAAATGGAAAAAAGTTCAAAAATATTGATTTTCTCAAAACTGGCTGTAACAATTTTGATTAAAAATACCGTATGTTAAAGATATTTATATGTCAAATAAAATGTATATCTTGAATTTTCTTGGAATAGTCTCTAAAAGCCTCTTTATTCTAAATGAATTTTGTTGAATTTTGCCTAAATGGTAAATTGTAAGAGTTAGACAAAATCTTACTACACAAAAAATGTAGATCATGTTAAAACACAATTTATGTCATGTAGTTTTTTGTTGTTGAATTGACCATTTCTGAGATTACTTGTTATTTGTTTTATGTGTAAAAAACTTGAACCTTTTTCACACGGAAAGTTGTAAACTCCTGGTCCTGCATAGAAACGGAATCCATTCACATAGCAACCAACTTTTAAAATATTTGACTATCGTTTTAGCCTAGTGTATTCCCTTTTCCTTACAAGAAAGCAAGTAGTAAGACAATTTCGCTAATATTTATCTCGATTAGCACGAAGCAGATAAAAGAATATTATTTTTAACAAGAATATGTTACGATGTAGACAAATTACTGTGAATGGAACACATAAGATTTTTACTTTCTCTATACGAACTATGTACATAGTGTATAGAGAAGGTAATGTATTGCACCCAAAAATTCGATACCGAGATATCATCGGAAATATATGTTTTGAGACTCCTTGAATCAAAAAAAAAAAAAACAAAAAAAAAAAAAAACATGTTCCTGAAAATGCTTTTCTTGGATTCAGGGGGTTCTAAAACACGTATTTTCGATGAAATCTCGACATTGAATTTGGGTGGAATACAATACTTCTCTATCCCAATGTACGTTATGCATACGGGGCTAGAGAAAGTAAAAACTTTTAAAAAAGATTTAAAATCATTGAACTCCAGACTGTCTGTTATAATAGCCCGTTGATAATAATGATGTCTAATACAATTATTTTAAAATCTGCTTTAATTATTTTCTGATTTTGCTCATTAAAATGCTATATTATGTTCTAGGAGAATGGTTTTCTCCGAATTAATTACGACAGAAAATCGGTAAATTGAACTACATTTTGTTTTTATCAACTGTGTTAGTAAAAACAACCAAGACAAATAAATTAAGCGACTAATTACTAAACAACCTCATTAGAGACTTATTGTAGATTCATCTGCTTAGGTTTGCAAAATTTCGCTTGCTTCAATAATTACGTTCTGTGCAGTAAAATAATGGGTCAAAAAGAAAATGATGTTCACTTGAATGTTAGGAAGTTAAAAAAACCTTACCTGTTCCATTCACATGACTTTCTCTGTATCTCTACAACTAATTATTGTTAAAAAGCTCTCACTTCTATTTACTTCATGGTAATCGAGAAAAAAAGAGCAGAAATAGTCTTATTACTTGTTTCCTTGTAAGCAGAAGCGAAATAAGGGCTGTACCATTGGTTAAAGTGATAGTCAAAAGCTGGTTGCTATGTGATTAAAGTTCCTTTGTTTGTATGGACAGGAGTTGACAAATTCCTGTATGAGAAAAGTATGTTTTTCATAGCTGAAAACAAAAACAAGAGATATTTTAAAAACGATCAACTCCATGTAAAAAATGTATATAAAATAAATTGTGTGTTTTAATATGCTCTACATTTTTTGTGTGGTAAGTGTTTGTCCATCTCCTACGGTTTAGCAGTTATGCAAAAATCTGTAAAATTCAGTCAGAATAAAGTAGTCTTCAGAGGCTATTCCCAGAAAATTCAAGATATACATTTTATTTGTCGTGTAAATATCTTTAATATGTGACATTTTAATCAAAATCGTTAGCTATTTTTAAAAAAATAAAACATTAAAAAAAAAGTTTCATGTGAAGGTTGGTTGTGGGTGGCGGAATTTCTTGGAAATCTTCGTGTCGCATCCTTGGAAGATACTGAACTTAAATACCAAGTTTGGTATTTAACAGTATTTTTCTTTTTGAACTATGCTGCCCACAGACACACACACACACACACACACACACACATACACACACACGGACATTTTTCTAAAAAGGATTTTTTGGATTCAGGAGGTCTCAAAACATGTATTCCAGTGAAATTTCGGTATCAAATTTTTGGGTGCAATGTAATACTTTCTCTGTACACTATGTACATAGTATGTATAGAGAAAGTAAAAAGAAATAAAGAATAAAGGGAACACACCAAAAAAGAGCACTTAAGTTCTAGTTTGATAACAGAGTCTTTCACTTCAAACACAGCCTCGGTCGAAACTGATTACAATCTATTTGCTTCTTACTTAATTTCATTTAAATAAGGATAATTATATGTCTTCTTCAACCTTTACTAATTGTTACACAAATTCTTCTTTTAACTTAAGAATCTACAGTAGGTATTATTCAATCATGAATCTTTGCAGTCTTAAGAACATTATTGCACTCCACCCAAAAATTCCATACCGAGATTTCACCGGAAAGGTGAAAGGTCCGTGTCTGTGAACACGATAACTCAAAAACGAAAAGTCGGTAAAATACCAAACTTGGTACTTAAGTTTAATATCTACCAGGGATGCGACACGAAGATTTTGAGAAAAATCCTCCCACCCCCAACTACCCTTTACATGGAACTTTTTTCGAAAATTTTGATTTTCTCAAAAATGGCTCTAACGATTTTGATTAAAATTTCGTATATTAAAGATATTCACCGGACAAATAAAATGTATATTTTGAAGCTTCTGGGAATAGCCTCTGAAGACTACTTTATTCTGAGTGAATTTTACGAAATTTTGCATAAGTGCTAAACCGTAAGAGAGAGACAAAACCTTACCTCACAAAAATTTTAGAGCACATTAAAACACACAATTTATGTTGAATACATTTTTTTCGTGGAGTTGGTTGTTTTTGAGATATTTCTTGTTTTTGGTTTAAGCTATAAAAACTTCACTTTAACCTATGATACTCCCTTATTTCGCTTCTACTTACAAGGGAGCAAGAAATAAGACTATTTCTGCTAATTTTTTTCTCGATTAGCAGGAAGCAAATAAAAGCATAAGCTTTTTAAAAATAATTTATTGCAGAGATATAGAGAAAGTCCTGTGAATAGAATTGTTTTTTTATTTTTACTGCTGGCTCTGGAAATATTTGCTATTACTTTAGCCTAATATATTTCCTTAATTACCTTCTACTCACAAGGAAGCAAGTAATAAGTACAATTTACTGATGTTTATTTCAATTATCATGATGTTTGTGGAACAGTTGGAGAAATTCATGTGAAGGGAACACTGAACACTTCAGATTGCTATCCTCGACACAGTCAGGAAAACTGGTTATGTTCAGGAATAAAGAGGTTCTTTTACAAACAGTTATCTAAGATAATTGGAAATTACGTCTGTTGCAAGTGCAATTGAATATTCTAAAGGGAGTAATCAAAGTGGTAGAATTAGTTTTTGAAGAATTTAACCTCTTCTTGAGATCGTTACAGTTTGCTGATTAGGGTTAAGCTCGCGTGTGGCTGGCAATGACGTTGGACGTCATATGCTGCACTGCAGTCATTTGTCCCCATTAACCATTAAGTTGAGGAACACAAAGACGCATATCGTTAGTAAACGAACGAGTTGAAAAATGCATTGTAAACGTCTAGACGAAGGTTTATCTCATATTGATGACACGCTGGTCTTGAATAACAGTCTGCTGCAGTATCACGCACGTTAAATCTTTCAAATAAAGGCGTCCACTCCCTTCGACTGACATCACAAAGAAGTCACAAATAAATCACAAAACCTTTGTGAATTGAGGCATGAAAAGAACAGGAAAGATGGATGTTCACGGCGACTATATCGGGTGGCGAATTAAAGGAAAGAGAGGCAAATGAAACGGACGAGGAGGAAAGTTAACAAAAGGAATCGCCAAGGTAAACGGTGACGTGGACTTGGAAAGGAAAAGGGTAGTTTGAGCTACCCAGTGACACGTGTAGCTTATCTTGTCTTCTGACTAAAGCTGTCGGGGTGTTTTCTTGAAATGAGAATTACTTTCCCTCAAAAGTAACGACCTCAGCACGTTAGACCATAATTTACACTAGTGATAGGCTTGAACTTCAGAGTTCGGTTGGGTGCATTGTCGGCGGTAGCGAGAAGGCCTTCCATTCTCAAGCCACATCATTTGCTGTACATGTAGGGCTTACAAGTAAAGGAATATTACCTCCGCACAATACCAATGTACCTACCTAACCTCCGAGAGAAAGGCATCTGATGAGAGTAGGAAATGTGGTTAGATCTGATGACCGCAGAAGCGTCACATTGGGGTCCTTAACAATTCCAGATTCAAACCTCCGGCCACCCCTTCAATACAATAAATAATTAGAAACTAAATGATTTATATGAGCTTCACTAAATGGTTGCAGACCCCTACAAATACAACCTTATTAGGACGTTTCCGAAGGTGAATGTAACCTAATGCTTTTCGTTGCAACAACACTATAACAAAAATAATTAAATTAAATTAGACTATTACCCTAACAACAGTGGCGAGAAGGACTTCCATCCTCAAGCCACAAAATTTGCAATACAGGCAGGGATATGGTCTAGAATTAAAGGATTTTTTTTTTCCGAATTGCGCCAGTGCTAAGCCTATTACACCTGTCACACCTCCGAGAAAGAGTAGTAAGTGCGGCTAGATCTGATAGCTGCAGCAGCGGTACAATAGGGTCCCCAACATTTCCTGATTCAGTACTCCGGTCACCCCTTCAATAAATAATTAGAAACTAATGTTCTTTACAAAATAATTTAATAGCATCACTAAATGGGTGTAGATCTCCACAAATCCAATCGTATTAGGACGTTTACGAAGATGAATTTAACCTCATACTTTTCGTTGCAATAAAATAAAAATGCAACTCCCATCATAATAAAAATAATCAAAATTAAATTTACTAATTTTAGGCTTTTACCCTAACAGTAGTGGCGAAAAGGCCTCCCACCCCAAGCTATAAAATTAACAATACGTGTTGGGGTATGGACTTGAAATAAAGGAGAATTATTTCTATACCGTGCCAATACTAAGCCTATTGCACATACTAGACCTTGGAGGAACGGGTGAGGTGAGAAAGTAGGAAGAGCGGCTAGTTTTGATGGTCTCAGAAGTGGCGCAATGGGGTCCCTAACATTTCAGATTAAATAACTCGGCCGCCCCTATAGTTTTTCCTGTAACGGTGGTGGAGAGAATTGCTTCCATCCCAAGCCATAAATTTTGTAATACATGCACGGATATATACTAGAAGTATAAAGGAGAATTATTTCCACACTGTACCAATGCCTGTTGCGCCTACCAAAACTTTGGGAGAAAGGAATGAGGTGAGAGAGCAAGAAGTGCGGCCAGATTTAATGGCCTTGGAGTAGTGCAATGGATTTCATAATATTTCAGGTGTCTATTAAATTTTCCCTCTAACCTTAGGGACGCTATGAAAGAAGCTTCTAGCAGGAAGAGAGTTCGTTTCTCTAAGTACATGCCACCGCTTACGCTACACACCGCCATTCAGTTCGGCTACCGCTTCTACACTGAAAGGAAGGGTTTAGTTATTGACTCGAGCATGCGCTTACCGATCTGGGAAACCCAGGAAAAAAATAAGTCAGGATGACTGATCCAACAGGAATCGAACTCGTGAACACTATCGATGCGAGCATCAGACGCAAGAGGGTTGGCTCAGGCAGTAACGTCTCTGTCCCGATTCGGGAGGTTCCGGGTTCGTTCTCCGCGAATACCAATTCTGACCCATGAACTTTTCGTAGCCCGGGTTCGCAGGTGATTGTAGAGTTGGTTCACCTTCTATCAAGACTTCTTTATCCGTCGTTTCCTGCCTTCATCACATCTAGGTATGCAGGATCCGGTGATGTTCGTCGGGTTCCGGCTATGCTGTGGCTTGCCCTCTAGAAAGGGTTCTTCCTGTCGTTGTAGGGAGGCTCCCGTTCAGGACCCTTCAAGTAAAGCCCTCCTTTGCAGTGTCGCTGGAAGTTCAGAGGCCGTCGTCGTCGAAGACGTTATATTTGAATATCGTGGGAATCCCGTCCATGCTTGCGCCTCTGGTCATCCAGGGTTGCCCTTAGGGCCTCTTTCTTCCCCCTCAGTGGTCTTAGTAGAAGCAAAATGGACCCTAGAGAAGGTAAAATAAGGATACATTAAAATTCACAATTATGTTGGATACGGGGAAAAAACAATAATGCTGAAGGGTTTGATTACAAACTTTCACTGGCTTGAAAAAGTAGAATCTGACTGAAAAATTTAATGTCATAGCCGGGATTTGAACCATGGATTTCTTGCCGCTTGCTCTACCACTGAACTACTACGTCAACATGCCATTAACTTCCTCAACTATTCAACGTTTTCCATTTGAGAACACCCTATGTGTTTACCAGGAAACATTTGAATTTGGCATTTTAGTATCTTCCAGAATGTGTTAAAAAGATTTTGAGGACAATCCTCCACCCCAAACTACCCTTTAATGGAAAAACTGACAAAAATGTTGATTTTCTCAGAAAAGGAACTAACGATTTTGACCTTTAGACCTCTTCATTCCGGATGCATTTTGTATAACTGGGAAACAGTAAGTGATAAACAAAGACTACACAAAAATTGTTAACCTCGTTGACACACAATTTGTCATATACATTTTTTTCGTGGAGTGACCATTTCCGAGATATTCCATGTTATTGGCTTCAGTTTTAAAATACTTAAAAGGCTTCTGTTAAGGCAATTTGTGATCTTTTTGCTATGCAAAGAAACGAATCTCAATCACTTAGCAACCAGCTTTTAAATAATTTTACTGTCGCCTTAGTCAAATGTACTCCCTTATTTGCCTCCTACTATAAGGAAGTAACTAATAAGACCATATTTGCTAAAGTTTATCTGGATAAATATGAAGTAGGTAGAAGGATAAGCTTTTTAACAATAATTTGTTACAGAAACGAAGAGAAAGTCAGATGTTTTAAATATCACCACACCAGCTTATATATTTCTTTCTGTTTTCCTTACTGTCCAGGTCATCTCGCCTCCTCCAATCTTTGAACATGTCCATACCACTGCATATCCGTCCTTCAATTTTATTTGTCGCCCTCCGTGGTGTAATGGTTACCATGCTAACTTCATTTACCCATGGTCGCGGGTTCAAATCCGGCGGAGGACGATGGCTTTTTTCGGGCTTAAAAATCTTTGGCATCGCTTCCATCGGAAGGGAAGTAAAGGGTCCCGTGTCTTAGATTTACGGCACGTAAAAACACCTCAAGCCTGAGAAAGGAGTCTCAGCAAAATTAAACGGTCTTTCACGCCCAATTTAGTATGGGACGCTGAGAACCACAGCAGTTAAAGAGCGTCCATAAATAACACTCCATTTACATTTCAATTCTATTTATCACCATACTTCGCTTGCATCCCCGGTCTAATAAAATCATTCTTCATATGCTGTAGCTAGATACTCTTATGCTTCTACGTAACCCATACATCTCGGTGCTGTTCAACTTTCTCCTCCATCTGTTCTTCCGAGTCCAAAACTCTGACTCGTACATGTGAACACTCTCTACCATTGTCTTCATAACATATTGTTATTACTTTCTGTAGCCCCGTATATACAATGTGCATAGGGATAGAGCAGTATTGTATTCCACCCAAAAATTCGATACCGTGATTTCACCGGAAATACATGTTTTAGGACCTCCTGTATAAAAAAAAAGCATTTTAGAAAAAGGTCCGTGTGTGTGTGTCCGTGTGTCTGTGAACACGATAACTAAAAAACGAAAACTAGCTAAAATACCAAACTTGGTATTTAAGTTTAGTATATTCCAGGGATGCTACACGAAGATTTTGAGAAAAATCTCCCCACCCCAAACTACCCTTTACATGGAACTTTTTTCGAAATTTTTGATTTTCTTAAAAATGGCTCTTACGATTTTGATTAAGATACCGTATATTAATGATATTTACCTGACAAATAAAATGTTTATCTTGAACTTTCTGCGAATAGCTTCTAAAGATCTGTTTATTCTTGATGAATTTTGCTTAATTTGGCATAACTAGCAAACCGTAAGAGATAGACAAAAAACTTACTATACAGAATATGTAGATGTTAAAATACACAAGTTATATCACATACATTTTTTTCGTGGAGGTTACCGTTTTCGTTGTATTCATTGTTGTTAGTTTCAGTTGTGAAGTACGTTTCTCAGACGGGAGTGTCCATTTTTCTTTTGTTCTACTCCTGGCCAAGAAAAGAAAAGAAGCGATTTGTAATGACAATCGCATAACGACAGCTTTTAAAACATTTGACTATCGGTTTAGCCTAGTGTATTCCCTTATTTTCTTCCTACTGATAAGGAACTAAGTAATAATAGCATTGTGCTAATGAATACATCGATTAGCAAGGTGCAGAAAGTAGAATAATCTTATGTAAGAAGTTTGTAGAACAGCTAGAGAAAGTCATGTGAGTGTAACACATCAGATTTTATTTGTTTTGTCATTTCTGTATTACCATTTAAAGACCTGGTTACCTTCCTTTCCTAATTATACTTCCTAATGCTGTTTTACAGTATCGGAATTGTCTATAATTGAACCCAAATATTTAAACTATCTTTTATTATAAATTTTCTGGATTCTATATTTTGTATAACTTTGCTGGCTCCAGATTGAAATATTTTTCACACCCTAAGGTTCTCATCCCTCGCGTCCTTTGTTAAATTTGAATTATTTTATCTATCTATACATTCCTTTAAAAGCGCATTTATTTTCTGATCATTTTAATCTATATTAGGTATATACTAAAACTGTTGAAAACAACCATGCATTCCAGTCTCAGGAATTTTACCAGATATGTGTTTTGAGACTCTCTAAATTAATAGACATTTTTGGTAAGAAGTCCGTGTGTTTGTATCTATGCATGCGTGAGTCTCTGAACAGCAAAACTCAAAACCGACAAATTGGTTAAAATTGCAGATTTCTCCAGGGTGTAATCGTTATATCCAATAAAACAGCCTAGGTATGTGAAGCACAATGTTCCTTTCTCTTTTGTTACATGATATATTAAAATAGCAGGCTGAGCCTTGCTTGAAGACCTCGCCAGAGGCTCAGGCAAGCTCTTCAGAGTCCTCAGGACACGAATTCCTCAAGTGGTGGGGATGAATTTCTTTGTGTTAATGACACAGCTTCCAGCACGAGATATCCCAAGGCATTTACATCTTGAAGCCAGTCATGCAACAAAATAGAATAACTGCTTCAGTATAAAATCAGAATTCAGTGTCCATTCACTTTCACTTTTGCAAAATATTTATTCAAGTTCTGACTCGTACTTGAAGGCCAAAATTCTAACATGTTATACTCTAATTGCAGGACTCATTATCATTTAGCTCTATTCTAAAAGCTTTTCTAAAAATGTAGTGTAATTTATTCTACTACGTACCTGATAGAGGAAGTAACATGAATCCGAAAAAATAAAACAAAACTTTGGTAGAAAATACGCGCACCTATGTGTATGAAAAACGCAACTAAAACAATAAAGAAAAAATCTGACGTGTACCATTCACATGACTTTCTCCATATCCCTGCAACAAATAATTCTTAAAAAGCTTATAATTCTATTTACTTTATGCTAATCAGATAAAAAAAATTAGCAGAAAAAGTCTTATTTCTCGCATCCTTGTAAGTAGAAGCGAAATAAGGGACAACCGTAGGTTAAAGTGATAGTCAAAAGCTGGTTACTATGTCAATGAAGTTCCTTTGTTTATATGGATAGGAGTTGCCAAGTTCCAGTATGAGAAAAGTATACGTTTTTCATAGCAGAAACCAAAAATAAGGAATGTCACAAAAACGACGAACTCCACGAAAAAAATGTATATTACATAAATTGTGTGTTTTAATGTGCTCTACATTTTTTGTGTAGTAAGTTTTTGTCCATCTCTTACGGTTTAGCAGTCATTCAAAATTTAGTAAAATTCATCCAGAATAAACTACTCTTCAGAGGCTATTCCCAGAAAATTCAAGATATACATTTCATTTGTCAGGTAAATATGTTTAATATTCGAAATTTTAATCAAAATCGTTAGGGCCATTTTTGAGGAAATCAAAATTTTCGAAAAAAGTTCCATGTAAAGGGTAGTTGGGGATGGGGGGATTTTTCTCAAAATCTTCGTGTCGCATCCCTGGAAGATGCTAAACTTAAATACCAAGTTTGGTATTTTACTAACTTTTCGTTTTTGAGTTATCGTGTTCACAGACACACACACACACACACACACACACACACACGGACCTTTTTGTGAAAATGCTTTTTTTGGATATTGGGGACCCTAAACATATATTTCCGGTGAAATCTCGGTATCGAATTTTTTGGTGGAGTGCAATAAATTCTCTATACACTATGTACATAGCACCTATAGAGAAAGTAAAAATTAGTATCTATATATTTCTCATATTTCTCATGGAATAAACCATCCACTTTGAAAAACAACTAAGTTTATTCGAAGACGTCTAATCACAGAACAAAATTCTATTATATTTCTTTGTTTGTAATACCTTTCTGAAGTATATGGAAGGAATGTAATAAATTTCCTTTCATCCTGTATGCCTAACTATTTAAGTTAAGTATGCCCTGAAGATCAAAAGCCATATAAAGGGACAATAGCAGTACCAAATAAACAAAACACGAACCTCATTTTGTTATAATTAAATAATATTTAAACATCCTTAGACAGCTTTTTTACTCCAACGGAACAGCAAGAATTTCAAAATTTACTTGATAATCATATACTGCATTATTTTTGTATTCGTCGTCAAAGAAGTCGAAACGCAACGAGCCTTGCTGGATTGCGAAATACTTGAAACGACGTTCGCCATGTTTCCGTTACAAGTGATAGGTTCTTGTACAGACATTTTGGTACTGGGCTCTTTAAAATTTACATTTAGTAAACATACGAGACATACCTCGTAATACGGACACAATGTACGGACACACTCAAAATCAAAACTACAAATATTACTGATATATCACAAAACGTTTAAACCAAAACACTCCACAATGCTGCAAGACTAAATTATTGTCAGGCAGTGCTTCACATTCAGGGTTGACTGCATTTGCATAACTACAAGGTTTTGCTGAAAAGCTTCGTGGCACATCCATAAGAGAATTCTGAACTAAAATAGTAAGTTTGAAATTTGTAAGCACTTAATATTAAAGTGGGAGAGACCCATAATGATCCCTGTCAGTTGCCTTACCTCGTGGCCGCTCCGTCACACTGTTGCCACTTCGTACCGTCCATTTCTGCAGCAGCAAACCTCTCAGTCTCTGGGCAGGGGCTTCTCACCTAATTCATCTTCATCGTTGTTTCTAAAGCACTGTCACGGGCATTATCATTGCTTTGGTTAGTCGGCGCCAACTGAAACTTCATTGAGAAATGTTTGTTACATCTTGCAACAAGGATGACGTCATTGCTTACGTAGCATGAATCTATTGGCAGAGAGGCAGGCTTATCAGCTAAGAGCAGTGCGCTGGCTGTCTGTTGGTCCCCGAGTTTAGGTAGGGAAGACATTGCATTGCACTAAAAACTCAATATTTAAATTCCCCGCAAATACATGTTTTGAGGACCCCTGAATTCAAGAACAGCATGTTTAGAAACGGTCCTTATTTGTGTCTGTGTGGGAGGGGAATGAAAAGTCCGTTAAGTGCCATGCATGGTATTAAGTTGATTATTCTGAATGACTTTTACTTCATTGGTAAACAATAGGAGATAGATAAAAAACTTACTACGCAAAACATCCAATTTGAAACATATGTTTTGTGTAACTATTTCGAGATATTCCTTGTTATTGGTTTAAAAAGTTCCAAAACTCTGTCGTTTCACAAATGGGAAGTCGTTATTCGCTTTTTATTTCCTGGTCTTGCGAAGAGAAGTTAATTTTAATTGCATTATGAACAGCTTTTGAAAGATTCGCTTACCTAAGGTTTTCCCATATTTTCTTTCTAACCAGAAGGGAAATAAGGGAATGCATTATGCTGAAGTCATAGTCAAATTTCATCGCCATGTGAAACAATTGAGATTCTACTCGCTTGAGAAAAGTGGGCGCTTTAAAATTAGAACCAATGGCAAGGAATACCTCGAAAACGGTTAACTCTATAACTAAATCGTATATGACATAAATTGTGTGTTTTAATGAGATTTACATTTTTTTGTGTGTTAACTTTTTGTCTATCTCTTACGGTTTAGCATTTTTCATTTGGCAAAACTCGTCCAGAATAAAGAGGTCTTTGGAGGCTATCTAATTATCTATTTACATAAACATTTTATTTGCGATATAATTATTTCTAATATACAGTAGTTTAATAAAATCGTTAGACATTTTTGATAAAAACAAAATTTTCTATGTAAAGGGTAGTTTGAGGTGGGAGGATTTTTCTCAAAATCTTCGTGTAGCATTCTTAAAAGATACTGAACTCATATACCAAGTTTGGTATTTTCACGACTTTTCTTTTTTACTTTCTCTGAACGTAATATATACACATAGTGTAGTAAAGGATTGCATTCCACCCAAAATTCAATACAGCGATTTAACCGCAAATAAACGTTTTAGAGTCCCTTGTATCCAAAAAAAAAAAAAAAAAAAAACACAGAAAGTTCTATGTGTGTCCGTGTGTTAGTGAACACAACTAAAAAACGAAAATTCGGTAAAATAACAAACTTGGTATTTAAGTTTAGTGTCTTCCAGGGATGTGAGACGAAGATTCAAGAAAAGGCTGGAAAAAATCGAAAATGTTTATTTTCTCAAAAATGGCTGTACCGTATATTAAATATATTTATATGGCATATAAAATTTATGTATTGGATTTTCTTGGAATAGCCTCTAAAGCCCTCTTTATTTGAATGAATTCTGTTGATTTTTGCGTGACAGGTAAACCGCAAAAAATAGATGAAGACTTTCTTAATAGAAAATGTAGATCTGGATAAAACACAATTTATGTAATATACGTTGTTTTTTTCGTTGAATTTGTGAAATATTCCTTGTTATTAATTTTTTTTGTTTCATTTATATAGCCTCCTTTAACATCTAAGGTCATATTGGGGGCTTCGAATTAGAAACAACTCGTTGTCTGTAGGTTTTACGTTGGGTTTTAAAATATTTTATTTCCTCAAACACGTATACATTCACTCTCACATGCATACTTCCAGACTCTGTGGGGGATAGGGAATAAAAAGAAAAATTCCCCGTCCCAGCCGGGAATCGAACCCGGGACCTCCGGGTGAGAAGTCAGCTCGCTGACCACTCGACTGTTATTTGTTTTAGCTTTAAAATGCATATACTTTTCTCATACGGGAATGTATCAGCTCCTGTCCTCATAAACAGAACTTCCAAGTAAATAGCAACCAGCTTTAGCCTATGCTACTCCCTTATTTCCCTTCTACTTACATGAAAACAAGTAATACGACCATTTCTGCTATTTTTTTTTCAATTACCATGAAGTAAATAGAAGAATAAGGTTTTTTAACAATAATTTGTGGCAGATATGTAGTGAAAGTCATGTGAATGAGACACATCAGATTTTTTTAGGAACCAGGGCACCCTAAAACGTCTATTTCCGATGATACTTTGGTATGGAAATTTTGAGTGGAATGCAACACATTGTCTATACACTGTGTACATAGTACGTGTAGAGAAAGTAAAAAGGGAGAGAAAGTTATTGAGTTGGAGGTTTTACAGCGCGACATTAAAACATCGAGGTAATGTTTACGAAGCAGCGAACGTGTATACTTTTTTTTTTTGGAAACGAACCCACTCCCTGTAGGTATTAGGATGACGTTGCACCTGATATTGATTGTGTTAAGTTTTGCTCATTATTTACCTTTCAGCTGGGTGGGGCTTATGAAAGAATGATTGTGAAGAGATGGCGCGCGCTGGGGAGCAAATCATTAGATGCCGGGAAAGGTCATGAAACTGCGTTCTTTGTGTGTGCATGTGCGGCGCTTTGCCTGCAGCTGTCTGCTCGCTAGGCCTGTGCATGTATGTACTGGGCAAAACTGATTCTAAAGTGCGCCTCATGCTTAAAAGAGAGTACATGTTTCTCCACTTGTTTTAAGCGTAACTATACAAATTGGATTATACTCTAGGATTAATTTCATGTTATACTAAAATTGAACCATAAACGACAAGTAATCAAGACTGTTTTATATTGTAAAAATCTGATGTATTCCATTCACATGACTTTCTTTACAGCTCTACAACAACTTTTTGTTAAAAGCTTATGCTTCTATTTATTTCATGCTAATCGACAAAAAATTAGCACAAACAGTCTTATTACTTGCTTCCTTGTAAGTAGAAGAGAAATAAGGGAACACCATAGGTTAAAGTGATAGTCAAAAGCTGGTTGCTATGTGAATGAAGCCCCTTTTTTGTATGGACAGAAGTTGACAAATTCGTGTATGAAAAAAGTTATGTTTTTCAAAGCTGAAACCAAAAACAAGGAATAACTTAAAAACGACCAAGTCCACGAAAAAAATGTATACAACATAAATTGTATGTTTTAATGTGCTCTACATTTTTTGTGAGGTAAGTTTTTGTCCATCTCTTACGGTTTAGTAGTTATGCAAAATTTCATAAAATTCATCCAGAATAAAGTAGTCTTCAGAGGCTATTTCCAGCAAATCCCAGATATGCATTTTATTTGTCACGTAAATATCTTTAATATACGATATTTTAATCAAAATCATTAGAGCTATTTTTTAGAAAATAAAAATTTTCAAAAAAAAGTTCCATGTAGAGGGTAGTTGGGTGTGGGAGGATTTTTCTCAAATCTTTGTGTCACATGCCTGGAGGATACTAAACTTAATTTTGGTATTTTACCGAATTTTCGTTTTTGAGTTATCGTGTTTACAGACACACGGACACACACGGACCTTTTTCCGAAAATGTTTTATTTAGTTAAAGGGGACCCTAAAACATATATTTCCGGTGAAATCTCGGTATCGAATTTTTGAGTGGAGTGCAATACCTTCTCTATACACTATGTATATAGTAGTATAGAGAAAGTAAAGCTTTATACAATTTTTGCTCTAAAAGTGCAGTGATTTTTGAAATAAATGAAAGAGTAAAACGCACATAACTACAGTCAAATGTAACCTCATTAGCTTCCAAGCACCACACTGACTATTTTACTTGGGCTCTCCCCGTCATTAACCACAATCACTGGAATTTAAACTTGCAACATTTGGCTTTGAATAGATCACCTAACCCTCATGGTCATTTGAACCACTTTTTGGTAGTGCCTTTGGCAGGATTATGAAAACTGGTTTAAAAGAATTTAAACTTTTAATTAGGAAGAAAAGGATTAATAAAGGATCTATATTTATTTTCATTTGTATTTTTTCTATTATTTTATATAGTCATTTTATAGTTTTATCCCAATAAATTTTTACTAGAACTCCAGTTTTAAACTTGAGTTAAAGGAAAAACAGCATATGCATTATACTAATGCAGGCAACTAAGGGTTATACTTTTACTATTTTTACTGTACGTGTGCTCAGTTGTTTTCGGTATTTCATTGATTTTGAAGTTTTTGATTTATAAAATGATAACGATAATCCTCCAGGCAGATATCAGCACTCTTATTCACTTTTAACTATGACAAACAATATTTTGTGTTCTGACCTTTATTAATTGATACGTGAAAAACACAGAGACTGCAAATATCAGACTTTTAATGAAAAACATGTTTTCTTTAGAAATTGGGTCCACGAAATCTAAAAGGTTCTAAAAGTGATATAATCTGATGGAGAAAAATACAGGATAATTTTAAATATTTTCGGACGGTCATTCTTCGCTGAAATGTTGTTGGAAGTTATGGACGCATTTCGACAATTCATCCATTGTCACCCTCTAGCAGATCTGCGTACGTGTGAGGCATTCCTCGACTCTTAATATAGGTGACACCGTGATTGGGACGATCTCTGGCGGTATTGGTTGGATTTCTGTGACATTTGCCTTCTTTCGACGAGATCTCTGCCCCCTCTGGTTGCACATCTTGGAAATGTTTGCAAGTTTCAAGCCTTTAGTTCGACTTTCAGATTGTATTAACTACAAAATGACATCATCTGGTGGTAATTAAAATTGGCAACTTTCCTGCTGTTACTATACGCATGTATTGGACGCAATTGATTCGAAAGTGCTTCTCATGCTAAAAAGAGAGTATATGATAAATAAAGCACACTTTTGCCATACGTACGCCTCAAACTTCTACGAATTCAAAGTCATCTGGTGACTTATAAGTAATATCATCAAATAGTAAACTGTATGCACTGATATTTAAGGACATTGTAAGTCATTTATTACTTTCTATACTATGTACAATGTGCATAGAAGATATTGTATTCCAGCCAACAATTTGTTACCAGGATTTCACCGAAAATACATTTTTAGATGTTCCCTCAAAATGCATTATTACAAAAAGAACCGGTGTGTGCATATACATTTTTACATGGAAGATTTTTTTAAAATTTTAGATTTTCTTATAAATGATTAACATTTTCATTATGTGTGTTACATTTTTTTTTTGTAGAATTTAACAGTTGCGAGATATTCTTTGTTATTGATTTCAATTGTGAAATCAAACGGTAAGTTACCATTCATTTTAGTATCTCTTTTTTCTTCTGGTCATGACAGAGAATCGGCTTTCAATTGTTGCTTATAGCGATCAGCTTTGAAAAGATTATACTATCGCTTTAGCCTAGTGTGTTCCCACATTTCTCTTCTACTTATAAGGAAGCAAGTAATATGACCACTTCTGTTAGCATTATGTAGAAAAAAGCATAATCCTTTGAGAACAGATAGAGAAATTTATGTGAAGGGAACACATCAGCTTTCGTCAAGCTGCCTTTTATCTCCTCTCTTTATATTTTTACTACTTCGAAATACGATTATACGGGCATAAAAGGTTCTTAAAGGAAGATATAAAATGATAAGGGCTTTAATTTTGTAACGCATCAACATTGTTTCCTCTTGACAAAATTACACTGAGGTGAGAGGAATGTTTTAAAATAGCAATACACCGCACTATGTTTTGCGCTATTCCATTTTACTGAGTTAACCTAGCGTGTTTTTTATTATCCTTGTTTTTCGAAACTCTTTGCGTTGCATGCGTGGAAAATAATAAACATAAATACCGGACGCACACGGACCTTTTTCTAATTATGCCTCCTACGGGCTCAGGGGTCCTCAAAACATATCTCCGGTGAAATCTCAACATCGAATTTTTTGGTGGAATACAATATTTTCATTGTACATTTACATTTTATGTACATACGTGCTAGAAAAAGTAAAAAGCAGAAACCGAGCTATTTCTTAAAGGCTTATTTTTCTGAAGAAAAAAGTTTTCTGCAGTTTTCTGAAAAAAAAAAAAAAACAAGAGTTTCCATTTCGAGGAAATTTCAAGTAGCAATTTGAGCTTTACACGTTACCACCATTTCGCTCGTAGGTTTTTTTTTTTTTTTTTTAGTCACTCAAATTCCATCTCACCATGTCAGCATATTTTGAGACACCTAGTGGTGGTTTCTTTGATCGGGTGACATTTTTAGTACGCGAATTCGCTACTTTGCGAACGTGGTGATGAGAATTAGTTTGAAGTTCCATAGGGCGGAACACGACTATTAGACGCGAAAATTGTGGAATTGTGTCCAGGAAACTTCTCTTTCCATAAATATCACACGAGACAAACGGCTTTACTTCGATTCCGAAGGAAGTGGCTGAGGATTTTATGTTTGAAAAAAATCCATCGACCTTCGTCGGGATTGGACCCACGACCTATGACACTAGAGGCTAGCATTATAATTGTTACATCAGCAAGGGCAATTTATATTTTTGACCAATAGCAAACAGCCTGAAGATATACAAGCTAAAATAAGCACCCTTTCCCGACCAATCGTGGGAGTGTCAACTAAAAATAAACTCCAATAGCAATTTAAGCAAACAAAACACTGGAAAAAGATACTGTTCATAAAAAACTTATGTTCCAAAGACATTACTTTCTCTACATCTCTACTATAAATTATTGCTAAAAATCTTATTGTTCTATTTACTTAATGCTAATCGAAAAAAAAATAGCAGAAAGGGTCTTATTACTTACTTCCTTGTAAGTAGAAAGAAAATAAGGGAATACACTAGGCTAAAGTGATAGTCAAATTTTTAAAAATAATCAATAGAGCCATTTTTGAGAAAATCAAAACTTTGACATTTTTTCCATTTAAAGGGTAGTTGGGAGTAGGGAGATTTTCTTGAAGATCTTCGTGTCGCATCTTTGGAAGTTACCAAAGTTAAATACGAATTTGGTTTTTAAGGGTGTTTTCGTTTTTGAGCTATGCTGACACACACACACACATACACATACAGAGACGGACACACGTACATATCTCTGAAAATATTATTTTTATTCAGGGGGTCTTAAAACATGTATTTCCTGTGAAATCTCGGTATCAATGCCTTCTGTATGCACTATGTACATGGTACGTGCAGAGAAAGTTTTATTTTCTGAGAAGAGCGTCAGAAGACCGCTTTATTCTGGATTATTTTTATTGAATTTTGCATAACTGGTAAACCGTAAGAGATAGGCAAAAACATAGAACACAAAAAATGTAAATCTCGATAAACACACAATTTATGTCATATACATTTTTTTTCGTTGAGTTGACCGTTTTCGAGATATTCCTTGTTATTGCTTTCAGTTTTAAAATATGTAATACTTTTCTCATATGGGCACTTTACAACACCTAAAGAAACGGATTTCTATACCATAGCAACCATTTTAAAACATTTGACTGTCGGTTTACCGTAGTGTATTCCCTTATTCCTCTTCTAATTTTAAGGAACTAAATAATAACAGTTTCTGCTAGTTTATCTCAATTAGCATGAATTAGATAAAAGAATAAGCTTATTAATAGTAACTTGTCACAGAGAGGTAGAGAAAATCAGGTGAGTAGAGCACATCAGATATGTATAATTCGTAAATCTAGGAGTCGCAGAAGTCTTGTAGAATAGTTAGAATTTCTAACGTTACTGTATAGGATCGATTAGGGAATCTAGAACCTTTTTTTCAAATTGGCTCCCACTTATTAACCCATTTTTGCATGCAGGCTTACACACCCCTGCCTAGCTCCATCGATATTTCGACACTGCAAAGCGCAGGCATTTCTGGAGGTTGGAAAACTTCTCCATAACGTCAACAGATGGGAGTGGTAGCTACATCTCGTCATAGTCGGCCATGCAAATAATATCCCTCTTGTACAGCTAATTCTACGTAAACTAACATTTAGCTAACAATACGTTATATTTGCATAAGTCGTAACACTTAAAATATATTCATGTTTTAAAATCATTTAATTTCTGTTCTTGAAGTGTACGAATTACAATTTATCCTTTTAGTTGTTTCCTTAAAAATTTTAGTATCCCAATTCAAATCAACAACAAGGAATATTTTGGGAATGCTTTACTCCACAAATAAATTGCATATGAATAAAATTGTGTGTTTTAATGTACTTTATATTTTCCGTTTAATAACCTTTTTCAATGTTTTACGTTTACCAGTTTTACAAAAATCATTCAGAATGAGGTCTTCCGAGGCTATTTCCAGAAAATTTCATGATGTATACTTTTCTTTGTAAGTGTATTTAATATACTGTATTTTAATTAAATAATTACAGCCCTTTTCGAGAAAATAAAAAAAAATTGAAAATTTTTGCATGCAAAGAATAGTTTGGTGTGGTGGAATTTTATTGAAATTTTTGTGTCGCATCCTTGGAAAATATTGAACTTAAATACCAAGTTTGGTGATTTAGCGACTTTTGGTTTTTAAGACACATACACTCACACGCTGACATTTTTCTAAAAAAACTTTCTTTTTTATTTAGGAAGTCACAAAACATGTATTTTCGGTGAAAAATCAAGTTTTTGGGTGGAACACGGTACCTTCTCATCTTTTATGTACGTTGTACATACGTACTAGAGAAAGCAAAAATATTGTTACATTCACATGCAGCTATTCTGTAACAAACTAAAGCTACTTATAACTGCTTTTCAAGATAAACATTAACAGAAAAGGAATTTCTTACACATTTGCTTTTATGTTCAAAGGTTATAAGATAATACACTACGCTAAAGCGTAAGTCATATTTTATAAGGGCTAGACGAACTTACATTTCTGTTCTGTTTGACCAGGATGTACGAAATAGAAAAACAAATGACAACTTTATCCACCCCCCCCCCCCACAAGACTGGGGTCCGATGGCTGTTGAGGAACAGAAGGGCTTTGAATCAGATAAATTGCCTGGAATGGACATTGAGTCTGAAGAAGATGATAGGAAATGTAAGTAACATGGATGAAAGAAAAGGATGATGAAGCAGTTGGTCAAAAGAATGATGGAGGATCTGGAGGAAGCTCACCCAAATGCAGCTTCAACCAGCACAAAATTCACATGCGATCACTTGAGATTGAACCCGGACCGCCTAAGTGGGAACTGAGTGGTCTAACCATTTTGCCACGACGCCGCCCCGAAAGTACAAGTATTGGGAACTCTAAACAAGGTAGCCATTGTCTTTGGCGCATTTGACGTTGATGTTCTGCCACGAAAGGGTTGAGGGTTGGATCCCGGTATGGGCATGGATGTTGAGCATATATACAACTCGATTACATATGCTTCCTTCTCGACGTCTCGTTCAAAATAAAGAGGGGCGGGGCGCTGGGGCCTCCTTGGGGGGTTCTCCTCTACCAACCCCGAAATATGTAGAAGAGTAGTAGTATTTATTAAGTTTATAATAACACAAAATTTCCGTCGTACAGTCGCATGGGTTGGCTAAATTTAAAATATTACCTATATATCTATTTAACATATTTCACGACACACACACACACACACACTACAACAATAGAACAACAGACCAGTATAAGAAAAAACACTGTTGATATCATACATATACGAACTCGCACTCACAAACATATACAGATAACTCGGACACCAACTATGTCCATACATATATCTCTTAGTACACGTAAATACTTCCATTAAGTATGTATCCAGGCTTGGCCAGTTCTGGCTGTTTAGAATCAAGACCCAGCATGCTGTCCTCCGTCTGTCTAAAGTTAAAAATAATTCGGCAATAATTTTTCCTAACATCCAACATCTACACGCAATCTGCCAAAATATGCTTCCAGTGTTCCTGATCCCCCATAATGGGTAAATTCTCCTAACTGTTGAATCAACTACCATTTCCACCCTCCGAACCTGAGCCACGCTATTCTTGTTCTCTGTTTTATACCTAATTCTAAAATATATATTTCAATTTTTATTTCATTTTGTAGATCCAATGACAATTTTTTTTTATCAGTACAATACATCAGAATGCAACATAGTGTAAATTGGAGTTAAACTATATTATATATTATCTCCATTACTTTTTAATTTGTTTATTGATGACATTGTTGGAAGAAGACGTGAATGCGCCGAGAGTTGAAGGCGGAAAAAGCAAAACTTTCACTAGTTGTTGCAAATGGAAACCATTCTTACGAAAGATTGTTCTTTTATCTACATCATGCTAATCGAAATAAATATTAGCATAATTGTTCTTATTACTTGCTTCCTTATAAGTAAAAGGGAAATAAGGAAACACATTATCCCGAAACGATAGTCAAATATTTTAAAAACTCGTCTCTATGTGAAACAATCGAGGTTCGGTTCTCTTTGTATGGTCCCGTTTGGGAAAATGAGTATTTTAAAGCTGAAACCAATAACAAGGAATATCTCGAAAACGGACCAGAAAAAACCATGCATATGACATAAGTAATGTAGTTTTTTTTTAGGGGAACTAAGTGTTTGTCTATCTCTTACGATTTACCAGTTATGCAAATTTCAGCAACATTCATCCAGAGTAAAAAATTATTCAGAGGTTATTCCCAGAAAGTTCAAAATATACATATAATTTGTGATGTAAATATCTTTAATATATGACATTTTAATAAAAATCACTGCAGCCACTTTTTAAGAAATCAAAATGTTCGAAAAATTTTCCATGTAAAGGGTAGTTAGGGGCGGGGGGATTTTCTTGAACATTTTCGAATCCTTGGGAGATACTGAACTTAAATTAGTTTAGTAGTTAATGGACTTTTCGTTTCTGAGATATGGTGTCCACATACACACACGGATTTTTTTCAAAAAATGCCTTTTTCGGACTCAAGGGACTTCAAAACATGCTACCGTTGAAATCTCGACATTGAATTTTTGGGTGAAACACAACACCTTTCCTATTCATTATGTACATTGTACATACGAGCTAGAGAAAGTAATAATACCAATTCTTTTGTACTCTGAGGACATCGTTATTCTTTGTAAAACAACAAATGGTATGCAATCTGGTTTAAATGCACTGCAACGATTTTGTAGACGATGAGGCATGGAAGTGATATTCTAAAAACTAAAACATTCGCAGTTAAAAATAGTTACATATACGGTCAGCAGGTAGAGTGGACGTACGACATAACATTTCGATTATCTAGGAGTAAGGTTTGGCATGGCAGGAAAATGGCACAAAAACAAAGTTTGTAAAATACTAAAGGAATTGGACAGCTGTATGAGATATTAAGGCTATTGACCCGGATACCGAAATATGTATCTTTCCCTTTCTCTAATTACTGAGATTAAGTAACAGAGAAAGTGTTTTAAATGTGGAAATAACTCTTGCTGGTCGATATTGCATCTAGATTTGAATACCACTTCTGCAGCCCGGCAGCTTGGCTCTGTGGTTGCCATAGCAACGTTTTCAACCACCATTAAAGGATTACCATTTTGCTTTAAAAATGTATAGAGAAAATGGATGGCAGTGCGTGATAATGACAGACATCAGAGTTTCTCCTGAGCTGATATAAAATTCTGTTTGGCCATTTCCCGAAAATGGCACATTATCAGCATCGTGGCCAAAATAAAATGTTTATCAAAAATGGTAATGCAAGGATGGTGTATATTCGTTCCAGTGGGTTAGCATGCAACGTACCAAGCAGGAAAACTCTATTCAGCTCAAATAGTGACATTACCATGCCTATAATTAAAAAAAAAAATCTGATGTGTTCCATTCACATGACTTTCTCTACATTTCTGCAAGAAATTATTGTTAAAAAGCTTATGCTTCTATTTACTTTATGCTAACTGAGAAAATATTAGCAGAAATAGTCTTATTATTTGCTTCCTTGTAAGTAGAAGAGAGTGTCATTAGTTAAAGTTTACCGCCTGCGGTGCCATTAGTAGTTAAAGCGGGCGTTAAACACTACCAAAAAAAAAATTAGTTAAAGTGATAGTCAAAAGCTGGTTGCTATGTGTCTGAAGTTCTTTTGTTTACATGGACAGTAGTTGACAAAAGTAGGTAGTATAAGTTTTTTAAAGCTAAAGGTAGATTAATATACCACACAAAACATATATGAATATATACATATACTTTTAAAATACTAGTTTATTTTAGATAGCTTTTTATGATATCAGACACTTCTAAGATTTCAGGCATTATGGTTTGAATTGGCCAATATTTTCTTTAAAGTTCTGTCACTATTCTGTTGCTTCTTGAGATATGAAACAGTATGGAATTTAACGTTTAGCATACAGCATCTAGTTTTGTAAATGTGTGTCTTGTACCTTCAACGCAATGTCAATGAAACTATTTCTGCAAGTAGATGAACTTCCGACGAGCGTCCATAAATAAAACTACCTAATTTTCGCAACTATAGCTTCTGTAGTGTGCGGGAAGGTAAAAAAACGCTTTTGGATCTTGAACCAGTAAATACCCACACCTAGCCTACACGTATATCCATTTTATAACCTATTTTACTTTCTCTACAGTGTACATGGTACAAGAGTTATTCTAATTCATACAGTAACAAAAACTCTCTTTTTCTTCAAATAATTATAGTTTCCTTTCAACGTTTGTTGCGACGATTCATACTGTTCGCTATGATTTTTCTTCGAAACTTAGTCAAGTTAGCTCACACTTCCAGTTTAAACTAACTCCGGGCATGCTTCGTTTCCCCTCTTTATACATGTCGGTCACGTGGCAGGAAATTTCCAGAAGCCGTCACACGTGTAAAATACTGCAGGTATCACAAACTCGCTCAGGTGTAATAATCACAGCTGCAATGTCAAAAGTACTTGCCGCCGGCACACGTGTTCACTAACGCAGGTGTAACAATGAATGCCACCAATCATGGATCACTCATGCTCGGCGATTACTGAGACCCATTCCACGACGGAGCTACGGGGCCAGTGTATATTTACTTCGTTAATAATGCTTATGAAATTAAATGCATATATTTTCTTGAATACTGAAGCTTTAGGTTTTTTGTTAACGTAAAAATTCCTGATATTTTACAAACACCAATTCTTTTTCATAAATTAAACACACCATTCTTGATTTTTATTCTATAGAATTTGGTTCTTTCTTTCTTTTGAAATAACTCATTTTGTAAATTTATTCAAAATCTTTCTTTCCGAACTCATACTCACACTTGACACTATTAACCGGAAAAGGTATATTCTTTTTAAAAGTAAACCACAGCGCTTAGAGAAAATTAAACTGGCAGCTAATGGTTCTGGCGCATATAACCTTCACGATATCGCTGGGAGACGAACAGATGGCAATCTGCACTAAACAAATGAATGAGCACTGGAGTCTGTAGATGACGTGCAAGTCAACGAGCATGAAAAACAAATAGCTGATGATCTGATGTGGGAGTTAGAAAGATAATAGAAACCTCCCTCTATTCCTAACGGGATCGAACCCGAGACCGCCCAGACCGCGCCCAGTCGACATATTGACTTTACTGCCTCTTGCCAACCTCGGCTTCGTGAATTGACGATCCTTTGTTTTATAGACGTGCTGATATTATTGCATGTTTTGTGGTGTTATATTAAATTTTGAGAGTACATTTAATATTTTCCATTAACAGATTTGAAAATATCGATATGTCACATTTAAGTAGCCGTATTTAAAGACAAGCATTTATATTTTTGGAATTTAATGTAAACTTTGTCAAAGTTTGAAGTAAATTACGTTTTCAAAATTGAGTAAGGAGAAAATTTAAAAGAGAACATCGGTTGAGACTCAGAGTGACTGTTTCCATCTAATGGATGTAATATAACAAGAATTTCATTTCAACTTTTAGGTGGTGTTATTATTACAAAGAAGAAAATGATGTAGATAATAAACTTCCTAGATTTCAGAGTGAAAGGGTATGGCCAGGAGTAAAACAAAATAGATATGTAACGAAAGATAACTTTTCATTTTTGAGCTATGCTGTCCACTGGCACGCGCGCACACACACACACACGGACACGTTTCTAAAAATATGATGTGTTCTATTCACATGACTTTCTCTACATCTCTGCAACAAATCATTGTTAAAAAGCTTATTCTTCCATTTCTTGGATGTTAATCGAGAAAAAAATTAGCAGAAATGGTCCTTCTACCTGCTTCCTTGTAATGAGAAGAGAAATAAGGGTATACATTAGGCTAAGTGATAGCCAGATCTTTTAAAAGCTGGTTGGCATGTGATTGAAGTGCCTTTAGATGGCCAGGAGTTGACAAAGTCCCGTATGAGAAAAGTGTAAGTATTTTAAAGCTGAAACCATTATCAAGGAATATCTCAAAAGCAGTCCACTCCACGAAAAAAAATGTTTATAACATAAATCTATGTTTTAACGAGCTCTACATGTTTTTATAGTAAGTTTTTGTCCATCTCTTACGGTTTACCAGTTGTGCAAAATCCAGTAAAATTCATCCAGAATAAAGAGGTCTTCAGAGGCTATTCTCAGAAAATTCAAGACATAACTTTTATTTGATATGTAAATATCTTTAATATACGATATTTTCATCAAAATCCTTAGAACCACTTATGATAAAATCAAAAATTTCCAAAAAATGTTCCATGTAAAGAGAAATTCGTGTCACACCCTTGGGAGATGCTTAACCTAAATATCAAAATTTATGTTTAATCGAATTTTCGTTTTAAGCTATGCTGTCCAGACACACACACACACACACACACACACACACACACACAGACAGAGAACTTTTTTTAAATGCGTTTTCGGAGTCAGGGAACTCAAAACGTATATTTCAGGTGAAATCTTGACATCGAATTTTTGGGTGCAATACAATACCTTGTCTATGCACTATATATAAAGAAAGTATAAATAATTGTTTAATTTTTCTCAAATTCGGTGAAATTTCACATTTCACTTGTAAAATTCCTTGGTAATGGTATTGCTTCTTAGCAAATTTGATACAGCAACTCGAGGATGAATTTGGTAACCCTTCCTCCGGAGTTGTATATAAGGGAAGAAAGCAGGCAGATGGAAATCACACACAGGGAAAGTAACTGCTACGGTCCGGGAACTGGGCGGGGGGGGGGGTTCACAAGGGCGATGTGAGGGGACATAGCAGTTCCCCCCTACGTCACAAACAAAACACACTGCTCCAACTGCTACGAACAGCGAAACAAGGGAAGTTTTTCTATTTAAAGTTGGTTACTTTATTTTACACTAAGGGCTCATAGAAGTGGAAAAAATAAAGTTCTGCCAGAGGGTTTAATGATGTCCCTGGTTTGTCTCGCTTCGAGGTTCGGATCTTGTCACATGCCAAAAAGTTTCAGTTCTGTGCTGGAGAATGTTTTCTTGTATCTTTAAAACTCAAACTGAACGCTTGCTTTTAGTGCCTTGGTCTCTTACAGCTATAATGTCGAAACAATGAATGAGGTTGTAAATGTACGCAAAGGCTTGTACTGTAGTTGCGTTCGTAGCATTTTATGCCTTGCTGTCTGGTGTTTGGTAAACATTTCCAGTGCAGTTTAGCTCAAATATTAAGGGGACAAGCTACTCTGGAATGGTAAAAAATAACATTGCTTGTTTTATACACTAATAAAACCTCTATTATTTCTAGTTTCAGAAAATGTTTACTTTTGGGGGATTAAGAGGATGCTAATCTGCATTTCTGCATTTGTATCTTTAAATTCAGTTTTCTCAAAACAGCATTTTTGATACTTAACTACCTTTTTCTGAGAAACTATAAGAGCTGGAAAGTTTAAATTTTCAGCAAATATATACAACATACAGTTGAAGTTTTTGAACCACAATCGTGACGTTATATATTGATCATATTATGAAAGCAACGATATTGCAAATTTTCCACATTTTTACTTTCTTGAGTTTGCGAATATATTTCTTTTTTAATTTATACTGCAATTGTATCATATCTAAATAATTGAGTTTCAGAAGATAGCTGATTCTACTAAGAATAAGCCTGCAAAAGTGTGATTCTGTATTGCAAGCAGTATCAGAGAAAAAGGCACAAGCTTTCATATGTTTTAAGACCAAGTTTTATTACTTTTCTGATGAATAAAATAATTTTTATAGAGTCAACTACATAAGTTATTAATGCAAACAAGCACTTGAAATAATTGTAATGATTTATAAAATAATGCATACAAATTTCTGGAAAAACAATTGAATACTTTAATAGCAGTGGTAATTCAACTCACTTAAGGTGTAACTGCCGTATGTTGAGGTTACATTGTCCCCTTAAAGCGCCAATGGAATGGCCGAGATTATGCAATTTCAACAAATCGCGGCCATCTGACCGTAGCGATACTGTCGAAATATCTTATCGCAGCTGATGGTCATTTCTTTGAAATCTTGTCGCACCTGACGTTCGTCTGTTTAATTCAGGAAGCAGTGAAGGGAAAAAAAAAAAAAAAAAAAACATTCGGTAAATAAACATGGTCGAAAGCATCATCTACTACCTCTTTTCCAAACAAGCTCTTCTTATAAAAGATTATTCTTTTTTCCACATCATGCTTATCGAAATTGTCTTATTACTTGCTTCCTTGTAAGCAGAAGCGAAATAAGAACATACACTAGGCTAACGCGATAGTCAAATGTTTTAAAATCTGGACGATGTGTGAACAACTGAGGTTTGGTTTGCTTTACGTTGCGAAAGGTGACCCCATTTGAGAAAATTTATATAGTTTAAAATTGAAACAATTAACAAGGAATATCTCGGAAACGGTCTGCTCTAAAAGAAAAAGAATATTAAATAAATTGTGTATTTTAACAAGATCTAAATTAATATGTATTAAGTTTACTTATTTGTTACGGTTCACTAATTAGGTTATTCTCAGAAATTTCAATATATACATTTTATTCGTGATGTAACTATCTTTAATGTAGGTTATGAAATTGTTAGAGCCATTTTCCAGAAGAAAGATGAGTGTTACACTCACATGACTTTCCCTAGCATCTCTTAAAACAAACTTCCTACAAAATATTGTTCTAATTTTTACACAATATTAATCGAAATAAACCTTAGCAGAATGTTCTTATTGCTTAGTTCCTTATTAGTAGAAGGCAATCAAAGAAATGCGCTATATTACTTTATCAAATGTTTTAAAATCTGTCGTTATGCGATTGTCATTGTAAATTGCTTCGTTGCTTGGCTTTGGTTATTTTTCTAAAAATAGTTTTTTGTACTCTGAGGGATGGTCTTAAAACTGCATTTTTGTGAAATCTCAATATCGAATTCTGGGTGGAATACAATACTTCCACTCTTTACTACACCTAAAAGAAAATGTAATACTATGATCTGTGAACGTCTAAAATATACATTAGATGAAGTTTCATTACGACTTGGATGAGGTTAAGTCTAACAAATAGCAAGGCAGTTTATGATAGTACATTTGTGTGCAATTCCGTATTCAAACTGGAATTAAATTTGGTGTGATTTTGCAGAGTTGCCATAGTAATTCAAGCTCTCCTACCAGATGTATAGAGTCTTTCAAAAGTAAATTCATTTCAAAAGTAAATTCAAACCATTGTATATATAGATAGAAGAAAGGCATCATAGTATTGGGAAAATAAGGTGATTTACACAACATTGGGAAGATGTCCGCCGTATTTTCAAATATTTTTTATTTAAGTTCCTTTATTGCAAGGTGGACAAGGCTTAGTATTCTGCGACACGGATTTGTGAGGGGTGTATTGGATCGATTTATGAGGGGTGCGTTAAGTAATACATCTGATGCATTCCATTTACATGACTTTCTCTACGTCACTGCAACTATTTATTGTTAACAAGTCTATGCTTCTATTTACTTCATGTTAAAAGAGAAAAAAATAGCAGGAATAGTATTATTCCTTGCTTCTTTGTAAGCAGAAGCGAAATAATGGAGTACCGTAGGATAAAATGATAGTCAAAAGCTGGTTGCTATGTGACTGAAGTTCTATGTGCTGTTTCACAGATGTTTCTTCTACTGATTTCCACATTCATTTAGAGAGGCTTCTTAACATTACATCTGAAATATCGCCCAGTTTATCCTCTGTTAAAAGTTTAGGCCTACCGCTTTTCGGACCATCATGCACAAACCCGGTTTCACGGAATTTAGTAATTAAATCTGTCACGTATCGCGATGAGGGCATATCGAATGTGCAAAACGTTCAAGAAATTTATGTTTTATATTTTCTGAAATCTTATCACCATCAAAGAATAAGTTTTCTCTTCAATGGTTAACATTTTGACTTCGTTTCACAAGCACAACCACAAAGTATTGACTTCAAGCACACAGTCATAACAGTATTATTTGAGTAGAATAAGGGAGGAAAAACCTGCTCAAAGAAATGCTCCGTTACCAGCATACCCATAGTTAAAATTGTCCGGGTTCACTGCGGAGACACATTTGAAACACCCGATATAATTCCACGATATACAATGGACAGTATTTTACAGATAATGTCTTACAATATTGTCAATTTCTTGCGAGATGACAGCTTTCATTTGTAGTGGGGTTGTTGGGCCGGATTAAAATCTGGAGATCGTGGAGGCCACATCGTTGGGTAGTGCGTACAGCTCCAAACATTTATGTAACTCCTTGTCTTGCAAGGGTGTAAATGTGTGTTGGTTGCAAGAAGATTGTTTTTATATCGTGATTCCTCAGTCTAAAAACAACGAAGTTCTCTAGTAATGTAGTAGTCCCGTTTTCTGTAATAGTCTAATACCATTAATGTTTTCTTCGAAGAAATATGGGCCAGTAATGAATTTTGAATTGAAGCCACACCATACAGTAACTTCTAAACCATGAAGACTTTATTGAATTAAAAGTCTGAAGCTTTTTCTGACCACAGTCTACAATTAACCGTGTTAACTTGACTGAGAAAGGATGAATATAGAATCGGCGAAGTGCAGTGGTAAAGAGATATCTAAGGTAATTGCAAAACAAAATGGAACCATACACTCCTGTCTGGGACAACCATCATGATCTAGAACAGTTCATTATGGCAAGTCACCTTGTGTTCGTGACAGTCGTCAAAACACACATACACAAGATGGTATCGTATTACTGCATCATAACTGATCACGCACACGTCACTAGCTGTGAACGTAAAGGTTAAATTGTTGCACGCCAAAGTGCCCAGAAAATACGTTCGTAATATTCTTACGCAAAAATTCCCAAGTCAAGTGTATAAATGAATAAATAAAAATCTGCGTTGTCACTTCCCGGTACCTAATTACTTAAACCGGGGCTTGTATTCAAAGTTTTAATATTTATTTCCTATATCATTATTTCATTATTTTACAGATAATTTTAAAATAAATATTATTCTACTAATATTAAGCTATAATTTCCAAAACTATATAGGTAATACGAATCATTTAAATTCGATTTTTAAAGTAATATTTTATATGTTTAAGCTCTCTTTTAACTAACTCAAATGTTTTCAGATGTTCACCTATTAATTTATATATTATAACTTCATTTTACATTCATTTTAACTTTTCTTATTTATAATTTTAACATTGTTAAAACGCATAAGCTTGCTTCTATTTACTTCAGGCCAATAGAGAGAAAATTAGCAGTATTTTATTGCACCCAAAACATTCCATTCCGAAATTTCACCGTAAATACATGTTTTGGGTACCCCTGAATCCAAAAAAAGATTCAGGTCTGTGTATGCGTGCGTATATGTGTCTATGGGCAGCATAGTTCAAAAACGAAAGTCGTTAAATACCAAACTTGGAAAAATTTCGAAAATTTTAATTTCATCAAAAATTGCGCTAAGGATTTTTAAAGTATATCAAAGAATTTTTACCTGAAATATACATCTTGAATTTTCTGGGAATAGCCTCTGAAGACTACTTCATTCTGAATGACTTTTACGGAATTTTGCATAACTTGTAAACCGTATGAGATAGACAAAACTTATTTAATAGAAAATGTAGAGCTCGTTGAAATACACAATTTATGTAACATACATTTTCTTCGTGGAGTGGATCGTTTTTGAGACATTCCTTGTTATACGTTTCAGCTTTAAAACTTAATAGCTTTCTCATACATGAATTTGTCAATGCCTGTCCATACAAAAAAAAGGAATTCACTCACATAGCAACCGCTTTAGACTAATACTTTAACCTATGCTACTTCATTTCCCTTTTACTTACAAGAAAGTAATTGATAAGACCATTTCTGATAATTTTTTCTCGATTAGCATGAAGTAAAAGAATCTTAAGCTTTTTAACAATAATTTGTTGCAGAGATAAACAAATTTCATGTGTTCCATTCACATGACTTCTTTACATCATTTATTTAACCAAGCTAAATATGAACCTCGCATTCCACTTTTTCGTGGTTTTCCGTCGTTGGCGAGGTGAATGCTGAGGTGGTTTGTCTAATACGAATTTCTTTTTCCTTATTTCCTACCATTTGGCTTTCATATTCATGTTTCAGATAGCTTAGGAAAGGTATAGGTAAACCCCAACACACTTCACACGCTACCTGTAAAGTCAGCTTAGCTTAGAAATTGCGTACAGCGATCAGAAAATTTAAGGGTTAATTTAGGGTCCTGAAGTGAAATTCGTCGCCCTCCATGGTGTGGTTGTTTCCATGCTAGCCTGTAATACCCGCAGTTTTGCTAACTCTCGGAAATGTTACCACTTTATTAACAATGTCACTAGGTGGCAGCCTAAACAAAATGCTTCAAATGCCGACAGATGGCAGACTGTACAATTCAGTTACTCGTAGATTAATAACATAAATATCAGAGCGGATATATGTCAAAGCTGCTTATGATATTCAAGAAAAGATTAATTGTTGATAGTACAGAGGTATATGAATCAGAAACTTCTGTATTTAAAAACTACCACATATAATGAATATTGTTCCTGAACCCTAAAGGTCAGAGTCGTGGAGGTATAAAAACCAGCCTCATACCAAACAATCCCGTAAATGTGAAAATACAAAATAGGTAAATGTCAACCTATTCCACTACCAGTTTTCTGTAGCAGGGGAATACCAAATACACTATATCAAAGTCTAAAGCTCCTAGTCGTCCTCCGTGGTGTAATGGTTACCATGCTAACTTCGTATACCCAAGGTCGCGGCTTCAAACCCGGCGGAGGACGATGGATTTTTTCGGGCGTAAAAATCCTTAGCATGGCTTCCTTCGGAATGGAAGTAAAGCCGTGGGTCCCGTGTCATAGATTTACGGCACGTAAAAGAACCTCAAGCCTGATAAGAGAGGCCTCTGAGCAAAATTAAGCGGTCTTTCACGCCCAGTATAGAATGGGACGCTGAGAACCATAGCAGTTAAACACGCCATTTCCATTTCATTTCTAAAGTTCCTAATTCATTAATTTGAACAAATACGCCACTTTTTAGCTGCATTTTTGGAACTTTATTTTCCCCGTTTTGTTTCACTATCAATAAAAATTGTGTAGCAAGGCCTAAAGGAACTGGATATTTTGGTATGGTGCTAGTTATAGAACATAATGTCATATATCTTTCAAAACTCGTCTAAAACTTTAAACTGTTATTATAATATTTGAGCGGAAAAGAAACAAAAACAAAAGAAGTATGCTCAGAGTAGTATTTGGTCACAGCGAAAAAATTTAAAAAAAAAAAAAAAAAAAAAAAAAAAAATCACATAGAAAAAAGTGTAGTACTCAAAGTGCACATAATGGGCATGTGGGGCTTTACGGGGCTGCTGTTCTGAGGGACCGGTTTTTAGCCGCACGAATCGGTCAGGTAAACGAGCCGGGATGGGCTCTACCGGTGGCCCCTGTTAACTTCATGTCGGAGTCCCAATATAGAGCATTGGGAAATTCAAACCAAGACAAATGGATGCGGTTAATCCCATAAAAACTTCATAAATCTGTGTTTCAGCGAGACCTACACATTTTTTATTAAGTGTTTTTGGCGTACTTTTTTCCATAATGTGAAGATTTTTTCAAAATTTTAACAGAAATTGAAAATATTCATGTTATTATTAATGCAAAAAACTTTGATATTTTATTGATGTCAACTTGTTTAAGTTATTATGCAAACATTGCACGGAGCGTTACCATGCATGCATATTTCAGATACAAGTTAGAAGTGGATAAAAGAAATAAAAGTAAAGAAAAATAAAGAAAGAAAAATAGAAAGAAATTGAGCCTAACTGAACAAAATTGACCTTCCGTCGCGCACTAGAACAAGGAAATTGCCCATGTTGTCCCAGTTCTTTTTGTTTGCCAGTATTTCCCAACATGCCAATCTGACTCTATCAGGATTTAAACATTTTTCTTTCAGTTTAATTGTTTGTTGGCTCTCCCACTGCGACTATTCCGACAAAACGTGCAATCATTCTTTATCCTAACCACAGAATGGGCAGATTCTCCTACCCCTCATTTTCTGTGTCCTGCAATCTCCCAGGCTAAACCATGCCATCCCTGATCTTTCCTTTCTTCCTATATGCCTCTTTACCCAAAGTAGAGGGTATAGGGTAGAGCATGTTAACAACGGAGGACACCTTGGTAACTGAGACCAGTACTGATTCATTGCGACCTACCACCCCTTCCCCCGGGGAAGGGATGATAGGTGGGTAAACTACAGGTCAGCACACAGGTAACGACGGAGCTAAGCTCAGAGACGCTCGGAAGTCCATAACAGCTCACTAGATGGCAACCTTGACGCACCACGGAGGCTATACAAGCGCCGGGAGGCCGAAAGGAGGCCTCTTCAACGACGCCTAGCCTCAACCAGGGGAAAGAGTCTCTCTCAGAGCAAGTAACCGTACCATTTGTCTGCAAAGCTCTGAAAGATGAAGAAGGGAAATGAAATGCTGAGGAAAGGAACCTGGTAGATATACAAAACCCCAACATTCGCCTAAGCAGTCCCAGGAAAACCACGTATAAACCCAGGGCTAGAGTGCACGATCAACTAGGAGCGAACCCGGACCCTCCGAATGACAGTCCCAGACGAAGCCTGAGCCACCCAAGTCAGTTTCATTTCGTTTGTTAGAGTTAGTGTGTTTAATTTTACAACTCGGTTCAATTTTCTTATCTTCTTTAGACACCTTTCCACATGTTTTTGTTATTTGTTTTACCGCTTTGCCATACTGACCACATGCCTATTCTTCTCAAACCTCTTTCGATTTCAGCAGCTCAAAACTTGGTAGACAAGAAAAATAATTAGTTTAATGAAATGGATAAAACTAGTTTTGAGTAAAAAAAAAAAAATGAACCATGGTAAGAGTGTTTATTTTTTATTTTATTTATTTACTTATTTATTTTTATCTTTGTATCTCATAAAATACGCTGGAATTAGGTGACCTTAAAAATCAAATTAACAATGTAATAAATTATTGTTAAAAACTAATTCTCATATCTACATCATGCTAATCCAATTAACATTAGCAGAAATATTTTCTTGTAAGTAGAAGGGAAATATGGAATATACTTAGCTAAAGAGATAATACATCTTTTACAAACTGGTTGTCATGTGGACGAAATCCGTTTCTTTGCATTGCAGGAGTTGACAAATTACCGTATGAGAAAATTTTTTTAAAACTGAAACCAATAACAAGGAATATCTAAAATTGAAAATTGGTGAGCTCAACGAAAACACTGCATATGACATAAATAGTCCTTTAACGTAATCTATATTTTTATATAGTAAGTTTTTGCCTTTCTGTTACAGTTTACTGGTTAGGCAAAATCCAGCAAAATTCATCCAGAATAATGACGTCTTCAGAGGCTACTCCCGGAAAGTTCAAGATATATATTTTATTTTTCATGTAAATATCTTTAATATGTTTTAATCAAAATTATTAGAGCCATTTTAGAGAAAATCAATATTTTCGTAGTTTGGGGTGAGGAATTTTTCTTAAAATCTTCTTGTGTTATCCTTAGAAGATACTAAACTTAAATACCAAGATTGGTATTAAATTTATTTTTTGTTTTTGAGTTATCGTGTTCGCAGACACACACACATACAGGGACGTTTCTCTAAAAAGTTTTTTTTTTTGGATACAGGGAACCTAAAACGTGTATTTCCGGCGAACTCTCGTTACATTTTCTATACACTATGTTAAAAGTACGTGTAGAGAAAGTAAAAAAGTATCTAAGTGTAATCAATAACAATTTTTGGATCGACTACAATTGTTCTTCCTCTGCTGCGTGACAGAGTAGGTAAAAATGCACCAAGGGTGTCATAAAATGAAAGTTTAAGTGCTTTCTTTTTGTAACTTGCATTCATTTACAACACATAAAGCTCTCATTTATTCGAATGCTCAATTGTTTGTACTCCCAGTAATGTTGGCACCTTTGATCGATAACAGTTGCTCATCACGTCACGAGCCTTTACCAACTCTAGCAGGTAAGTGTTCAAATTGCCGCAGTGCTACCAACACATGCAACATGATGAAATCTCTCACTGACGCTATTCCATTAGAACGACTTACTTTTTTTCCTTGCCCTCCCGGACGTCTATTCATAACGTTATCTTGAGCTCTAGAAGGTTCTGTACTAATTCGTGTGCAGAGACGGTTACTGCAATCTATAAATACTCCAAGCTCGCCAACCCTTGAGCACTAAAGACCTAAGGAATTATTAAACTAAATGTGAACCATTAAGGGTTTAGGAATTATTCAAGCGAAATAAGACTGTACCTTCCCTCTTATCTTAGACTAAGTTCCAGTCCATTTTGTCTTTAAGGAAGCAGAGTTCCGCTTTCCTTGCAAGTGTTTTTATCTTCAGCCACTTTTTAATGCCATTCCGTTGCGAACCCAGCAGGGTAATTTTGTTTTACGACCCCCACTTCCGGACTTTAGCCCCGCTCATTGCTAATTGTTCTTTGGGATGATTTGTTTCCCGACAAAGATGAGATATGACGGTCTGCGCCTAAAACCTTCTTCGCCATATCGAGAAGATATTCTCTCGACCATCAAAATTATCATGCGCATAAACAGATGTATAAGACATTTTTACTTTCTCTATACGTACTATGTACATAGTGTATAGAGAAGGTATTGTATTGCACCCAAAAATTCGGTACCGAGTTTTCACCGGAAATATATGTTTTGAAACCCCCTGAATCCAAAAAAAGCATTTTTAGAAAAATGTCCTTTATGTGTCTGTGGCAGTATAGCTCAAAAACGAACAGTCCGTTAAATACCAAACTTGGAATTTAAGTTCAGTATCTTCCAAGGATAGGTCGTCTCCTTAGCGCGGTGGTAGCGCAGCTGCCTACCAAGCGGGAGACCTGGGTTCGATCCCCAGTACCGGCGTGGGGATTTTTCCCCCGCTGGGAGACCTGGACCGGGGTGCACTCAGCCTCGTGAGGTCCCTGGGGGGGCCAATTGAGGAGCTACTTGATGGAGAAGTAGCGGCTCCAGGTCGTGAGGACCGCATTAACCGGCCGGGAGGGGCTCGAGGCGCTGACCACGTCTCACCCTCCAATACTGCACCCCATCCATGACGTCTGTAGTGGACCGAGATGGGGGACGCAGCGGCCGGGCGGTAGGCCACGGTAGGCCAAGGCTCCCCGTGAGCTGTCGTGCCATGGAGTTATGTTAGTTATCTTCCAAGGATGCGACAAGAAGATTTTCAAGAAAATCCTCACACTCCCAACTACGCTTTACATGGAACAAGTTTTTGAAAATTTTTATTTTCTCAAAATTGGCTAACGATTTTGTTTAAATGTCGTATACTAAAGACAAACAAAATGTATATCTTGAATTTCCTGGGAATAGTCTCTGAAAACACCTTTATTCTGGATGAATTTTGCATAACTGGTAAACTGTAAGAGATAAACAAAAACTTACATAACAAAAAATGTAGAGCCCGTTAAAACATACAATTTATGTTATAGACAATTTATTCGTGGAGTTGGTCGTTTTTGAGTTATTCCTTGGATTGGTTTCAGATATAAAATACTTATACTTTTCTCAAATGGGAATTTGTAAACTCCTGTCCATAAAAACCAAGGAACTTCACTCACATAGCACCTAGCTTTTGACCATCACTTTACTCCCTTATTTCCGTCTACTTACATGGAAGCAAGTAATAAACGATTTCTGCCAATTTTTTCTCAATTAACATGAAGTAAATAGAAGAATGAGCTTTTTAACATTAATTTGCTGTAGAGATGTAGAGAAAGTCATGTGAATGGAGCACATCAAAATTGTATTTGTACTAATTTATTAATGTCTTCTTATATTCAAGTATTAGGCCACATAATAAATATAATTGATTTAAAAATTGCAGCTACTTTTACAGAATAAATAATCATTTAAGTTATTATATAATACATGTGTTCCAAACTTTATATAGCTTTTCCTCCATGTAACAATTTTTATACTTTGGGGTAAAATTTTTTGCAGTAAATATTAATAGAATATGGCTACAATTTTCACGATATGTAGACTATTTTCTTGTTAAAGAAAACTGTGCATTGGTTGGATGATTATACTCATACCTACGAGCATATGATCGTTTCTTTGTAATTATTAGTAATAATGTTTTTTAATCTGTTCTAAATATAAAAAATATTCATATTTATAATAAGTATTAATAATTTGGAAAACAAACCTCATAGAAAAATTAGCATACCAAATTTCGGGCCTCTACTTTAATTCTTAACTACAAAACATCTGTCTTTTATTACTATTAAATTCTTTCAAAAATATAATAAATCATTTAACTACAAAGATATTTAATCTAGAGCAATGAAACTTATACCAACAATGTACCCGGGCAGGTGTAATTTATTCAAAAAATTTCATTAAAATTAGTTGATTAGGGAAGTAAGTCCACTTGGTACGGGAGTGTCCCCTTAAGAACATTGGGAGTGAAATTTTGAAAAAAATCGAAAATTTCTTCATATAAGAACTAGTTTTTGGAAGATTTGTGCCCCATAGAGAATCAACATTTAGCTCTCTTCACCTTGCTTCGGGTTCTACAGTCATTTAAAGATCTATAAAATATCTGTTTCCTACCATATTATTTCATTTGAGTTTTTCTCAACACTACATTCTCACACTTACTAAATTTTGATTTAAATACAAATAAAATTTCACAATATCTATTGCTATATTACAAATTACAAATGACAAAATTATCCAAAATCCAATAATAATTTTTCAAAAAGATATATTTTAGTAAAAAAGTTTAATTTTAGATTAAAACTTTCAACTTTTTTAAAAATTATAATAATTCAGTAATCAAAGTTAATAAAATACACCCATTTTTTTCGTTATACTGAAAATGCCAAGCAATTTTCTCAAATTTTGAGGTCCTTTTGTTTAAGGGCAATCGCTCACAATTTTATTAAGTAATTAATATATTGCAAATTATTTATACATTCTAATTAACATTTGGTATTCAAATTAATATAATATCAATGAAATCATAGTAGAAGTTTAAAAGGTCTGTATAGATATGGAGATTTGAAATTTCAATCCCAATGTGCCTTAAAGATTTCTTCCCGTTTGGACAATAATGTTTTGGGATTGTATTTGTGCGCATGTGATGCGGATGTTCTTAGCAAGAGTTTTCATTTATAATTGGTTTATCATGTCTTTGTGTTTTGACCCATTTGTGCATCTATATTTTATATCATATAAATTATTCATCATAAAAAGTTTTAGTGCATGAGCCATTGATGTACGTGAATATTTAAATCTACAAGTCGAGGTCACAAAAAGTGCAAGGCTTTTCTTCAATTAATAATTCATACGAAGTTAGAGTAGGAGTTGATTTATTCGATTTGTTAAGACTTTTTCTAGATAATTACAGAATTTATTATTAGTAACTTCTGTTTCAACAATATTTATATGAATTTGAGTTAATTTTGAGTATGATTTAAAAGAAATTATACCTTTATCAACATTTAGACAATTAGGTTGAATAATAATTTTATCTTATTATATTATCTTTAATAATAAAAATTAATGTGCCATGCTAATATCTAGATAAACATTAAATAATCTTACCACTTAGCCGTTTTAGGTCCAAGGAAAATAAGAGAATAACTAGGGGCTAAAGCGATAATCAAATATTTAAAGAGCTGATTGCTGTGTGATGGCTTTGTAATTCGGTACACTTTGTTTAATCAAGAGTAAAAAAATCCTTACAAAGCTTATACTTCTGTTTTACTTCTTACTTCATACTAATCGAGATAAATATTAACAAAAATGATATAATTATTTTCCTTCTGCCTACAAGGAAAATAATGAATTGCACTAGGCTAAAGCGATACACTAGGTTAAAAATCTTTTTGAGCTGGTCGCTATATGATGGCTTCTGTTTTAAAAAATTGCACGACGAGATCCCATTTGATAATAGTGTAGGTATTCGAAAATGTTGACCTATAACGAAGAATATCTCGGATATGGTAAATTCCACAAAAAGGTTTCTTATATGCTGAAGTAATTTGCGAGTTCTAAAGAGATCTACATTTTTGTAGTAAGATTTTTCTCTATCTCTTGAAGTTTATAAGATATGCAAAAATCATCTAGAATGAAGAGCATTTCTAATACCCTTTCAGGGTTGATATCAAGTTTGGTTTTTAACGGATTTTTTGTTTTTGTCCTAAAGTTATTCACGGACATGTACACGTAATTCTTTTAAATGCTTATTTTGGATTTAGGGGTCTTCAAAACATGCTTCTCCGGCAACATTTCGATATCGACTATTTAGTTGGAATGCAATACCTTCTCTGTGTACTATGTGCATAGTACCGAGTCAGGTGGCTCAAGCATTTCGTGTGCGACTGGCATTCTGGAGCTCGTGCGATCGATCCCCACGTCCGACTTCTCTGACCAGGGGGTGTCCCGGGCTATTAGTCAAATTCCGGGGAGGTTTCTTCATTCCCGCGAGATTCCTGTCCCTTCATTTCATCTCCATTTTATCTAACCGGTCTCTTTCAGTGCCGGCAAGGACTGCGGTAATGGTATCCTTCCGTGGTGGTGACTGCGCTCTAGAAATATACCTCTGGGTGATGGGATGGCGTTGGAAGTAATCTGTAGACCAAGAGAGTTCGGCCAGACCTGGGGCTTGGGCTCCTATCGCTCCCCGCGACAAGATGAACAGCTTTGAATATGTTAAGGTCCCTCCATTATGGCTCTACCCCGACGTCCAGTTTCGGCCGCCAGATGAATTTGTTCTCTTCTCATCCTATCCTCCACTGGCTGCAGTGTGGAATCCCCCCCCCCCACACACACACATACACAATGCGCATGATAGAGTAAGCAAGAATGTATTATTATTATTTCCACTCAGGGATCTCCAACGTTATGTTTCCAGGGAATATTCATCGAAATTTTGGGTGTAGTCCATGGGTGGCCATTCAGGGAATCATGATTACAGCTCAACCGTTGCCTCCCCTGACGTCAGACCTAACCCCTCCCATTGTTTCTCTGTCTGTAGCCAGTACGCACATGGTAGTGACGGATTGTCTATTGTACATGCCTCACTCAAAACTGTCAAGTTATCCATATGAGGGTTTGATGCCTTATACAGAAGTGAGGTTGCTAAGCAGAGGTAAATTGCGATCACATTTTCCCACTTTGAGAAACACAATATTGGAAGTCATGTGTCAAGTCATCTGTTTGTGATAATTACTATCTTATTATTCTTTATTTAGTTTTTACTTTCTCTATACGTACTATGTACATAGTGTATAGAGAAGGTATTGCATTGTACCCAAAAATTCGATACCGAGATTTCACGATTTTGACACCACCTGAATCCAAAAAAAGCATTTTTAGAAAAACGTCCGTGTGTGTCTGTCTATGTGTATGTGTGTGTGCCTGTGGGCAGCATAGCTCATAAACGAAAAGACCCTTAAATACCAAACTTGGTATTTAAGTTCCATATCTTCCAAGGATGCGTCACGAGGATTTTCAAGAAAATCCTCCCACCCCCAACTATCCTTTACATGGAACTTTTTTCGAAAATTTTGATTTTCTCAAAAATGGCTCTAATGATTTTGATTAAAATTTCATATATTAAAGATATTTACTTAACAAATAAAATGTATATCTTGAATTTTCTGGGAATAACCTCTGAAGAGTACTTTATTCTGGATGAATTTTACGGAATTTTGAATAACTGCTAAACCGTAAGAGATGAACAAAAACTTACTGCACGAAAAATGCAGAGCACGTTAAAACACACAGTTTATGTTAATACATTTTTTTTCGTGGAGTTCATCGTTTTTGATACTTTCCTTGTTTTTGGTTTCTACTTTGAGAAACATACTTTTGTCATACAGGAATTTGTCAACTGCTGTCCATACAAACAAAGAAACTTCAGTGACATAGCAACCAGCGTTTGACTATCACTTTAACCTATGATACTCTCTTATTTTGCTGCTACTTACAAGGAAGCAAGTAATAAGACTATTTCTACTAATCTTTTCTGATTAGCATGAAGTAAATAGAAGTATAAGCTTTTTAAGAATAATTTGTTACAGAGATGTAGAGAAAGTCATGTGAATGGAACACATCAGATTTTTTTTTACTTAAAGCTGTCAATTTTGGTAATCCTGGGATTATTAGATTGGTGACCTGGTTTCCCTTATTGACATAAAAGTTTCTTTACGAACCATATTTATTATACTTATCTCTAGCATTATTATTGCTCTTATTACTCTGATTATTGAATTATTATAAGATTTAATGCTAGGCGTAAACTGCTGTCTCAATGTGGTTTAAACTCTACGAATAAATATGTTGAATGAATGAATAAATGTATTTATTTAAATACCAATGACATACAGTGATCTCCATAAATCGCGCATGTCCATATACCGTACGTGCTTTTGTAATACACAAAATAATAAGCAATATAAAAAACAAAAATTAAAAAAACAGTGAACATGAAAATAAATATACAAACGTAATCAATTATAGTGTCTTAAATTTACACAATAAACCGTATTCTGATGCATTCCTTCTTCTGCAGCTCTTCGCAGATGGGGCAGATTCTCATACCATTTTCATCATTAATATTTTCATCCGCCGTATTATCAGTCTAATCCACATTGTTGAATGAGTTTTGTACTTGTTTTAATTCACACTCCATCCCGATTTTAGCCAAAACTGTATTTCCGTACATTGAGCAATTGTTTGCTGTCTGTTAGTATCGCAGAGGCGTTTCTTAACCTCTCTCCAAACACTCCGTCTATTTCCCTGCCCCGTATTCCAAATATATTCCATCTAAATGGTTTGAAAACCTTTCTAATTAGAGATCGGTCTCCGTAAACGATTTTCATCCAGTATTTGAGAGTGAGAGGCGAGTGGTCTAACCACTCGGTCACGGTGCGGTCGAACATATCCAATGCCGACTTGCGATGTTGTAAGTACATTGAAGTCACGAGCTTCATTATTATTATTATTATTATTATTATTATTATTATTATTATTATTATTATTAATGTCAGTGTTATTTAAGTGTTTTTCACACAAGCCGTAATTTGAGACCACCTTGTGGTTTACCGGGAAACATGCGAGTCAGTTGAGGAATTTAATGTCCTGCCGGGATGTTGCTACGGTAGGTCCGTGGTTCAAATCCCAGCTATGGCATTGAACTTGTCAATCTGACTCTACCGATCCAACTCCTGTCCTACACACGACTTGTGTGAAAACACAATTAAATTGGCAAGTTAGAAATTATTAACTTAAGTTATGACTTGATTATAGTTTCTGAATTAGAAGATGTTTTATGAGTGGTGAATTCTTCAATATGATATCTTGTATGGTTTTCGTAGTCTGCTTATCCTCCTCTTATGTAGACGTCAGAAACCTGTTGGGGAACCAAAGGCACGAAACCACTGAATGGAGAACCTGGAACGAGTGTTCGACCCGTAGCCAGGCATAAGTGTGAGGAAGTGAAATACAAGTAAAATGAATGATAGGAAAGGTGACGATGTAGCAATTGGTAGAATGAGTGGCGGGGGAAACCGGAGGTCCCAAAGTAAACCCGCCCAGACGCCGCTTCGTCCACTACCCTTATGCTGGCACTTGAGATCGAACCCGGGCCAAGCGGTCTAACCTCTCGGCCTATGCGCAGCCAGTATTGTTTTCAAGAAATCTTAATATATATCCCACATAGGCGGCCCTCGTTTGATCACAAGCGCCCGAGTGTGGCATTTGTGGTGGACGAAGAAGCGTCTGGTTGCGTTTTCACCGAGTCCTCCGGTTTCCCCGCCACTCATTCCACCAATTGTTCCATCGTCATCTTTCCTATCATTCACTTCTCATGCATTTCCTATCATCCTCTTTTCGCGCTCATGTCTGGCTATTGGCCGACTACTCGTTCTAGGTTCTCCGTTCTGTGGTTCCGTGCCGTTGTTCCCCAATATATATATTAACATTTCTTATATTTTATATATTATTTATTATAATATCTTAAATTATTTCTTATACATACTTTTTTTTTTTCATTGAGGCTCAGCATGGAAATTGCTACTTTGTGTCTACGTCGATAAAGCGATAATGTGTTCAGGTGTTTGAAAAACTCATTTCTGAAATGCCCTTTGTTTTCAGTTAGAAAAGCTGACAACCTAGCTGTACTCCTTGAACAGCCACATCATAAGAAACAAAATTAACAACAGAATGAGGGAAATGTCTAGTTGTGGTGTTTCCGCTGAGAAAATTATACATGACGCTCAGCTAATGATCTGTGATGCACAGAGCAATGAACTTCTCTCTGAATATTGCATAATTTTAAACAGGTTTATGTACGTCAGCTCGAGGCTGTGTTATCGATCCAGCATGCACGGGCATACGTCCCCGCCCCCTCTGCACCCCCTCCCCAGTCGTAACTTTAAAAATATGAGCTATTCCATACTTTACTCAAACTTGCTTTAGGGCAGGAAAGCTTTCCGTTTGGCGATAAGGACGAGACTAAAATGTATATATCGAGGGAAAGTTTTGACAGCCTGGCTATAATCTTGTTTCGCTTTGAAACACCTGCCAGAAAAACCAACTTGGCGTTTACTGACCTGGCCAAGACAGAAAAATGTGGCTAGGTTGTGGTTGATTTATGCAAGAATACATTTCTCTTGTGGCGGAGTGTTTCTTTTAAGGTTTAAGAATAGTTTTCTGACCAAGCCTTCTCTGATTTTCTTTCTTCGTCTTCATTTATGCCATCTTTATTTTCCAAGAACCTTTTCTCCATTCCTAATTTTTTACTTTCTCTATACGTAATATGTACATAGTGTATAGATAAGGTATTGCACTCCACCTAAAAATTCGATACCGAGATTTCACCGAAATATATGTTTTAGGGTCACCTGTATCCAAACAAAGCATTTTTAGAAAAAGATCCGTGTGTCCGTGAGTCTCTGAACAAGATAGGTAAAACACCAAAGTTGGTATTTAAGTTTGGTATCTTCCAGGGATGTGACACGACGATTTTGAGAAAAATCCCCCCACCCCAAACTGCCCTTTACATGGAACTTTTTAAAAACATTTTGATTTTCTCAAAAATGGCTCTAACGATTTTGATTAAAATTTCGTATATTAAAGATATTTACCTGACAACTAAAATGTATATCTTCAATTTTCTGGGAATAGCCTTTGAAGACTACTTTGTTCTGGAGGAATTTTACGGTATGTTGCATAACTGCTAAACCGTAAGAGATGGACAAAAACTTACAACACAAAAAATGTAGAGCACCTTAAAACGCACAATTTATCTTGTATGTATACATTTTTTCGTGAAGTTTTAACAATCCCTGTCCATAAAAACAAAGGAACTTCAGTCACATAGCAACCAATTTTTTACTATCACTTAAACCAATAGTACTCCCTTATTTCGCTTCTACTTACAAGGAAGCAATTAATAGAACTATTTCTGCTGATTGTTCCTCGATTAGTATGAAGTAAATAGAAGCATAAGCTTTTTAACAATAATTTGTTGCAGAGATATAGAGAAAGCCATGTGAATGGAACACATCAGATTTTTACATTCTCTATCACTCACGTACAATTTTCATAGTATATAGAGAAGGTACTGCATTCCACACAAAAACTCGATACCAAGTTTTTTGTGAAATATATATTTGGAGACCATAATAATAATAATAATAATAATAATAATAATAATAATAAACCAAAAACGAAAATGGGTTAAATACCAAACTTGGTATCTTCCAAGGATGTGATAAGAAGATTTTCAAGAAAATCCCCTCACCGCAAATTGCTTTTTACATGGAAACATTTTGGAAAGTGTTGCTTTTCTCAAAAATGGCTCTTATGTAAATTATATTTACATTACAAATAAAATGTATATTTTGACATCTCTGGGAATAGCCTCTGAAGACCCCTTTATTATGAATGAGTTTTCCAGAATTTTGCAGAGCGGTTAAACCGCAAGATATAGACAAAATTTACTGCACAAAACAAGTAGACCTCGTTAAACACACATACTTTATGATATATATGAGTTTCTTGTAGAATTGACCGTTTTCGAGATATTCCTAGTTAATGGTTTAAATTTTAAACAACCTAACTTTTCTCTAATGGATCACACAAAGCGAACCGCACCTCTATTTTTTCACATAGCGACCATCTTTTAAAATATTTGATATTGGTTAAGTTTAGTATATCCCCTTATTTCTCTTCTGCTTACAAATAGGCAAGTAATAAGACCAATTCTGCTAATGTTTATCTCAATTTGAATGGCGTAGATAAGAGAATAATCTTTTGTAAAAACAGTTTCTATATGGAACAGCTAGAGAAAGTTATGTGAATGAAATAGATAAGATTTTCTTTTTTATAAAAATGCCTGATTTTATTAAGTGTGCTGAAAACAGATATATCAGTATTGAATTTTTGGGTGGAATGCAATACCTTTTCTATCTTCTATGTAATCTCACTAAATTAAAAGCGGCTCATTCCTCTAGACCAGGCGTCCCAAACAGAACGCACGCTCGGGCGGCAATAAAAGCCCTCAAGCTCTGACCGTCCGGTTGCGAGCAAGAAGACATGGAGGTACTGCAGTGACGGAACTGCGATTGTGTAAATTAACTTACACTTTCACTGCTAATTATATAATAATGATAGCAGTATTATATACACTTTAATGTTGATAGCTAATATAATACATAATAAAATCTAATTGGCAGGATATTCAATTGTCGAAATACAAACACTCGTATAAAACTAAATAAATAATGTAATATGACATACAAATAAACATAATATTCTTCAATTAGTAATCTATATGAAAACTATTCTTTCTTAGCCATCCGACAATCGCCGTGATTTTTGCAGTTGTCTGTTTTCAACCAGCTGTTCAATACGTGGGACAAGCTTTCAAGTATTCATCACTTAATTGGCTTCTGTGATGTGATTTTGTAAACTTCATTAAGGAAATCAGTGATTGGCAAATATGTAGCGGATATACTGGACTGTGTGAGCGCTGCGCCCCGCAATGAGTGTAATGTCCCTCAAGCGACCTTGACTCGAATTGGGGATGCCTGCTCTAGACCCCTTACGTTTCCACCTTCAGGTAACCAAATTTTGACACTTCCCAGACTGTTAAAGCAACACCATCTACCTGTTGCGGAGCGAAGTAGTATGCTTGTGGGATTGTGGCCTCAAAGAGCCGACTGAACTCTTGGCATCTGACTACGGATGTTTGAGGCAACAAGGCTAAAGAACAAGATGTCTGGCTATATGCGCCATTTGACTACGGATGTTGGAGGCAACAAGGCTAAAGAACAAGATGTCTGGCTATATGCGCCATTTGACTACGGATGTTGGAGGCAACAAGGCTAAAGAACAAGATGTCTGGCTATATGCGCCATTTGACTACGGATGTTTGAGGCAACAAGGCTAAAGAACAAGATGTCTGGCTATATGCGCCATTTGACTACGGATGTTGGAGGCAACAAGGCTAAAGAACAAGATGTCTGGCTATATGCGCCATTTGACTACGGATGTTTGAGGCAACAAGGCTAAAGAACAAGATGTCTGGCTATATGCGCCATTTGACTACGGATGTTTGAGGCAACAAGGCTAAAGAACAAGATGTCTGGCTATATGCGCCATTTGACTACGGATGTTGGAGGCAACAAGGCTAAAGAACAAGATGTCTGGCTATATGCGCCATTTGACTACGGATGTTTGAGGCAACAAGGCTAAAGAACAAGATGTCTGGCTATATGCGCCATTTGACTACGGATGTTGGAGGCAACAAGGCTAAAGAACAAGATGTCTGGCTATATGCGCCATTTGACTACGGATGTTTGAGGCAACAAGGCTAAAGAACAAGATGTCTGGCTATATGCGCCATTTGACTACGGATGTTGGAGGCAACAAGGCTAAAGAACAAGATGTTTGGCTATATGCGCCATTTGACTACGGATGTTGGAGGCAACAAGGCTAAAGAACAAGATGTCTGGCTATATGCGCCATTTGACTACGGATGTTTGAGGCAACAAGGCTAAAGAACAAGATGTCTGGCTATATGCGCCATTTGACTACGGATGTTTGAGGCAACAAGGCTAAAGAACAAGATGTCTGGCTATATGCGCCATTTGACTACGGATGTTGGAGGCAACAAGGCTAAAGAACAAGATGTCTGGCTATATGCGCCATTTGACTACGGATGTTTGAGGCAACAAGGCTAAAGAACAAGATGTCTGGCTATATGCGCCATTTGACTACGGATGTTGGAGGCAACAAGGCTAAAGAACAAGATGTCTGGCTATATGCGCCATTTGACTACGGATGTTGGAGGCAACAAGGCTAAAGAACAAGATGTCTGGCTATATGCGCCATTTGACTACGGATGTTTGAGGCAACAAGGCTAAAGAACAAGATGTCTGGCTATATGCGCCATTTGACTACGGATGTTTGAGGCAACAAGGCTAAAGAACAAGATGTCTGGCTATATGCGCCATTTGACTACGGATGTTTGAGGCAACAAGGCTAAAGAACAAGATGTCTGGCTATATGCGCCATTTGACTACGGATGTTGGAGGCAACAAGGCTAAAGAACAAGATGTCTGGCTATATGCGCCATTTGACTACGGATGTTTGAGGCAACAAGGCTAAAGAACAAGATGTCTGGCTATATGCGCCATTTGACTACGGATGTGAAAGCAGCGAGACTGTGGCATCCCATCGCCATCTGCTTGGCAGAAAATGAAAGCGGTATTGTCCGGGGATAATCCTGAATAACTACTTCTGTCCATCACATGCTGTCAACGAGGTATCTTATGAAACACTTCCTTCATCGTATGACCTAGAGGTTAAAAGCGACGTGAAATACAATTGATTTTTAAAAATTCTGATGTGTTCTATTCACACGACTTTGCTATTCTGTAACCAACTTGTCTTACAAATCAATCATTAGCAGAAATGGTCTAATTTCTTAATTCCTTAAACGTAGAAGGGAAACAAGGTAATGCACTAGACTAAAGCAAAGCTGCTCTTTTTTTTTTTTTTTGTTTTTTGTTTTGTTTCATGAACAGGATTAAAACAAAATAAACAGGAAGATAGCATTCCAGAAAATTCAAGATAGGTAGGCATTTTATTGCTCATGTAAACATTTTAATACACGGTATTTTAACCAAAATCTTCTAATATTTTTCATGTATAGGGTGGTTTGGGATGGGAAGGAATTTTTTGAAATCTTTGTGTTGCATCCTTGGGGGATACCGAACTAAATTATCAAGTTTGGTATTAAACCCACGTTTAGTTTCTGAGTTATGTTGTTACACACAGACACACACACACACTAACCGTTTTCTTAAAATACTTATTTTGGATACAGGGAGCCTAATACGAGTATTTCCAGTGAAATCTTAATATTGAATTTTTGGATGGAAGGTACTGTCTTCTTTACGTTTGTAGATACTAAGGCTCTTCAGTTTTATTCGACCTTAAGTGCCAGTGTGTTTAAATGCATGACAGAACATCCCCAACTACCCTTTACATGGAAAATTTTCTGAAGATTTTGATGTTCTCAAATTAAGCTCTAACGATTTTGATTAAAATATTGGATATTAAAGATATTTACACGACAAAATATATATCTTGAATTTTCTGTGAATTCATTATTAGTTCTGCGAAAGGAGAGTTAAGGAATTGAACCTTGGACTGCATATATTACCAACTTCGTAAACAGGTTGATTTACTGGACTAGTCCAGAAGTGTTTTTCACTTGGACATTTTGTGCGCCCTGTAGTTTTTGTGTTTTTAATGTATTCATTTAGGTCAGTTTTCATTTACTGCTGTAAATAGAATGGACAACCGTGTACTGTAATAGCAACCGCCTGCGGTGCCATTAGTAGTTAAAGCGGGCGTTAAACACTACCAAAAAAAAAAAAAAAAAAAAAACTGTAATAGCAAAATTGTGTCATTAACGTATACCATAACCGTCAAATTATTTGAGTTAACTATCGGCATAAATACTGGATTGTGGGTTTACGAGAAGCGAATGTTCCAAATGTAAATATTGGAAAGGTACGATACAAGTCCTATTTCACTAAGGAAATGTCACCTCGAAACTGTTGATATCCACCTCTTCTGCTCATCGTTCGCTAGTCCTCTGCAAGAGGCAATGCGTGATAAATTCGTTACCTAGTAAGGACTGGCGACAAAGGCCGAATAAATCTGAGGATCCAATAGAAACTCTGTTTCAATACGGCCCACATTTAATCCGGTTGGAACACGTAGTAGAGAAAGCAATAAGCGATAGTGGATAGCGAAATCCATGTGAATGTTAAACAACACATTATTACTCTCTCTACACGTATTATATACATAATGTATTCAGAAGGTATTGTATAGCATCTAAAAATACGACACCAAGATTATATATTTTAGGACCATCTTAATAAAAACAAAACATTTTTAGAAAAAGGTCTGTACATGTGTGATGAATACCAAATTTGGTATTTAAATTAGATATCCTCCAAGGATGCGGCAAAAGATTTTCTAGAAAATCCCCACACCTCAAACCACCCTTTATATGGAAAACGGTTCGAAAATATTTTTCTCAAAAAGGGTTCTAACGATTTTAATTAAAATATCGTATATTAAACATATTATCATCAAAATTAAAATTTATATCTTGAAATTTCTGGGACTATCCTTTAAAGATCACCTCATTCTGGATTTATTTTGTCGAATTTGGCTTAACTAATAAACAGAGCCAAATAAAAACATATCGCACAAAAATTGTAGAGAGCACGTTAAAACACACAATTTATATACATTTTTTCGTGGTGTAGATCGTTTTTGAGATACTCCTTGTTTTTGGTTTCAGCATTAAGAAACTTATACTTTTCTCATACAGGAATTTGTCGACTCCTGTACATAAAAACAAAGGAACTTCTGTCACATAGCAACCAGCTTTTGACTATTACTTTAACCTATGTTACTACCTTATTTCGCTCCTACTTACAAGGAAGCAAGCAATAAGAATATTTCTGCTAATTTTTTCTCACTTAGTATGAAGTAAATGGAAGCATAAGCTTTTTAAAAATAATTTGCTGTAGAGATGTAGAGAATGTCATTTGAATGGAACACATCAGATTTTTTCTTTCTCTATACGTGTTATGTACATAGTGTATAGAGAAGGTATTGTAATGCACCCAAAATTCGCTACCGAGATTTCACCGGAAATACATGTTTTGAGACCTCCTGAATCCAAAATAAGCATTTTTAGAAAAATGTCCGCATGTGTGTCTATCTTCTATCTGTCTGTGTGTGGGTCTGTGTGCCTATGGGCAGCATAGCTCAAAAACGAAAAGTCCGTTAAAAATCAAACTTGGTATTTAGGTTTGGCTTCTTCCAAGAATGCGACACGAAGATTTTCAAGAAAATCCTCCCACTCCCAGATACCCTTTACATGGAACTTTTTTTGAAAATTTGGATTTTCTAAAAAATGGCTAACGATTTTGATTAAAATATCGTATATTAAAGATATTTACCTGACAAATAAAATGTGTATCTTGAATTTTCTGGGAAGAGCCTCTGAAGACTACTTTATTCTTGATGAATTTTGCATAACTACTATACCGTAAGAGATGGACAAAAATCTAACACACAAAAACTGTAGAGCACGTTAAAACACACAATTTATGTTATATATTTTTTTTCTGTGAAGTTGATCGTTTTTGAAATATTCCTTGTTTTTGGTTTCAGCTTTGAAAAACTTATACTTTTCTCATACAGGAATTTGCCAACTTGTGTCCATACAAACAAAGGCACATCAGTCACATAGCAACCGGCTTTTGGCTTTCACTTTAACCTATGGTACTCCCTTATTTCGCTTCTACTTACAATAAAGCAAGAAATAAGACTGTTTCTGCTAATTTTTCTGGATTAGCATGAAATAAATAAAAGAATAAGCTTATTAACAATAATTAGTTGCAGAGATATAGAGAAAGTCATGTGAATGGAACACATCAGATTTTTTTTTTTCTTATTTCTCATCATAAAGATGCGTAATCTTCTGCAGTAATTTTTGTTAATTTTTTTTAAAAACCACTTCGTTCTGAATTAATTTTCTCGAGTTTTGCATAACTGATAAACCATAAGAGACAAATAAATACTTACCACAGAGAAAATGTAGAGCACGGTACAACACGCAATTTGTTATACACAATTTTTCGTGGAGTTGGTCGTTTTTGAGATATTACATGTTTTTGGTTTCAGCTTTAAGAAACTTATACTTTTCTCACACAGGAATTTGTCAACTCTTGTCCATACAAACTTCAGTCACATAGCAAACAGCTTATGCCAATCACTTCAACTTCACTTCACTTCTACTTACAAGGAAGCTGAGAAATCAGTTTTCACTTTGCGAGAGCGAGCGGGTTTTGTTTAAGCCGAAGTCTTCATTTCCGGGCGAAGGTAAACCAGGCTACTCAAAGTCGGGGCTGCCTGAGAGAGTATTATCATTTAGCAATAATCAGCAAAAACCCTTGCAAACAGCACTCATTAAATATCCTGAAATAGAACCGGTGGAATGCAGTAGACACTTAAAACTTGCGCGTGAGCATGAATATGTATGAGTTTGAAGCACACTTCCTCCCCCTCCACATCTTCTCTCAGCGAAGGAAGTAAAATTTCCACTTGCTTCTCCGGTGAGCTTATTTGTAACTAATAGTTTGTGATTCATAACTAGTCCGTAATGAGCTGTTGAAGAAACAGGGGAAAAACATCTCTTACCCTTCACGAGTTAGGTAGGTATTCGTTTGTTTTGTTGGTTCATCTGTGTTAAAATTAATCTGTTAGAAGCGTAATGCATACATTATTACTTTTGCTAGAACGTATGTAGAAAATAAATAGTAGAAGTTATTGTATTTTATTCCACAAAAAAATTAAATACCGATATTTCACCGGAAATATATACTTTGAGACCCCCTGAATACAACAACAAAAGGCATATTTAGAAAAATTCAGTGAACCACCTTTGATATATATATTATTTTTAAAAATTATATTAACCTTAAAGGTTATATTCCTATTTTTGAACCAACCTATGTGCGTGTTTTGGAAGCATAACTCAAAAACGAAAAAAAAATACTAAACTTGGTATTTAAGTTTAGCATCTCTCACGGAAGCGAAACATCAAATATCCCTACACAATCTGCTCTTTACATGGCAAATTTTAGAAAATTATGATTATCTCAAAAATTATTATAACGATTTTGATTAAAATACCGTATATTAAAGACTTTGACGAATAAGATGCATATCTTGAATTATATGAGAATAGCCTCTGAAGTACTTTTCATTCTGGATAACTTTTGTATAACTGGCAGAAAAAGACTCACTACACAGAAAAAGTAGATCCGCTTAAAACACACAATGGTTTTTTCAAAAACTATGATTTTTACTTTCTCTAGCGCGGATGTACATGCAGTGTACATTGGAGCAGGAGAAGGTATTGTATTCCACCCAAAAATTCGATATCGAAATTTCATCGGCAATATATATTTTGAGACATATATTCCTTTCTGAAATAGGAAGTCATTATCGTTTATATTTTGGTTTACTCCTGGCCATGAAACGAGTCAATCCCAAAGCGACAGCTTTTAAAAATTTGACAATCGTTTTTGCCCAGTCTAGTCCTTTTTACTTTCTCTTCTACGTACTATGTACATAGTGTATATAAAAGTATTGCACTCCGTCCAAAAATTCGATCCCGAGATTTCACTGGAAATATATGTTCTAGGGTCTCCTGTATCCAAAAAAAAGCATTTTTAGAAAAAGGTCCGTGTGTGTCCGTGTGTCCAGGTGTCTGTGAACACGATAACTCATAAACGAAGAGTCGGTAAACTACCAAAACTTGGTATTTAAGTTTAGTATCTTCCAGGGATACGTCACGAGATTTTGAAAAAAATCCACCCATCCCCAACTACCCTTTACATGGAACTTTTTTCGAACATTTTCTCAAAAATGGCTCTAAGGATTTTGATTAAAATATTGTATATTAAAAACATTTATCTGATTAATAAAATATATATCTTGAAATTTCTGGGAATAGCCTCTGAAGACTACTTTATTCTGGATTAATTTTACGGAATTTTGCATAACTGCTAAACCGTAAAAGATGGACAAAAACTTACCACACATAAATGTAGAGCACGCTAAAACATACAATTTATGCTATATGCATTTTTTCGTGAGTTGATCGTTTTTGAGATATACCTTGTTTTTGTTTTCAACTGCAGGAATTTGTCAACTCCTGTCGATAGAAACAAAGCAACTTCAGTCACATAGAAACCAGCTTTTGACTATCACTTTAACCTATGCTGTTCGCTTATTTCGCTTCTGCTCACAAGGAACCAAGTAATACGACTATTTCTGCTAATTTTTTCTGGATTAGCATGAAGTAAATAGAAGCATACGCTTTTTAACAATAATTTGCTGCAGATGTAGAGAAAGTCATGTGAATGCAACACATAAGATTTTTTGCCTTATATTTAAAGGAATTAAGTAATAAGATAATTTATGTTAATGTTTATTTTATTAACATGAAGTAGATACAAGAATAAACTTTTGTAAAAATAGTTTGTTACAGAAAAGGTAGAACAAGTCATGTGAACGCAACACGTCAGTTATTTTTCATTCGATTTTAATAACCGTTTATTTTCGCTAAATGCTAATGCATGAAATAATGGCGAATTAAATAACTTGCAATATGGTTTTCATTTAGATTTAATTTTTAATAGGCGTTCTGGCCTTTAAGTAATATAAATATGGTTTTGGTGCACATCGTAATATTAAATTAATATCAGATAGTGAAAGAATACCAATTCTCAGACCATCATATCAGCACCGCCGGGGTGCCGGAATTTCATCGCGCAGTTCTTTTACATGCCAGCAAGTCTACTGCCATGGAGTTTCGCTTTTAAGCTCAATTAAGATCATTATAGAGGAGATTTTAACATTGACTTTGGTATCAGAAGACTGGACCCTAACCAACTGAGTCACCAATACCGACATTATTAAATACAACCCGTTAACGAAAGTACATTTTCTGAAAATTCGCAATTGCGCCGTTGAGTTTTGCAGTTTTCTGAGTTCAACCAGTTTTCCAGTACGTGGAATTACTGTTTGTTTATACTCAATCACAAAAATGCTTTCAAGTATTCATCAGTTAATAGATTTCTATGACGCCATTTTGTAAGCTTTTAAGAAAAAACACATCTTACATATATAATGTGTCCCAAACATACTTATTTTACTCAGTACACCCCTCAGAAATCTATCAAATATTTGCAAAAATTACTAATTAAGTCCTTATAATTTTATTTAAACAAAATACAATCACACAGCTTTACCAATAAAGGTATTAACACGAATTATAATTAGATCAGAAGACGAAATTAACTGATAAACAATTGAAGTACTAGCTGGTGTACAAATCAAAGATTCTTGCAACCAGATTGTAGAGTTTAAGACATCCTTTTCGTGGAACGAATTATTTTGATATTTATCTTTTAGCTTAATATAGATTTGTAAATCAATTATTTATAAATGTAGTTTAACAGGACTGGCTAGCGTATAGCAGCCTTCACAAGAATGCGTTGCGTTACGCCACCACTGATATACTTGACTATGTAACTGTGCTGCCCGCATGCCCTCAAGCGACCTTAACTTTATTGGGAGCAGTAGCGGCTCGTGAGTATACATTCTGGGTTTTCACACAAGTTTGAGAGTCGTAAGTTTTACGAATGCAAATAAAGCTGTTCCATAATAGTTATGATAACGGGTTGTTACAACTACAGCCGCTCCCAGAAAAAAACAACTATACCAAAGGTGACGATGATGATACTTTTGCTCAAGATATCTTACGAAAGAAAGGGTCTTTTGTGCCTGTTAGTTGCGTACATCATTAAGTATAGCGTTCTAAGGTAGTAACGAAGAAATATGGAAATTAACTTGCAGTTGAGAATATGGATAGTCTGAAATATGTGATTCCACGTGCAGTGGAACAAATCTTAGTGTCCTAGATTTTTCCACAGTGAGGTACTATCTGGTGTCAATGTCAAATTATAATAATAGGGTGCGGGCAAAGAAGCTTAGTCAAACGAGCACGCTTTGCGATATGCACGCCGCAATTTTGGCCATACGGAATTACGTCATACCAGTCGCGCAAGCGCAGAAACTACTTAAAACGTTCACAGCTCAAGATGTGCTGCTGGCATTGATGCCACATTTAAAGGAGTTTAGAGACGTAGTTTGGTATATTTAAACGTCGTATTTTTTAAATGATCGCATTTCAAAGAAAACTAACCAATAAGGTGTCAAAAATTAGGGGGTGCACGTGCTCTTAAATAAAAACGCCACTGCTTGGGGGAGCCTGTTCTATAGATATATTATTAATGTTTTACATTCTCAAGACATTTAAAGTAATTACTGATACCTATAATGCTGTTAAAATCACACGTGAAATAATGTCATGGCATTCTACACAGTATTACAAAGCAAAACAAATGAAAACTAAATTTCTTCCACATTCCGTTGGCGCTGTTATTACTTTATTTTTACACAATATTTATTTATGATACCAGTGGAAAAAGGAGAACTTTATCCTGCTCACAGAATAAAACTGCCTTTATATATAAACATACACAAGTTTCACTAAACGTACTAATTTTTTGATTCATCTGTAATGTATATTGCACAATTACAGCAGTTTGAAATAGTTATTCATTGGGCAGAGAAAGTGCCCAAGGGAATTCGGCTGCTTGCAGAGTTTCTTTGGTTCTGCACATTCCATTTTGATAGCATTTTATGGACGATACAAGCGTTCTAAAAGTCAAATTCACGGCCTACTTGAATAAATGAGAAAGATGTTAAATGAACTGCTACAAATATTGTTAAAATTGGGATTTTAATCAGTTAGCATTAAAAGATGCACTGGTAAAAGTGGATATCAATGTACAAATTGGTCATATTCTGCAAGAAGCCAAAGTTGGCTACAGCGTTATAATTTTATAAGACTTAAGTGAGAATTTTCTACACTACTGACATCTGGTAAAATCCGTACTTTTGCCAGTGAGTATCTAAAACATTATCAAATACACAGTTTTATGATGTTTTAAGGTATTTTGCATAATTCATTGGTGACTACTAGAATGCATTTAGAGAAGGCGGTGGCTTCGTAAAGTGTTACATGGTATCAATACTTAACAACATTTTCTAGTTATTTTTTCGATATTTATGTAGTTTTGTGCATGAAATTTAGTATATTTTCTTTGACCCTGATATGCTGAGAAGATTTCTGCTCTCCTATCATTTTTCAACAATGAGTATATTCTCAGACGAAGTTGTTTTAAATGAGGAATTTCAGCTAGAAAATAAAGCTGTCTAGATTTAACTGGTGGAGAAATGATAGGAGATAGCGAAATGATATTTCCGAGTTCTCATTTTACCTTTTTTTACACATCTATGACATCTAACCGTTCTTGTGCGGACTTCAGGAAATAGCTCGCGATGTCGTTATGTAACTAAGTATTTGGAATGGGTATGTAACAGCAAGACTATGTATAATATATATAAAAGTTCAAGAGCTTTATTATACTAATATAAATAAGTGTTCTTAAAGATAAATTTTTGCTGTATGGATATTTGTTTCGATCCGTTTTCAGCAAAGCCATTAATAGGAAAATGAAAGGCAGAAACGTCCCTGAATCGAAAACAAACAAATAAATAAGTATATTAACACTGTAAATAGACTTCTTAGAGTATAACCGTTTGCTCGAAATTACACACGCACAATGTGAATAACCCAGCTATAATGTTATAATATTAATGTCGAAGGGAAAACGAGGGAAAATCAATGGCTTGACTAACATATAGATCTAAAGGTCCAAGGTATTTTCGGTATCTTTACTGTAGTACTGACAAATTACACGAAGAGGAAATCGCGATAAAGAACATGCAGGAGTGACAGACTATGAGGTCTCTGGTGCCGTAAAATTTTACGAATTTAGGCTGAATTGGTGATATGGTTCATTATATGTATGTGTTATTAAAATAATTTTAAAATGCTCCTGTTTCAAATTTTATGATTATACTGAGGAGATTAACAAAATCTAGCTTGACAATCTCATTGATCTTGTGTTTGACAATCGAATCATTTTTTTTTTATTGCTTCATTTGTATAGCCCCCTTTAACGTCAATGGTCATATCGGGGGCTTTCACTTGTGAAACTGTAGGTTCAGAACATTAGGTTAAACTTTATATTACTAAACACACGCACATTCACTCTCACATTCATACTTCCAGACTCTATGGGGGATAGGGAATAATTCCGGTTAAAGAAAAATTCCCGCCCCAGTTGGGAATCGAACCCGGGACCTCCGGGTGAGAAGTGACCTCCGGGTGACCACGGAGGCAGTCAATCCAATCATTGTTGTCCTATCAGGAAGAGACTAAATAGAGTTCCAGAAATAAAGAATTTTCCAGAAGCTTCCATCCTCCAAAATGTATCCATCAGACAGATAGCTCTGTTTTAATTTACATGGATATTAGCAAAAATAATTTCCAGGCCGCGCACGTATATACGTGCAGTTGATGTTAAACAATAGTGAAGAACTCTGAAATTTTTGCTAAAATTCCATTAACAGTTCCTAACCCGATAGGAATATTATTATTTTATATAATTTGATGCTAGTAAATTCCACTAATCATCACATTATACCTGATAAAAAGGAAAAATTATGACCAAAAACTAAATCCGTTATATAACACAAACTTACCTAAATTGTAGAAGCATCTCAAAGAAAGATGGAGAGAAATGATTCTCGGGGTCAGCCTCCAGGATAGAATCCATAATGAAGACCTAAGGAGGGTGATAGGCATAGAGACGCAACATCAGCCACTTTTAGCCAATGGAAGTGGGCGGGCCACGTCGTGAGGATGGACCACCACAGATGGGTGCATAAAACAACACTGTGGGACCCAAGAATCGGTCACAGGAAGGGCAGGCGACTTGATACTTGCTTTGGAGTCAAAATAACTATAACAGTCGAGGATAGACTCAATTAGAGACTACAAGCAGAAGCAGCTGACAAAAGAGGGTGGATTTTCGACGAAATGGTTACGCGGGATTGCTAGAATAGTCACCTTGCCAGCACTTCAGGGATTCTACGGGCTAGTTCTAATTCTCATACAAATCATTTATAAAAGAAATAAATATTTGAAAAGAAGATTTATTTTTGTTTCAAAACTATTATTTTAAATGTGTATACTTAAGAGTACTGGATATTTAATTTCGATATTCGTAATAAAAATAATTTGTTTTAAATTTTGGTATAAAGCAGGACCTCTTAGGGTGCAAAACACTACTAGCCTAAGTAGACGACAGTGCAAATTCTAAATCTTCTATTTTAGCAATGTAATTTTCTTTCGTTACAGTCATCCAGAGTCGGATCCATGCATCATGTACAGAACCTCTGCACCTCGGTTTGCGATTTTAGGCGTTTTAGAGGCTCTGGTGTAGGTGTACAACATCCTTACTCTTCGAGGAATCAGGATCCAAATGAGGTTTATCCCTTCAGGCCATTTAAATATTTCAACGTGGCTGTTAAGAGGAGCACCGTTGTGAAGAACGAAAAACAAAAAACAACAAAAACAAAAAACGCGTGAAATAGTACATACAGATTTTCCTGTTATCCAGTTTCTCACGTTTTTGTGACTAAAACTGTCCCATGATTCAGTTTTTTCTTTTCTTTCACATTTTCTGTATGCGCTCTTTGAAGATCGACGAAGCGATTTAAACAGCAGATATATTCTTGATATCATGCACAATTTTGAATTTTAATAATGAATGCAAAATTTATTTTAAGAAATGAAAACTTAATGTTTGATTAGCTTTTCCAAAAAAAATATAATGTTAAATTAAATATACAAAATATACTCACTTTAACAGTAACATTTTCAAGTTTTCACAAAATGGAAATTTACAGACCCGATTTACATTTTAAAAATGAGGTATAAGACCATTTTTGCTCCTTATAAGTACAGTGGTTTTTAAGTAGTTACTTATTTGTATGGATATAATATTTTGAACGCAAATAACTTGAGGCAATGCCTGTCAATAACACTGCCATCTATGATTCACTCCTGCTATTCTATGCTCTCTGGGCAGAGGCACTTGAAATTAGACAGCCAACATGACAATAAAAATATAACCAGAAATATGTTTTCTTGGGTAAGAATTTTGGTAACCTAATCTCGTAAACTTCCTTGGACTAAGGGAAAGACAAGCCATTTGTATTTTCCCACATTTCTCCTTTCAAAATCTAGCCAATGTATGGCTTAATTATTACGGTTAAAAATGTAGACAGAGTGAAAGTTGAACGTCGATGTTAGGTCGCTGTTTGCGCATGCTTTTTACACCTATTAACGCCCAGTTTTAAACTTCATGAATTATTTTAATATTATTTTCCTCTATGGTTTACGTGGTACAGAAAATAAATACTCATATAAACACCGCTGTGTCATTATCATCGTAATTCGGTTTAAAATAATCTGTGTATTTGAAATTTTAAACGTAGTAACAAAAAAAGAAAAAAAAAAAGTTTGTAGCATCATTCTTCTAGGCTTCATTTTTTTCGTGCTACGACACTTAAACTATGCATGCAAATTATAAACGTTGCATATTTGAAGCACTTTTTGGAATGGCAGTAGTTTAAATTAACGAATTTTGAAAGAAGCAACAAAGTCGATGGAGATTTTATTGCGTTCTAAATATTCCAGCTATTTATTACCTCTGTATGTTAAATTGTGGACTTATATTAGCTAAAAAGATAAATATATAATATGTGTGTTCTTTAAGTATAAAAATTTGGGGGAAAGAGTACAAAAATAACTGCCACCGCTACCTCAAAAGTAATGGGTATATATACTTTCTTAAAATCTAATATTAAATTCTATTAATGGCTAAAATATTACTCGTAGGTGCTGCTGAAAACCTCTTTTATGTTTTGCTCTATGTTATTTAGTTTAATGACTTAAATACAACGAAATGTTCAAGATTTTTCTCTGAAAGAAAATGCTGAAGCATTACGAATGCTTACCAGTTGTACTTTGTCAGTATACAGAAGATTCTACTCCATTACAAAATATTTGCTAAAATATTTTTTCTTTACTCTTTTGGCAGTATAAATTTTGTTCCTGTGCCGTTTTCGAAAACAAGTCCATGTTTATTTTTTTGATGTTGTGACCTCGATGGCTCGCGGAAAATTCTAGCCCTCGCATCAAATCCTTGAATTTATTTTTAAGCTTAAAGGTCGTGTCCACATATTTGGGGAAAAGGGAAGGGTTGGGGGAGCTTTTCCATACTATCATAATCCCTTCTCTGTATGCAAAGCTCACATGAATGTTTCTATACGCACGGGCTGAATTTAAAATACGTTTGTATTTTTCAGAGGTTATAATCAGCAATAAGTGCGAGCTAGGGTGTGTGTGCCAAAAGGGCACGAAGGAATCATAAAATCTGAATATCGGCCTCCAGCAGAAACAAGCGCAGTGGTTTACGATCGCACTTCATCTCTTTCAGCTTAATCGGTAATATGGAAACATATCCAAAAAATGTCCAGACGTATTTTAAAACATCAGTCTGTGTGCTGTGTCCTTCAAAAATAAGTTATGTTTACAAGTGAATATAACATTAAACTGGTTTTACTTGGTTACCTTAGCAATCCTGTCATTAAATTCATGCATGATGGAGTACCAGCTCACAGTTAAGAGCGAATTCCAGTCGTTTAGTTGTCGTTATTTCTTAAGGGGAGACTAAATGTTGAAAAATCTTCAAAAAACTACTTTTTTACTTTTTATTGCCGTTTTGTAATTTGTAGCACTTTCTCTCTTTAATTTCTTATAGTAAGCACATTACTAAGATTTAAATACATTTTTAAAGAGGAGTCTAAATTTTCCATTTTATATCCTTATTCTGTAGTATCTCAGGACAAATTCACAATCCTTATATTCACTGCATTAAAGAATTAAATTTTAATTTATCTTTTAGGAGAAATTTTGCTTTATAAATCGTTATTCATGTGAAAATACAGTCCACACGTTTACAAATATGTGCTTTGTTTTTTTTTAAATTTATCTTTGTTCCTAAGTATTTTACTTTAAACAGAATTTGCTCTAATTAATAGTTTCTAATATAAATTACCGTTTTCTCAAAACTGCTGAGGATAGCTCAATGATATTTTGAGACAGTAAAACCTCTATTGTTATTTTTTAAAATGTTATTAACATAGTTCGTTAATTAAAAAAATTAATTACAGACAAATCTCCAAAAAATCCATTATCAAGGATAAATACAATATCTCCCATTATGATATCATTCTAAATCAGTAAACGTATAAGTTATGATTGTATATTCTATAAAAAATTCACCAAGATATATTAAATAAAGGGTAATGAATTTAGAAAAGTTCAGTCTCTCTTTAAGGCATGCACTTTGGTTAACTTTAAGTAAATTTTTCATACACTTGCAAAATTGATTTGTTAGTATTATTTTTTTAAATAATTTTTCCTGCGATATCCTCCTATTAAATTTACATTTAAAGTTTGCCTCAAATAAAACTGTAAGCACATAAAGTGTTGGAAAACCCATTCGTTCTAATTTCAAGAAATAAAACTAAATTTCAATGGATGTTGAATGGAACATTATTCTATATCCAAACACAATTATTATTTTAGTGGAACATTTGGTTTTCTAAGTTTATAGTCGTTTATGTGTCTCTGGAAACATAAAGATAGGAGTGAAGAAAAGGGCACTCTTAGATCCGGGGCGTCAGGCTTGACACAGGCGGGGTCCGTAGGGTCACCAGGTATTACTGGTAGGTCGTCTCACAAACCTGTCTACTTCTGTACAAGAAGAGGTCTCTCTGAGGGATATCCCACACGGACAGCCAGGGACTGTTCCACAAAGGCCGCCGTCCACTCGCCTGATCCGTCCAATGTTTCCTGAAACATGAAATGAAAGGGTAGGAAATGGGGGATCTAAAATTGAAGATATACATTTTATTTGTCAGAGAAAATATTTATTATATATTATGTTAACCAAAATTACTGATGCAATTTTTGAAAAAATACAATTTTTCTAAAGACAGTAAAAGGTAATTGGAGGTGGAAGATTTTCTTGAAAATATTTGTTTCGCATCTTTGGGGGGTACTGCATTTAAATTCTAACTTTGGTATTTAACGAATATTTTAATTATGCTGTTAGACACACAAACATATTTTTCTAAAAATTAATTTGTTTGTATTCTGGGGACCTCAGCGGAATTTCCGATTAAAATGTCGCTATTGAAATTTTTGATGGAATACCGTACCTTTTCTACCTACTGTGTATGTGGTAGAGAAACTAAAAATTAATTACCGATTCATTTTAATAAACAATCCATCAACATCTTCTGGAATTTCAGTCTTTGTATGTGACTAAATAGTTTAATACATGTAATATTATTGGGCTAGATATGGCGCTTACAGTGTTATTTCGACGACAAACATTTGTTTTAAGTAATAACTTGACAAGTTTCATTAATACCATTTTTGTACCCATGTAAAAATATATACATGCATACAATTCCAAAAGGTCATATATCCCCATTTATGTGTGTGCATACTATTTATCAAATATTTTATTAAACAAATCACTTTGAAAGCTTAACTTATTTTTGAAAGGAAATCAAATTCTCGGAGCAGAAAATTGGTGGGTATTTCAAATGATATGTAAAAAGAAAAGCATAGATCGATGGAGGTATTAATCAACATAATTGCAAAACAGGAAAAACAACACAGTTGCTGTGTCGTTTTATTTCATGATGGGTTTCTCCGAACTGTATGGGTATTCAAATGTTTTGTGCCACAGCAGTCTTCTGTTTTTCATAAATAATACAAAATGTACAAATAACACACGAAGTTGTAAAAGCTATTGTTTTAAGTTAGTCTGTTTTTTCTTTCTTTTTAATGAGCGTATGAGATACATGAGAGTGAGAGAGTGGTGTAATATGTTTAGAATCCGGGGTGATGGGGAATAGGGGGGCACCTGAGTGTACAAACCAAAAAAACAAAGAAACAAACGAACCATTGCTGCTTTTTTCCCTACCAAGATTAACTGTGTATGAGAATATTCAGCCTTTGTTTCTAATCACTACAAATGAATTTCTAAATTAAATGAAAACAATAGACAGCAGTCTTTTTCTTAATCTGATAGAACAATAAATAGTTTTTAGACTTCATAAAACCGAAAGAAACACAGGCTGCATGTATCTCCTTCGCTGGCTGCTATTAATTTGTTTGTTAGCAAGTAGGATTAACACCCATAGAGTAATGAAAAAAAAAAAGAGTATTTAAAGTCAACTTCTATAAGTAATTTCATTTTCCCCCCTTCAACCACAAATAAAACGAAACTATAAGTTAACGTTTTGCTACTAGGGCTGCAAATTGATAACAATGGTTTCGAAAATTCGACTGCATCGTGTGCTCAGTTTTGAGTCACGCTACACATTTATAGATACTTTGTATAGGTCGCGTGTTAATAAATAATGGATTTTGAATATGAAGAAGTGCAAGGAAGGTATCTTTGCAGCCCTATATATCCAACCATTCCTTACACGAAGTTTTCCTTACATTGGAGTAAGATTAGATTGGATTCATAGATGTGTTTCAAGCCATAACCAATAAGAGACCTGCAAGAACCAAGAAAATATTGCCAAAATATTAACATTGAAATAACTTACTCAATACATATTGAGGGACACTGGCACTGAATTTTTTGTTTTAATTTTAAATTTAATTTAAGTCAGTCGGCAGAGCACTTCTCGTGAACTCTCCCCCCTCAGGGTGCGTTAATGGTGCATGAATTTCATAAGAAAGGAAAACTTTCTTTTTCTTTCAAACAAATTATGTTTTTATGAATACATTTCTAGCAATAAAAAAAATCCCAATATAAAAGATAGCCTTTTCTGAAGAAATTGAATCGTTTATAAATACTAATAATTGTAATTCCGATAAAATTAACCAGTATCGTCGAAATATTCAACTTATTTTGTTATCTTTTCTTTTCAAGTAATTCTCTTTCTTTCTCAGTTGGATCAAGATATTCCGGATAATAATTTGTACAATTTACCGGAAATGACTATTGCAAATAATATATTCTCCGACACAATATATTAAAACAATAATTATTTTATTGAACTAATCTTCTTCCCCGATGAAGTATACGGAAGAAAAATTGTCTCACAAAATCGATATCCTTCTCTGACCTTCTACAGTAAGAGAAGAATTATCACAGAGCCTCCTTCCCCGAAGAGGTCAGTAGAAGTAAATCAAATTGAAAATCTATCTGGTTATTGAAAAACTTGTGTTGCTAAAATAGTTTATTTACTCAAAATTAAATATCTCGTCACCATATAAAAATTTGACTGACGAGTCAAAACCACGGAGTAATAAAATAAAAACATAAAACGTGTTCTTACTACAAAGGCTATCAAGAACTCGTAAAAAAATGGATAAAATTGAATAATGCTCTGCAATGATAAATATTGCTTCAGAACATAAATAAATGACTGTGCAAAACCTCGAGCTCAAACAATTTTCCAGATAATGCAATTAAATTATTTTAATTAGCAAAAAAAAAAAAAAAAAAAAAAAAAAAGATATTTTTTTAAATACTACTAGCGTAATTACATTTGTCAGAAAAGCACAATTCAGAGAGTACGCTTCATGCTTCAGCCGAGCATGCGAACGCGATGAGGCCGGAAGAATGCCAGGCAAAGAGCGGCATTAGAGATGTGTCGCCCTCCGTGGTGTAATAGTTACCATGCTGACTTCATATACCCAAGGTCACAGGTTCAAACCCGGCGGAGGAAAAGGCTATCTTTTATATTTTCGGGTGTAAAAATCCTTAGCATGGCCATCCTTAGGAAGGGAAGTAAAGCCGTTGGTCCCGTGTCGCAGATTTACGGCACGTAAAAGAACCTCAAGCACGATAAAGAGGCCTCTGAGCAAAATTAGACGGTATTTTACGCCCAATTTAGAGCCAGAGTAGTTAAAGAGCGTCCATTTCATTTCCCCGATGTTTAGAATATCAAAAGAAGAGTTTAAAAACTAGTGTCTTCGAAAATGATTGGAAAGTACTGGGCTAGGAGAGGTATGAAGAGGAGGGAAAACAACGTAAATGCGTTCTGGAAGGTTGAGAACATAGAAATACAAAAACTCTTAGTGCAATAGTGTACAAACGTTCCTTTACTTTTCTATGTACAGATTAAAACCCGCCAGTGGAGAACTGACTTGGGTGACCGTCGTAAGTTAAAAAGAAATGATAGGGATTTTGTTTAAGTTTAAGTCATTAGTTGTAGACAAATTACTTTTGTTTTTATTAAGTTATTCACATTAACTTTCCTTGTTTCTTCGAACATGTATTTGCGCCTGCGTATTTGAATGTTTACATAGAACATTTGAGATTATATAAGCTAAGTTTTATACAAATCAGAGCAAAGCTGAGATTTAAATTTCATACAGAAGGTAGCAAAATTGAGGAGGAAAAATACAGAAACGAGATATAGACTTAAATGGTAGCGCATAGATTAAGTGTGAAAAAAGTTCGGCCAAAATTATTCAAAAGTAAAATCATTTTCACCCAAAAACTCAGTACCAGTGTCCCTTGAGATGTTTAGAACAGGATCATGGAAAATGTAAACGAACAATGTCGAAAATGCTTTCACTATAAATAATGTTAGATGCGTCGATTTTTGTGTATTTATTTGTTTGGGGGTTTTATTAAGGAGAAATTGTTTATAGTTAAGGAATTTCCTTTTGTTGAGCTTGTCCTCTGATACAAAATATATTTGTGATTTAAAAGTGCATTTTGCTTTGCAATTTTAAAATATCTCCTAAACTAGTGTAAATAGTATTTCAAAAGCTTTAAAATGTTGATAGATTAGGTGTGCATTTATAAATTTTAATTAAATGTGTGTATCATTTTAATTCTAGTAGAGAAGGTCAAGATTACAGCCCCAGAAAACTTAACTTAAAACTTCATTCGGTAGGTTTCGCGTAATTTCGGAAGCAGAGCAAGGTGACCATATTTAGTATGTTATACCTCCTGAATTATAATGGCTTCACTGCCAAGATTTCATTCTGTCCATAGATACCAAGAGCTCACGTACATACTCGTGCGCTGTGTTTCATTCACGGTCCACGATTATCCGTAAAACCAGCGCCCAAGAAAAGGTGCACGCACAGTACGTTACATCAAAACATAATTTGTCAAGTATAGCAAATCACCACGCTTTTAGGATTAAGATTGTTCAATAATCTAGCCAAAAATTCTTAATCAAGAATAGGTCATAAACATCAGGAAATTGGTAAAAGAATATTTAGTAAAACTATGTACTTAAGGTAACAAAGAGGTTTTAAATGCTAAATATAACGTAATTACAAAATTCTTTCGGCTTGATATTTTAGTTGTATTTTAAATTGTATAAAAATCTGATGTGTTGCATTTACACAACTTTCACTGTATATTCTGGAACAAGATTTTCCTACAGATGCTTATTTTCTATTTACTTCACGGTAATCTACGCTAATCGAGATAAATATTAACAGAAATGATATTATTCCTACTTCCTCATACTAGAAGGGAAATAACGGACTATACTAGAATAAAGTCATATCGAAAGTTTTAAAAGCTGTCCATATGCGATGTGTTTAGATTCTCTTTGTATTCCTCAAGAATAAAACAAAAGAAAAACGAATGACAACTTCCCATTTTAAAACAATGATAAGAATTTTAAAACTAAAACCAATAACAGAAGTATATGATATAAATTGTGTGTTTTAACGAGATCTACCTTTATATGAAGTAAGACTTTGTCTATCACTTACTGGTATGCAAAAGGGAGTTTCAGAGGCTATTCACAGAAAATTCATTTTATCTGGAATGAAAATATATAAGTATATGGCATTTTATTTAAAATTTCTAAAGCCAGTTTTGAGAAAATCGATATTTCGAACAATCTTCCTTGTAAAGAGTAGTTTAGGGTGGAGACGTTTTCTTGAAAATATTTGTGCCGCGTGCTTGGATGATGCTAAACTTAAAAATCAAATTTGGTAGTCAATGGAATTGTCTTTTTCAGTTATACTATTTACAAACACACACAGACCTTTTTTCTAAAATGCTTATTTATTCTAGGGACCTCAATAACATTCCAGTGAAATCTCAGTATCAAATTTTTGGGTGGAGTACAATGCTTTCTCTACTTACTAATTTGTACATTGTCTCTACAAAAACAAAAATGTGATGTGTCTTATAGCCCTCGGGTTTTGAAGGGCAAATCAATTGCTTGTATAATTTGTAGAAGCTACAGGGTTTTTATGATTTGCCTAGGGAGTCAGGGGACAACCCAAATCATAAAGTAGATATAGTTTGATTATGCGTTTGGAAACTCCCATTTGTTTTCTACTGCTCTCCAGAGTTAGAGTCTCTTTACCTATTTTAAAAATGCAAAAATAATGACATTTTCTTTTAATTTACACGTTAAATGAAAATAATATCTTATTTCACTTTTGCCTTTAGCGGAATAATGTCGTAATAACTCCCTCCTCCCACGTATTTTTTAAAAAGTACGTCACATAAGACAATAATTTTTTACATGTACCTATAAATGGGATAAACTTACTTTTTATGGTTTAGAGGCGTTTAAAATACGAGTAATTAAATGGGAAACTTTTTACATAAGATTGAAGATGTACCTCCGAAAGGATATACCGAAAAAAGTAGTGCTTTAGTCTAAAATATAGTCATCCGTTTGTATGAGTGCATTTCTTTTTATCAAAGTTTGCTGGTAATTGCTAGACCTGGGACTTTATTTTCCGATTTCTCAAATTATCTGCGCTTGGAGCTGTAGGTTAGACATTTTTCTTTTGGAGACTCACTCACTTGTAATGCGATGAAGCACAGCGTTGCTATTTGATTTGCATGAGGTCTGCATTTTTGCAATATAATATTAGTGTCGCACATTCTGATGTAAAACATTAATGAAGACTCTAGTGCATTACAAACGATAACTTTTATATCACTCATACTTATTTATGTTTCCACCTTCTATTACAATCAATTTTACTTTAGTAAAATGACAAAAGTTAGTTAACTCTTAGAAAGCGTATCCTCAATTACATTTCTGCAAAACACCTCTGCAAGTTATATATGTTGGTTAGAATTGCAGTGATTATCGATGAACATATTTATATGTCCCTTAACTCTGTATGGCACGTTGCAAAATATATTACTTTCTCTATACGCACTATGTACATAGTGTATAGAGAAGGTATTGCACTCTACCCAAAAATTCGATACCGAGATTTCAACGGGAATATATGTTTTAGGGTCCCCTGTATCAAAAAAAGCATTTTCACAAAAAGGTCCGTGTATGTGTGTGTGTGTGTCTGTGAACACAATAACTCAAAAACGAAAAGTCGGTAAAATACCAAACTTTGTATTTAAGTTTAGTATCTTCCAGGGATGAGACACGAAGATTTTGAGAAAAATCCACCCACCCCAAACTACCCTTTATATGGAACTTTTTTCGAAATTTTGATTTTCTTAAAAATGCTCTAACGATTTTGATTAAAATTTCTTATATTAAAGATATTTACCTGACAAATAAAATGTATGTCTTGACTTTTCTGGGAATAGCCTCTGAAGACTGCTTTATTCTGGATGAATTTTACGGAATTTTGAATAACTGCTAAACCGTAAGAGATGGACAAAAACTTACTCCACGAAAATGTAGAGCACGTTAAAACACACAATTTATGTTATATACATTTTTTTCGTCGTGGAGTCATCGTTTTCGAGTCATTCCTTGTTTTTGGTTTCTGCTAAGAAGACATATTTTTCTCATATAGGAATTTGTGAACTGGTTCCATACAAACAAAGGAACTTCAGTGACATAGAAACCAGCAAGGAACAAAGCAAACATAGCAACAAGGAACCAAGTAATTAGACTATTTCTGCTATTTTAGTCTGATTAACATGAAGTAAATAGATGTACAAGCTTTTTAGATATGTAGAGAAAGTCATGTGAATGGTGTACATCAGATTTTTTCTTTCTCTTGTATTTAAATACCCTGCTTCAAACTCGTCCACATATACAAGTAACTCTGAGTTTAATTACAACTCTGTACTCTCTAAAAGAAAAAGACAGATTTGTGCTTCACAATGAAAACCTGTCCCGTAGCTGCGTGTAGCTTATACTGGAGGTATAGACATGACGTCATATCGCGAGGTAGCGTTTATGCACAAGATGCGAATTGGGTCTTGAGGTAATGAAAAGAAAATTAAGTCCGAGTCTAGTAAATCGATATTTCATGCTACAACTCCCATATGCCTATGCTTATTTATGATATAATGAATACGTGACTATAAAATATTTAAGATATAGGTCACAATAAAGGTCTCAAAAATATAATATATACTTATGTCACGATTTATACATTAAATCCACTTACTCAGTTTATGAAAGTATCGATGTATATCCAAAGAAAATGTCAGTGTCTTAGCTCGAGTAGTGGAGAGAAAAATGAATCCTAATTTTTTAAATTTAACCTTGGTGAGATAGAACATCTTAAATTTTGATATGAGCAAGCAACGTTCACAACTATCAGTAAACCTAACTCACTTTCTTATTTTTTTGCTGAATTGTAATGAAGTGTTCTTTAACCTTCTTCTTAGTTTGAACTTTAGTGGCCTTGTTTAAAATATAAACTGCGAAATCACTTTAACTTGATCAATTCTATCACTGATTACATAATTACCGTTACGCCCTCCATAAAAGAATCAGTTTTTCAAACACGATGTAACTGTTTTCACCGTTAAATCTGCTATTATATTATTTGGATTTGTACTTTGTTTGGCTGCGGCAAGTCTCTGTTAAAGAATGCAAGGATGGGGTGATCCCTCACAAAATAAATGGTGATTATTCTAAGTGAAAAAGAAATTATTATTTGACTTTATTGCTTAATATAGATTAAACGTTTGATAAGGCAATTGGAATATAACACAAAGGGGTAAAATAAATCACGAAATATGTAGAAAGGTGTCAAAAGAATAAAAAATATCTGATGTGTGCCATTCACATGACTTTCTCTATATCCGTGCAACAAATTATTGTTAAAAAGCTTATACTTGTATTTACTTTATGCTAATCAGGAAAAATGAGTAGAAATAGTCTTATTACTTGCTTCCTTGTAAATAGAAGCGAAATAAGGGACTACCATAGGTTAAAATGATAATCAAAAGCTGGTTGCTATGTCAATGAAGTTCCTTTGTTTATATGGATAGGAGTTGACAAGTTCCTGTATGAGAAAAGTATAAGTTTTTCATAGCAGAAACCAAAAATAAGGAATGTCTCAAAAACGACGAACTCACGAAAAAATGTATACAACATAAATTGTGTGTTTGAACCTGCTCTACATTTTTTGTGCAACAAGTTTTTGTCCATCTCTTACGGTTTAGCAGTTATTCAAAATTCAGTAAAATTCATCCAGAATAAACTACACTTCAGAGGCTATTCCTAGAAAATTCAAGATATACATGTTATTTGTCAGCTTTAATATACGATATTTTAATCAAAATCGTTAGAGCCATTTTTGAGAAAATAAAAATTTTCGAAAAAAGTTCCATGTAAAGGGTAGTTGGGGGTGGGGGGATTTTTCTCAAAATCTTCGTGTCGCATCCCTGGAAGATACTAAACTTAAATATTAAGTTTGGTATTTTACCGACTGTTCGTTTTTGAGTTATCATGTTCACAGACACATAGACACACGGACACACACACACATACACACACGGACCTTTTTATGAAAATGCTTTTTTTGGATATTGGGGACCCTAAAACATATATTTCCGGTGAAATCTCGGTATCGAATTTTTGGGTGGAGTGCAATACCTTCTCTATACACTATGTACATAGTGCGTATAGAGAAAGTAAAATAAATAAATAAATAAATAAATCCACTGAGACATTTTAAGTTCAATAAGAAGGAAACTGCATGTTGAGATCTTTTGGCTGACCAAAGGAACAATTTCATAGCTAAAGTGCGCCAAGCGAGAGAGATTTATTAGTTAATCAGATAGTTCCAGGTTGGTTGCGCACCAAAAGAGCACCGAGTTACTCATGACTCACAGGGGCCTGCTTGCAATAGTAATCAGCACAACTGGAATCAGGGCAAACTATCTAATATCTTAATACCAATAAATATACATTATCTATGTATAAGAAAGAATTGTGAAGAAACTATAATTTCGGATCTATGTTCTTAAATGAAGTAAAAAAGAATCGAACTTCTTGATCCTTTAATATGCTATGTTAATTACTGAAATTGGAAGCACCAGATCAAGGCCAGTTCTATAATCTCATATCATATATGCACTTATATTATTGATTATAACATGACGATTTGAACTAGTTATAAAATACTCAAACTGCAATAGTTATTTTTCCCCATCTCTATTAATGATCACTCTATATAAAACGTTTACCATTATTTAACTTCAGTAGTAATCTAGGAATAAAATTGAACTTATTTCTGAAGTCTATTATTTTGAGATTTTGCACCGCTGTCCCCAGTTTCTTTGTTACAAACTAAGTCTCTAAGACTCCACGGCGTTCAGAGAAAGCATTTCGGTGTTGTTCATTATAATTATCTATGTTTCAAGACTTTGCAGCATTGAAAAGACTTGGATTGCAAGAAATATTTCACTTGGTCTTTAATAGTTGAAAAGGTTGATGGGGTCAATAATTTAAGGGTACTCGGTACTGAAATTTTAATTTCTATACATTCTAACCTAGTTATTTTACTTTTTGCTATTGATTTGTTCAACATATTTCAGAAAATTAATGCTCCTGTATACCCTGCCTAACCTTCCAAGGAAATTATTTTCAAAAAGAAAAAGTGGAATATCATCTAAAGTTATACACAGTACGAAATTTTGACAATCTAAAACATTTAGATGTTGTGTTTATAAAATAATAAAATATGTAACAATTTTAAATTTTAAAAATAAATCGTGTATTGATATATTAAACCTCTATGCTCAAAACTATACTTGAATATCCGAAAAAAGCTCATTAAATATTTTCATCCATCCTCAATGCAGTTGTTCTGAAATTTTAAAAATTTCATATATCAAAACTTTGAATAAATATTGTTTTAAAGTATAAAGTTTCACAAATACTCTATTTGCATATACTTGTGCATTTAAATGTTTACGTTTGGGCATTTAAACAGTCAGAAGTGCAAAAACAGTGTTTGGGGATCTACTCTATGATTTGCTCGAAATTTTGTGGAAAATTCAGTATCGAGTGCCCCTAGCTTTAAGAAATTTCAAGGTTTTCGGTAAAGGAATTCTGTTTTTGCTCTGTAAAATAATTTTACTACTATGTATAAAATATGAATTGAAAACCATGTTCTTGTGCTGCTTAAAGCCAGAGATTAACATTTGTAATATAATATTTTTGCTGGTCTCTGTTTATGGATATTTTTGTGATGAAAAATTGAAAGTTCCTGAATGTATGGTAGAAACACAATCAAGAATCCGAATTGATCTTATTTAAAATTTTGCTCAGCTTCTTGAAGGCCAAAAAAACATCTCTACGTCTGTAATTTGAAAGCAAGAGGAAAACTCTACCAAGAAACTTCCATACCGGAAACTTGAGATGAAATGTCCTAAAAGTGTCTCAACATTTCACTTTTTCACTCAAGAAATATTTTAATTTTTTTGAGTGAATATTGCCTATCTCCTTAGAGTGCATCCACACGAGGTGTTTCGCTAATGTCGACCAAATAAATATTTGTGTATTCCACTGTATCTACCTGTTTGAGAGATCCAGTGCCTATTTGGACTCCAGCGAAATGCCTCTTCTTGAAAAGGTATGCAGGCGAGTTGTACATATTTGACCATGGTCCTGAAAAAGAGGTTCCTTCTGTAATGTCAAAGTTAACTAAATAAAAACTTAAAATACAAACTTTTGCCCATATCCACTGGCTGAGAGAATGTGTTTCATATCCCAGAAAACACTCCCTTGAGAACGTCATCACGCCTTATTTGGTTCTCGCCAGCGTATTGTACTGAAGAAACATTCCTGTCCTTATAAGACCTGAGTTCGATGCCTAGAAGTGCTGCATTGAGAGAATGTTTCCTATCCCAGAAAACACGTCCTTGAAGATGCCACTTCTGAGTTGAATCTCATGAAGAAACGTTCCTGTCCTTATAAATAAGCCCAGAGTGCGATGCCGGAAGCGTTGGCTTTGAGAGAATGTGTTTCCTATTCCAGAAATCACTTCCTTGAGAATGTCATCTCTGAGCTTATTCAACAGAAGAAACACTCCTTTCCTTATAAATAAGTCCTGCGTTCGATGTCCAGATACACTGACATTGACAGAATGTATATTTTCTATCCCAGAAAACACTTCCTTGGGAATTTAAGCTTTGACTTGGACCTCATCAGCGTTTTGCACTGAAGAAACATTCCTGTCCTTATAAATAAGTCCTGAGGCCGATGCCCTGATGTCCTAGCATTGAAAGAATGTTTTTTCTATCCCAGAAATCACTTCCTTGAGATTCCTCAGTTGGAGCTCGTCAGAGTTATGTACTGAAGAAAGGTTTCTTTCCTTATAAATAAGTTCTAAGTTCGATGCCTTGATGACCTAGCATTGAGATAACGTATGTTTCCCATTCCAGCACACATTTCCTTGAGAGCCCTGAGTTGGAGTTCGCCAGCGTATTGTACTGAAGAAACATTCCTGTCCTAATAAATAAGTCAAGAAAACACTTCCTTGAGAGCTCTAGTTGGAGCTCGTCAGCGTAATGCACTGAAGAAAGATTTCTTTCCATATAAACAAGTCCCAAGTTCGGTGCCCGGATTCGAATGTGTTTCTTATCTCAAGAAACACTTCCTTGAGAGCTCTGAGTTGGAACCAGCCGGCATATTGTACTGAATAAAGATTCCTTTCCTTATAAATAAGTCCTGAGTTCAATCCCAGATGCCCTGGCATTGAGAGAATGTGTGCTTCCAGTCCCATAAAACACTTCTCCGAGATCCCTGAATTGGATTTCACCAACTTATTGTACTGAAGAAATTTTCCTTATAAATGAGTCCTCAATTCGATGCAACCTGTAAGCTCGTAAGGACAGAAAATGTTCTTACATTGTGAAGAAATAAGGTAAGTAAGAAGGGTGTCACAGAAACAGAATTAGTGTATCTATGAAATTTGAAAAAACAAAACTGTGAAATCTTAAAAATATATTTATTTCATAACAAGATAATACGAACCCCAAACTTTAAGAAAATACAATTGACAATTAGCTGAAACTATAAATTTATGGACACCATCTTGTAAATAGGCATGCCCAACTTAGTATGTCTGGGTGTCCACGTATATGTGTGTGTCTCTGAACTGAATAAGTCAAGAACGAAAAATCAATATATTTGATATTAAAGTTCAGCAATTTCCAGGAATATGATACGATTTTCAAGAACATTTCCCCATTTCAAACTACTCTTTATACAAAAAATGAATATTTTGATTAAAATACCCTACATAACGGTTAATTACATGACAAATAAAATATATATCATCAATTTTCTAGGCATAGGCTCTGATGTCCTCTTCATTTTGAATGCTTTTTGAATAACAAGTAAACCGTAAGGGGCAGACCAAAAGTTACCACATAAAATGTATTGCTCGTTAAAACACACAATTTATGCCACATATATTTGAAATTCTTTTTTATAGTTTCAGTTTTAAAATACTTTACTCAGACAGGAAGTCGTATCCATTCCATATCTTTCTTGTTTTACTTCTAGCTATGAAAAAGAACCGAATTTCAATGACAATCGCATAGCGACAGCCATTAAACAATTGACTATTGCTTTAGCCTAGTGTTTACCCTTATTTCCATACTATCTACAAGGAAGAAATAAATAAGGCTGTTTCTGCTAAGCTTTATCTTGATTAGCATGATGTAAATAAAATATAAGTATTTTTTAAGTTTAGATAGTTTTTTTTTTTTTTTCAGAACAGGTGGAGAAAACCATGAGAATAAAATACATAAAATGTTTAGTAAAAGATCCTTATATGTTTGCGTATGTATGTGTCCATGTGTCTGTGAACAGCATAATAAGTCCCTTGAATACCAAACTTGATATTTAATTTCAGCAACTTCTAAGAATGTGAATCGAACATTTTCAAGAACATCCCTCCATCCCAAAATATTTCTTACAGGGAAAATTTTCGACAGTTTTAATTTTTTTTTCAAAACTGCTCTAACAGATATTTCCATGACAATTGAAATGTATATTTTGAATTTTTGGGAATCGACTATGATGTCATATTCAATCCGGTAAACTGTGGAGATAGACAAAATGTAATATAAAATATGTAGATCTAAAAAAATATAGTTTTAATCCAATACCGAGGCGTCACGCTTCTCTTTGGATATCAATCCTGGAAATAATTGCTGAACAAAATAAAGCAGAACATAAACCATTATCAATTGTCAACATTTATATAAAATTCTCAAACATTTAATGTTATTAAAACCCAAAAGCACATAATGTATTTCAGATACAGTTTGTATAGAGTTAACAATTTCTGAGATATTCCTTGTTTTAGTTTAAATTTTCCATAAAATGATACTTTTCTCAAATGGGATATCCGCATTAGCTTTTAGCACCATGTAAAAATACTAGAATTTATAGACCATAAATATCGGCCAGCTATTAGAAGATTTGATACCGCTTATTTCCTTCGTACATACAAGCAAATGAATAATAAAAAACACTATTTCTGCTGATGTTTTTCTTGTTAGCATGAATGATATAGAAGAATAAACATTTGGAATAATACTTTGCTGCAGAATAGGTATAGAATGTCAAGTGAATGTAATACATCAGATTTTCATAAACATATCCTGTGGATATGTGTGTTTCCGTGTCTGTGAACACAATAATTAAAAAATTTGCTGTGTTCCATTTATATGACTTTCTCTAAATCTCGGCAACAAATTATGCTTAAAAAGCAAATGCTTGTATTTACTTCATACTAATCGAGAAAAAAATTAGCAGGAATAATCTTATTACTTGCTTGCTTGTAAGTAAAAGCGAAATAAGGGAGTACCATAGGTTAAAATGATAGTCAAAAACTGGTTGCTATGTGACTGAAAATCCTTTGTATGGACAGGAGTTGACAAATTCCTGTAAGAGAAAAGTATAAGCTTTTAAAGCTGAAACCAAAATCAAGGAATATCTCAAAAACAAGCACCTCCACGAAAAAAGTTGTATAACATACATTGTGTGTTTTAAAGTGCCCTACATTTGTTAAATGGTAAGTTTTTGTCCATCTCTAACGCTTTAGAAGTTATGCAAAATTCCGTAAAACTTACCCATAATAAAGTAGTCCTCAGAGGGCTATTCCAAGAGAATTCAAAGTATACATTTTATTTGTCAGGCAAATATCTTTAATATACGATATTTTAATCAAAATCGTTAGAGCCATTTTTTAGAAAATCAAAATTTTCGAAAAAAGTTCTATGTAAGGGGTAGTTTGGGGTGAGGGGATTTTTCTCAAAATCTTCGTGTCGCATCCCTGGGAGATACTAAACCTAAATACCAAGTTTGGTATTTTACCGACTTTTCGTTTTCGAGCTATCGTGTTCACAGACACACGGACACACTGACGCACACACACACACACACACGGACCTTTTTCTGAAAATACTTTTTTTTGATACAGGAGACCCTAAAACATATATTTCCTGTGAAATCGATCGAATTTTTGGTGGAGTGCAATACCTTCTCTATACACTATGCACATAGTACATGTAGAGAAAGTAAAAATATTCTTGACATAAATTGGATTTTTTAACAGATATTGTATATCTTACGGTTTGCCAGTTATGTAAAATTCATCAGAATGAAGAGGACTTCAGAGGATGTTCGCAGAATATTTAAGATATACAGTTCATTTTTCAAGAAAATATAATTATATAGTATTGTAATCAAAATCTTTAGAAACACTTTAGAGAATATTAAGATTTTAAAACAATATTTCATTAAACGGTGGATTGGATAATGAAAATATTTGTGTCTCTTCTCTGTAACTTATAAACCAACCGACTTTTCAATTTTCAGTTATGATGTTCCCGACAAGCAGACCATTTTCTTATAATATTCTTTTTGGATTTAGGGGTCCTCAGAAAATGTATTTCTGGTAAAATTTAGGCACCGAACTTTGCGTAAATACAATATCTTCTTTACCTACTATGTACATTGTACTTCCCGTCCCCAGGTTCGATCCCAAGCGACAATTAATAATCCCAAATTAAATGCATATAGCCCTCTCACATAAGGTATTAATGACCATAAAATCATATGAGACTTGTGGTGGGCAAAGCAGCGCAGGGTCAGGTTTTCTCCGGGTTCCCCTGTTTTCCTCGCCATTACATTCCACCGGGGCTTCGTCTTTATCCTATGTCTCATTAGTGTCATCACCTGCGGTGCCATAGTAGTAAAAGCGGGTGTTAACCACTATAAAAAAATAAAAAAATATTAGCCGCAAAAAATTATTGTTAAAAGTCTTAGGCTTCTATTTACTTCATATCTACTAATCGAGAAAAATGAGCAGAAATAGTATTATTACTTAATTCCTTGTAAGTAGAAGCGAAATAAGGGAGTACCATAGGTTAAAGTGATAGTCAAAAGCTGGTTGCTATGTGACTGAAGTTCCTTTGTTTGTATGGACGGGAGTTGACAAATTCCTGAATGAGAAAAGTATAAGTTTTTCAAAGCTGAAATCAATAACAATGAATCTCTCAAAAACGATCAACTCCATGAAAAAAAAAAATGCGTATTACATAAATTGTGTGTTTTAACGTGCTCTACATTTTTTGTAGGTTTTTGTCCATCTCTTACGGTTTAGTAGATATGCAAAATTCATCCAGATTAAAGTAGCCTTCAGAGGCTATTCCCAGAAAATGCAAGATATACATTTTATTTGTCAGGTAAATATCTTTAATATACGATACTTTAACCAAAATCGTTAGAGCCATTTTTGAGATGATCAAAATTTTCGAAAAAAGCTCCATGTAAAGGGTACTTGGGGGTAGGGATATTTTCTTGAAAATCTTCGTGTCGCATCGTTGGAAGACACTAAACCTAAATACCAAGTTTGGTTTTTAACGGACTTTTCGTTTTTGAGCTATGCTGCCCACAGTTACACATATACACACGGACAGACAGACACACATGGACATTTTTCTAAAAATGCTTTTTTTTAATTCAGGGGGTCTCAAAACACATATTTCCGTTGAAATCTTGGTATCGAATTTTTGGGTGCATTACAATACCTTGTACATAGTACATAGTACGTGTCACACACTGGATAGGCGCTGTTAAAAATCAGTGTACATTAAACGAGATTTCGAGTACACTGAAGAGTTAAACGAATATGTTCACTCTCTGTGTATGATGCCCTCATTACAGCCGTGCTGACATTACAATAGGTGAGATAAATCCAAAAACTATTGCCTATTGTCTGGTGTTAATGAGATAAATGGAACTTCTATATAAATGCCAACTGTTTATACCATTACGCGACGGACTGTGCCATGTGCTCGATCCGCGTAACAAACCGCGTCCCCTCAGTAATCTACATTCGTTAGACAGCAGCAACACTAGCGACACCGACGTTAAGGTAGCCCGAACTGGAACGGACTTTTTATACGTGGCAGAGAAATATATAAACTTTGGCAGAGGTGGTTTTATTATTTCCTATTGGCTACAGAAAGAATAGGGGAATACACTAAGGTTAATGCGATATTCAAATCTTTGAAGATTCGGTCTCTATCCCATTCTCTTTGTATGTCTTGGAGTAACATGAAATAAAACCGAATGCTTACTTCTCTTTTGAAATCAGTAAGTAGGAATATCTGTGAAACTGTTAACTCTCAAAAAATGTATTTTACATACATTGTATGCGTTTACGTGATCTACATATTTGTGTAGCAAGAGTTGCTCTTTTACGGTTTACCAGTTACACAAAAGTCATCCAGAGAGTAATAAGATATACATTATTTGGCAGAGATATTTTTGAGAGGATATAAAAATTCCTGAACTTTTCCCCGTAATGGGTAGCTTGGTTAGGAGGACCTTTTGAAAGTCTTCTTGTCGCATCTTTGGAAAATACGAACATAAATACAATTTCCAGACAAACGTGCTGTTCATAGACGTACACACGGAGATTTTTCAATAAAGTTTCTTTTTGTTCCTGTGTTTCTGATTAAATCACTTCTTCTTACTATAAATACTATACAATAGAGAAGCTAACAAGATTTAGAAAGAAGTATGAGCAGAACTTATATCAGAACAAACGAAATTCGGAAATGAAAATCAAATACCCCCTTTATCATGTCCTAGAAGGTAGAAAAGATTTTGCATTGCATCCGAAGATTCTATATGGGAATTTCACCAGAAATGCATGTTCTGAGCTATCCCTGAATAAGAGAAAACGAATGAAATCATGTGGAATAAGAAATGTAGACTTTCTTAAAGCAGAGAACCTAAGTAGTTTGAAATATCTTTTTGAGCCATTTCCGAAATACCTACTGCCTGGTCTGATAGCAAGATATACGTAAAACAAAGGTCACTCTCGCCAGTACTCGTGGCAGGTTTCAACTTGAAATAACCCCGTTGAGGTCTGCAACTCTTTTAACTAACCTAGAGATAAAAGCACTTGTCAAATACAGGACAGTTGCACCGACTGGTATTACTACAAAAGAATGTGGACCTCGTTAAACTATAGAATTTATGACAAACCAATTATTATTGGTTTAAGTTTTCCATTACTTCTAACTAGAGCTCGATTCGGGGTCACGAAACTGCCGAAATTGTGGTTCGGTCCACATAGAGTATAATTATTTCGTGATAGAGTAGACGTGCTCTCTACATCCCGTTTTAAAACAAGTTATACTATCTCTATTGCTCACTGCCAGGCCTCGTTTGGTTTCTGCTAATAGATTAACCAGTGAACACTGAAAAAGAGCGAAAAGGACAGGCTTGTGGACGATTCAAACCTATTTTGAGTGACAAGAGGAGAACCTTTTCTTGCGCTACAATAAAAGTGCTTGTTACGATTCACTGCAATGAATTCTGGGTGAGTTGATTTATGTCCATTCTCTTTTCAAAACGGTAAATATTACTATTCTGAATTTGTTATATCCACTCATATACTGTTATTTGTAAAATTATAAGGCGTTTTTATTTACTAATTATATCATGAAATAATTGTTTTAATATGTTACTTAATGAATTAGAACAATGCATATAATGACATATGCAATGAGCTACTTTTGGAACAGATTATACCTCAACGTGTGCATATTTACACTACAAACTCCTCCCCACTACCCTCTCTTTATACCGCTGACTGCTCTCTGTGATCCTGTGTGCGCTTCGGAACCCAAAACCGAGCTCTACTTATCTTTTGTTTTTCAAATGGGAAATCTTTCGTTTTTCTTTCGGAAAAAGAACGCAATTTCGAAGTCATCACAGGTCTTAAAATATTTCACTAACGCTATCTCCTATCCCTGTTGTATCTACAAGTAAATTTCTTATAGAAGCATCTTGGTAAACATTTATATCGATTGAAATTGACACAGATAGCAGAATATGCTCTTTAAGAATAGCGGGTTGAGGAATGGGTGAATGTTAACACATGGGGAAAAACTCTGATGTGCTTCATTCACATGACTTTCTCTACAGCTCTGCAACAAATTATTGTTAAAAAGCTTTTGTTTCTATTGACTTCATGCAAATCGAGAAAAAACCATAGGTTAGAGTGATAGTTAAAAGCTGGTTGCTAAGTGACTGAAGTTCCTTTGTTTGCGTGGATTGAAGTTTACAAATTCCTGTATGAGAAAAGCATGTTTTAAAGGTGAAATCAAAAACAAAGAATAACTAAAACATGATCCACTCCACGAAAAAATGTATATAAAATAAGCTGTGTGTTTTGATGTCCTCTACATTTTTGTGGCATTTTTTATGGTTTAGCAGTTATGCAAAATTCCGTAAAATTATCCAGATGAATATAGTCTTCAGAGGCTATTCCCAGAAAATTGAGAATACACATTTTATTTGTCAGGTGAATACCTTTAATATACAATATTTTAATCAAAACTGTTAGAGCCATTTTTAGACAGTAAAAATGTTCGAAAAAAGTTCCAAGTAAAGGGTAGTTTGAGGTGGGGGGATTTTTCTAAAAATCTTTGTGTCGCATCCCTGGAAGACACTAAACTTAAATACCAAGTTTGGTATTTTACCGACTTTTCGTTTTTGAGTTATCGTCTTCACAGACACACGGACACACATACACACATAGACCTTTTTTCTTAAAATGCTTTTTTTGGGTACAGGGGACCCTAAAACATATATTTCCGGTGAAATCTCGGTATCGAATTTTTGGGTGGAGTGCAATACCTTCTCTATACACTATGTGCATAGTATGAATAGAGAAAATAAAAATACTGTATATATTGTTTTGTATTGTGTTCTTGAAATGTAACTTTGGAAATGTTTGATGATAAAGGTTTTGATGGGTCCATATAGGGACGGAAGAGTGTTTATGATCTATTATCAGTGACACCGGAGTTAGTACCGAATGCAGGGAATATTACAGCGGGCCATGCACGGCAGATTGTGTGCTTGCAGGCCATGAGGAAGTAACATGTTAGGTAGAGTGCTTTTCCCTGCACCTCCCGTCAAACTCCTCAGGCAGAATAATCATGAGGTCTTATACCCTTACGATGTAAATTACGTTTATTGAAAAACGTTATGTGCAACATTCTGACCACTTTTTACTTTCTCTACACGTATTATGCACATAGTGTATAGAGAAGGTATTGCACTCCAACAAAACATACCGAGATTACACCGGAAATGTATGTTTAAGGTCCCCTGTATAAGAAAAAAAAAACATTTTAAGAAAAAAGGTCCATGTGTCCCCCTGAATCGCATTTCGGATAGTAGTCGCCAAATGGCAGGGTACCACGGTTATTTGTTGCTAATTTAGAAAAATGTACGTGTGTCTGTCTGTGTGATGTGTGTGTGTCTGTGTGTGTGTCTGTGGGCAGCATAACTCGCTAATTACCAAACTTGGTATTTCAGTTTGGTATCTTTCAAGGATGCGACACGAAGGTTTTCAAGAAAATTCCCCCACCCCATACTACACTTTACATGAAACTTTTTTCGAAAAGTTTGATTTTCTAAAAAAATGGCTCAAACGATTTTGATTAAAATATCGTATATTAAAGATATTTACCTAACAAATAAAATGTATATCTTGAACATTCTGGGAATAACCTCTAAAGGCTACTGGATGAATTTTACATTTCGCATAACTGGTAAACCGTAAAAGATCGACAAAAAGTTAGCACACAAAAAACGTAGAGCACATTAAAACACACAATTTATGTTATATACGTACATTTTGTTCGTGGAGTTGATAGTTTTTTTAGGTATTCCTTGTTTGTGGATTCAGCTTTGAAAAACTTATACTTTTCTTATACAGGAATTTGTCAACTCCTGTACACACAAACAAAGGAACTTCAGTCACATAGCAACCAGCTTTTGGCTTTCACTTTAACCTATGGTACTCTCTTATTTCTCTTCTACTTATAAGGAAGCAAGTAATAAGCCTATTTCTGCTAATTTTTTCTCGATTAGCATGAAGTAAATGGAAACATAAGCTTTTTAGCAATAATTTGTTGCAGAGAGGTAGAGGAAGTCCTGTGAATGGAACACATCAACTTTTTATGTATTGACTGTCTTTTCCTTACTCCTATCCTTAAAATAAAGGAACAAAAAAGCTTTCCTGGCGACGACACCTAAAATACGCACTTATTTATTTGCCACAAGATGGCCCTTGTACCCGGTTATGAGGACAATCATGCAAGGTAACTGTGAAAGTCAAATATATTTCTTATGTATTAACTATTGTACCCTTGATCACAGCGTTTAAATAAATAAATAAATATATTTTTGTTGTAATTCTTTAAAATGAACAAGTTATAAACTATGCACATAACCATTAGCCTTTCTTGGAATCTGAAAATGGTGGACAAATGACAGCTCCGTTTTAGGTTCACTTCCTATTGCAGATGATTATTTGACGTTATGTAGTGCATGAGCTAGCTAAGGAACATGAAGATACCCGCAATACCATTATTCTGCAATTGCGGTGCTCTTGATACGTTTGATCAAGTAATATATTTAGGGTTAAATGGAGAAATTTAATACACAAAGGTTTAATCAAATAAAATCTTAACAATTGCCCATCCAGATCTACTTGATCTTTAGATATGTCATTGTTAACCTTACAAATGACTGTTTTGATAATGGAGAAAATAAAGAAATAGGTGGAAAACATTAAGAGTAAAGGAAGGAAAGAGATTCGGAAGAATCATGAATGCTACTTTGTAACTTTCTCCTTATTGTAATTCATTACCTATGTCAGCATTTACCCGCCACACTATGGAAACGCTGCCATTACCCTTAGTATGCCAACGACATCCTTGCTTACCCACGCTGTTAATTGCATATGTCATCCTTTCCACACTAGATGCGCTGACTTCGTCCTTTTCGCAATACCAGCTATATATGCTGCATTGCGCAGATCATTGCGCTTCATTGCGCTTTACAGATGCAAAGACATGATTAGACATTGGCAATTCCTGTTGACACCCCTACTGGCCTCATTTTGTTACCATCAAATTTTTGTCACTTCACAACGTCAAAGGAAGAATTAATATCTAAAGTATTCCCACGTACTGGTGGAAATTACAAAAACTATGCTTGGTTGAGCGGACGAGCCGTTTTAGCTGCAAGTAATTAGATTGTAGATGCTTTGAATATAAAAATTCAGATTAAAATTGTTGGACAAGTGCATTCATTTAAGTCGATCGATTCCATTACCAATCCAAATGAAGTCGTCAATTATCTAGCTGAATTCTTAAATTCATTGGATTTGCCAGGATTACCGCCACACAATTTACAACTCAAGGTTGACTCGGCGATAATTATGCTACGCAATCTCAATCAGCCAAAATTATGCTGCGGAACAAAACTCGCTGTTAAAAAAATTATGAAAATTTTGATTTAAGCTACTATAGCTTAGAAAGTTCAAAGGCGAGGATATACTTATTCCAAGAATACCACTAATTTCAACCTGCTTTCCTTTTAAATTTAGGCGTGTTCAGTTTCCGGCACGCCTTGCATTCGCAATGACAATAAATCCCAAGGTTAATCGTTAGCAGTGTCTGGAATATACCTTGAATTGTCGTGTTTTTTGCATGGGCAGTTGTACGTTGCGTGCTCGAGAGTCGGCAAACCATCGGCGCTATTTGTTTTCTCTCCGGAAGAAAAATTGTACATTACAAGGCATTACAAGAAAGTGTTGTCAAACTATTTAATTGTAATTTTATTTCTTTGTATGGTTGTACTGTAAACCCGTGCGAAGCCGGGGCGGGGAGCTAGTATTAAATAATTTAAAATGACATTAGAAATCCAGACTTGAAATAAAAATTAATGTTAATTATTATTTTTTCCGTGTGTAGGACAGTTGTTGGATGGGTATAATCACACTGAAACATTTAATACGATAGCCGAGATTTGAACCACGGATCTCCCTGATTCTAGCCGGACGCTCGAAGCCACTGAGCTACCATGGAAACATGCCGACACAGCAGTTAATTCATCAACCGTCTCGCATGTTTCCCAGTAAGCCACAAAGTTTATTTTGAGATGACATACCCTAATGGCGACTTAATATATCTTAAATACCTTAAGTTCTAAACTTCATAATTTAACCAACTATTAAATAAGTTTTATTAAAATCTGGACATCTATTACCAACACGTGCAAGAGTATCACAACGAAAGTTGTGGAAACGCGCGTCCAGGGTACTCCATCTACACCATGACCAAGTGAAGCAAGTGTTGGTAATAGATGTCCAGATTTTAATAAAATTGACAGCACCACTGTATGCTTTGACTTTTTTAACATTTTAAAATATTAAATCAGTGTTAATTAAATTTTTTCACACAGGCCTAGTGTAGGACAGGGGTTGGATGTGAGTACCAAAATAACTCTTTTATTAGTTTTACCAATATGATTAAGTTTTATACTTTCTGAATGCATCAATAATCCCAAACATACTCTTGTAAAGAAAAGATAAAAAAAGATAAATAAAATAGAACTGTATGGCATAAATTGTGTTTTAAAAAATCAACATCTTTTGTAAGTCTTTGTCTATCTCTTATGGCTTACCAGTTCTACAAAAATCATTCAGAATGAAGAGGACTTCAGGGGTTTTCCCCAAGAAATTCAGAATAATTTTTTTTTCATGTAAATATCTTCAAATTTGTTGGAGCCATTTTTTAGAAAATAGAACATGTTCCATTTAAAGGGTAGTTTGGGATGGGGGGATTTTCCTGAAATTGTTCATATCATATCCTTGGAAATTACCAAACTTAAATAGCAATTTTCGTTTTGAGTTATGCTCTTCAAAGACAAATACATACTTAGGCTCTTTTGTAAAATGCCTTTTTTTCTTTCTCTACACATACTATGTACATAGTGTATAGAGGAAGTATTGTACTGCACCCAAAAATTCGATACCGAGATTTCACCCGAAATACATGGTTTAGAACCCCCTGAATACAAAAAAAAAGCACTTTTTACAAAAATGTCCGTGTGTGTGTGTCTGTCTGTCTGTGTGTGTCTGTGGACAGCATTGCTCAAAAACTAAAAGACCGTTGAATACCAAACTTGGTATTTAAGTTTCGTATCTTCCAAGGATGCTACACCAAGATTTTCAAAAACATCCCCTCACTACCCTTTACATGGAACTTTTTTCGAACTTTTTGATTTTCTTAAAAATGGCTCTAACGATTTTGATTAAAATATCGTATATTAAAGATATTTATCTAACAAATAAAATGTATATCTTGAATTTTCTAGGAATATCCTTCAAAGAATACTTTACTGGATGATTTTTACGGAATTTTGCATAAAATCTAAACCGTAAGAAATGGACAAAAACTTATTATAGAAAAAAATGTAGAGCACGTTAAAACTCACACTTTATGCTGTACATTTTTTTCGTGAAGTTGTTCGTTTTTTAGATATTCCTTGTTTTTGATTTCAGCTTTGAAAAAGTTACTTTTCTCATACAGGGATTTGTCAACTCCTGTCCATACAAACAAAAGAACTTCAGTCACATAGCAACCATTTTTTGACTATTACTTTAACCTATGGTACTCCCTTATTTCGCTTCTACTTACAAGGAAGCAAGTAATAAGACCATTTCTACTAATTTTTTCTCGGATAGCATGAAATAAAATAAAGAATAAAGTTTTTAACAATTATTTATTGCAGAGATTTAGAGGAAGTCATGTGAATGGAACACATCAGAGTTTTACTTTCTCTACACGTGCTATGTACATAGTGTATAGAGAAGGTATTGTAATGCACCAAAAATTTCGATACCGAGATTTCTCCGGAAATACATGTTTTAGGCCCCTCTGAATTAAAAAAAAAGCATTTTCAGAAAAAGGTCTGTGTGTGCATGTGTCTGTGTGTCTGTGTGTATGTGTCTGTGTGTCTGTGAACAGCATAGCTCCAAAAAGAAAAGACCGTTGAATACCAAACTTGGTATTTTAGTTTGGTATCTTCCAAGGATGCGACGCGAAGATTTTCAAGAAAATCCCCCGCACTCCCAACTACCCTTTACATGGAACTTTTTTCGATAACTTTGATTTTCTTAAAAATGGCTCTAACGATTTTGATTATAATATCGTATATTAAAGATATTTACCTGACAAATAATTTGTATCTCTTGAATTTTCTGGAATTAGCCTCTGAAGACTACTTTATTCTGGATAAATTTTACGGAATTTCGCATAACTGCTAAACCGTAAGAGATGGACAAAAACTTACCGCACAAACAAATGTAGAGCACTTTAAAACACACACTTTATGTAATATACAGTTTTTTCGTGGTGTTAATCGATTTTTAGATATTCCTTGTTTGCGGTTTCAGCTATGAAAAGCTTATACAGGGTTACTACAAAAGAAATAGACAACTTCAACTGCTTGTAAAACAAAAGCTATTGGATATAGCAACCTAATTATTTTGGAGGTATGTTGAGAAACTATCAAAGTTTCGTTTGTTACTATTGGTAACGCTGTAGTGTTTTGTTTGTTGTTGCAGAAGCTCAAATGGCGGAAAATCCTGTGGAAAAGGCATATTGCGTGTTAGAATTTGCTAGAACGCAATCAGCAACTGTTGTCCAACGACATTTTAGAACACGTTACCACAAAACGCCACCGACTAGACAGTCAATCTACGACTGGTATAGAAAATTCGAAACAACGGGATGTTTGTGCAAAGGGAAGAGCTCGGGAAGACCAAGAGTTTCGGAAGAAAACGTTGAACATGTTCGTTCTGCCTACATAAGAAGCCCACAGAAATCGACATCTAGGGCAAGCATGCAATTACAAATTCCACAGCATACTGTATGGAAAATCTTGTGGAAGTGACTGCACATGCTGCCTTACAGATTACAGATGTTGCAGTTTCTGAGTGAAGAAGATAAGGTCATACGGCGTGACTTTTGCATCGACATGTTGCGACATGATGAAGACGATGCTGGTTTTTGTGAGCGCATCATTTCATTTTTGTGGCAAATTCCAACACGCAATATGCCTTTTCCACAGGATTTTCCGCCATTTCAACTTCTGCAACAACAAACAAAACACTACAGCGTTACTAATAGTAACAAACCAAACTTTGAGAGTTTCTCAACATACCTCCAAAATAATTAGGTTGCTATCTCTAATAGTTTTTGTTTCACAGGCAGTTGAAGTTGTCTATTTCTTTTGTAGTAACCCTGTACTTTTCTCATACAGGAATTTGCCAACTCCTGTCCATACAAAAAAGGAACTTCAATCACATAGCAACCAGATTTTAACTATCAGTTTAACCTAGGGTACACCCTTATTTCTCTTCTGCCTACAAGGAAGCAAGTAATAAGACTATTCCAGCTAATTTTTTCTCGATTAGCATGAAGTAAATAGAAGCATAAGCTTTTTAACCATAATTTGTTACAGATATGTAGAGAAGGTCATGTGAATGGAACACATCAGATTTTTTGCATAATGTATTCTCTTATTTTATCTCTACTTACAATGAAGCAGGTAATTCTGTAAATTTTTGTCTCAATTAGCATGATGTAGATAAAAGAATAATCTTTTGTAAGAATAGTTTATATTTGGAAGTACTAGGGAAAGTTATGTGAATGGAACACATCAGATTTTTGTCTATTGAGGGATGCGCACTTGCGTTTTATTAGCTCAGGTTAAGCACACATCGTGTTAAATCATATGTTAGTTCTGCAAAGTGATTTATAATTTTCAAGTTACTTGACTAGAAAAGAGAACAAAGAAGTGGTAGTTAAACCTTTTGATAAATTAGCTACTTTAGGGATTATAGAAAACTTTGAATGGATGAAGAGGTGTAGTGGCTACAGGCCCTAGTGGACACACTGATAATAACTAGACACCCTAAAAATAAGAATTTGAAACACCATATTGAATATATCTAACACAAAATGAGCTGTGTAAGCTTTGCTATCAGCTTATAAATAAGAGCATTCTAAAAACAGCTTATTATGCTTATTTTCATGCATTGATGGCCTATAGAAAAGTATTCCGAGTAAATTCGGTAGATGCCCCAAAAATGTTTATTATGCCAACAAAAACGTTATAAGAATACGTCAGAGGCAAGACAATATCTCACTGCAAACCACTATTCAACATTTTTGGAATTAGCAATCAGCCTGTAAATATATTCTAACCGTATTTTTATTTGTAATAAACATCCCAAAAAGTTTACAGATATACATAGCAAAGAAATAGAGGCATACAGGACTTATATAGTCCAACAAATAATTTGTAGTCATTACAGAAAGCGATTTACAGCCATGGTATAGTTTTATGTAATTCACTTCCATCTCCTACAAAGCATTTACAAATGAACAAAAACAAGTCTAGGTCAGAATTAAAAACATGTCTCATTATTCACACTGTCTATATAGTAGAGGATTTCATTTTATCAAAATGTACTAGAATAACATTTCGAAAAATGTTCCATGTAAAGGTTAGATCGGAGTAAGCGGATTTTTCTGAAAATCATCGTGTCGCAACATCTGAAGATTTTCGTTACCCTCCTCCCCTATTTTTAGGACTGGCACCCCCCCCCCCTTAGGTTTTACAAGATGCCTAGGGATCAGAAGCCTGTCACAGTGCCAACGGTACAGAATTCAGAACCTAGAACGAGAATAAGTATGAGGAAATATTCTAGACGTTCTCGGTCTTGAAGCCAGGTGTAGTGATGAAGTCATCGACGTTTCGGGAGCGAACTGGGAGAGAATATGTTCGTCGCCAGGAAAACTTCAGATCCTATTTTAAGTGGAGAAAGTGGATAATATGAAATGCAAGTGAAATGGATGATAGGAAAGATGATGATGGAGCAATTGGTGAAAAAAGTGGCGGGAGAAACCGGAGGAACCGGAGAAAACCGCCCAGATGCCACAAAAGCCATATGGGAACGCCTGGGATCGAACCCGAGCCGCCCACTTCGGAAGATACTAAACTTAAATGCCAAGTGCGTATTTAAATAATTTTTTGTTTTTTGAGTAATACTCTCTACAAACACACATCCACCTTTTTCTAAAAATAGTTGTTTAGGTTTTAGTTCTAAAAGATGTATTCTCGATGACGTTTCGGTATAGAATTTTTGGGTGGAATACAATAGTTTCTCTACCTACTATGTACATTGTATTTACGTGCTAGAAAAAGTAAAAAGTCTTGTGAAATGTTAACCGTAAGGTTCTTATTCTCTTAGACACATGAACATATTCCCACACCTATTACTAAAATAGGAACCTCGATGCTACATTACTGAAAAGGCAACTGTTTTCTCCACTCGCCGTTGCACAAAATAATTCATTTTTATGCCCAGCTCAGGTACTTAGCACTAATGCAGCCCTGTTCCTATACAACATACGTATGTGCTAACTCCTCCCCACCTTTTTGTTGTAATGGTCTCCGCGACTTTTATAAACGAAATTAAAGTCCCAAGAGAGTACAAATTACCTAAAATGACATCAATGCACACAAATATGTGTTTCATTACAAACATCGCTGAGGTAGAAAAAAATACTTGTTTAAAAATATGGTTTCTAATTGCCCCCGTTTTGTAGACCTTGTGGGAGGTAAGTTTTTGCCTTTATGGCGTTATAATGACGGCTTCAGTGTCATAAAACATCGGATGTGTTACACTCACATGACTTTCTCTAGCCGTTCTACAAACTTCTTACATAAGATTATTCTTCTTTCTGCACCTTGTTAATCGAGGTATTCAGCACAATGTTGTTATTAGAAAATAAGGGAATACACTAGGCTAAATCGATAGTCAAATGTTTTAAAAGCTGTCGTTATGCGATTGTCATTACAAATCGCTTCTTTTCTTGGCCTGGAGTAGCACAAAAGAAAAACGGACACTCCCGTCTGAGAAAAATATAAGTACTTCACAACTGAAACCAATAACAATGAATACCTCGATAACGGCAAGCTCCACGAAAAAAATGTGTATGACCTAAATTGTGTATTTTAACAAGGCCTACATTTTCTGTATAGTAAGTTTTTGTTTATCTCTTACGGTTTATTAGTTATGCCAAATTAAGCACAATTCACCCAGAATAAACAGGTCTGTAGAAGCTATTCCCAGAAAATTCTAGATATACGTTTATCAGGTAAATATCTTTAATATACGATATTTTAATCAAAATCGTTAGAGCCATTTTTAAGAAAATTAAAATTTTCGGAAAACGTTCCATGTAAAGGGTAGTTTGGGGTGGGGGGATTTCTCTCAAAATCTTCGTGTCGCATCCCTGGAAGATACTGAACTTAAATACCAAGTTTGGTATTTTAGCTAATTTTCGTTTTTGAGTTATCATGTTCACAGACACACGGACACACGGACACACACACACGTACCTTTTTCTGGAAATGCTTTTTTTTGGATTCAGGGGGTCCTAAAACATGTATTTTCGGTGAAATCTCGACATCGAATTTTTGGGTGGAATGCAGTACTTCTCTATCCCTATGTGCATTGTACATACGGGGCTAGAGAAAGTAAAATAGGTGTTTCTTCGAAAGCCTAGGATTATGTAAGAAAGGCCTATTTCTTTAATGGCTGTTTCTTTTTGTAATTTCTGCGACAGGTGGCTCTTTAAAACTGCAACGACGTTTAAATTTAATTATATTTAGCTTCCGCGTATTCTTTTTGGAATTATTGTAAAATTATCTAGAGGATTTCTCTTTAGTCCACTATTTTAAATTGTTATAAATGTATATAGACTATTTATATTACAAATTCTCGCCTTTATTTCAATACTTTATGAAACTATACTCAACGTATCTTAAGCAGAGTGAGATCTTTTCCTTTTTACCCCGCTATATTAGTAAACAGTTGTAAAATTATCCAGACATTTTTCTTTTACTCCGATATTTTATGAAAATATTGTCCAATTGTCTAAAGGATTTGATGGTTTATGGACACATAAAATGATCTAGATCATTTATTTTAGTACACTATTTTATGAAATCATTGTAAAACTATCTAGATGATTTGTATAGAAAGTACTTCTACCTACCCATTATTTTATGAAATTATTATCAAATTATCGTTATGCCACCATTTTATGTAATTATTGTAAATTTATCTAGAGGATTTACATGGGAAATCTCCCTCTTTATCTCACACTTTTTAAGATTTTATGGTCATTTCTCAATTATCTAGACGATTTTAATGGCATATTGAAACATTTACTCTACGCTTTTATAAAATTATTGTAAAATTATGTAAAAGATTTGAATAGCAAATCTTCCTTTTTATTCCACATTTTTATGAAATGATTGTAAAACTTATCCTTAGACAAGTAAATAGTATAGACTATTACAGAAAGTTCAACATATATTTATTTATTTCATTTGTCATGATAATATCTTATGCATATGACATTTTAATCAAAATTGTTGGAGCAATTTTAGAAAAAAATAAAATTTTTGTAAAAGCTTCCATGTAAAGGGAGTGGGAATTAGTCTTGAAAACCTTCACATTCTTAGAAACGTGTTAAATTTAAATACCAACTTTGGTATTTACCCGACCATTCCTATTCTGTTTTATTATCCACAGACAGACACAGAAGTTGTTCTAATTCTTTTTGGATCAGGGGACCTCAAAACACATCTTTAAGGTGAAATTTCACAATCGATTTTTGGGTAGAATATAATACTTTCTCTACATACTACATAAATAATCTTGTATATGTTATATACTCGTGTTTAAGCTTATAGTGTGAGAGTGTAATATTCCAAAAAATCTGATGTGTACCATTCACATGACTTTCTCTATATTTCTGCAACAAATGATTCTTAAAAAGCTTATACTTCTATTTACTTCATGCTACTCTAGAAAAATTAGCAGAAATAGTCTTATTACTTTCTTCCTTGTAAGTAGAAAGGAAATAAGGGAGTAGCTTAGGTTAAAACGATAGTCAAAAGCTGGTTACTATGTTACTGAAGCTCTTTTGTTTGTTGGACATGACTTGACAAATTCCTGTATGAGAAAAGTTAAAATTTTAATGTGCTCTACATTTTTTGTGTGCTAAGGTTTTGTCTATTTCTTACGGTTTAGCAGTTATACAAAATTCAAGAAAATTCACTCAGAATAAAGTAGTCTTCAGAGGCTACTCCCAGAAAATTCAAAATATACATTTTATTTGTCAGGTAAATATCTTTAATATACGATTTTTTAATCAAAAATCGTTAGAACCATTTTTTATAAAAATCAAAATTTTCGAAAAAAGTTCCATGTAAAGGGTAGTTTAAGGTGGGAGGATGTTTCTCAAAATCTTTGTGTCGCATCCCTGTGAGATACTAAACTTAAATACCAAGTTTGGTATTTTACCGACTTTTCGTTTTTGAGTTATCGTCTTCACAGACACACGGACCTTTTTGTGAAAATGCCCTTTCTGGATATTGGGGATCCTAAAACATATATTTCCGGTGAAATCTCGATTTCGAATTTTTGGGTGGAGTGCAATACCTTCTCTATACACTATGTACATAGTACGTATAGAGAAAGTAAAAATGTTAACGCTTTGTGGGTATTATTTACCAGATAATAGCCTGGTATAAGAGTTTAATGCATTATTGTAGTCTGAAAATTAATTTAAACAAAAAGTGTTAATGTCACAGTCTCGTCTGAAGATGTTGATTATAGTGTGAAAATGCTCAGCCCCATGCTTGTTACAGTTGTGCTGCAAGTTGACCCATATTCGGTCTCGTTATACCAACTGTTGCATGATGTAAGATGTCTTCAGTACTAAAAGCATAAAAAGTGGCCAGTAAATACGTAAGAGAGTAAAAAGCCTTCACTGTGTTCTCTGTTATAGAAACACAACGACTACAAGCATCGCGTGATAGAGCAACGAGTGACGTGACTAATCTTATAATCGATTTCCCTTCAAAACGCTATACATTCTGCCCTGCTAGTTTCTAACCTCTTGGACCAAGGCGTTACATCCGCCTTACAGCCCAGTCAGTACCTATGCATATATGATATTTAGAAAACCCACAGTATGTGTAAGATACATTGAAATTTATACACGTTATTTTTTCGTAGTCTGCTTACCCTCCCCAACACCCCTAGGACCTAAAGTCGATGCCTAGGGGTCAGCAACCTGTCGGGGAGTCAATTTCACGTAACCTAAAAAGATATACATTAACATAATTGGTCTTATTACTTACTTCTTTGTAAGTAGAAGGTAAATAAAGGAATACACTAGGCTAAAGCGATAGTAAAAAATATGAGTGTTACACTCACATGACTTTCTCTAGCTGCTCTACAAAACTCCTACTAAAGATTATTCTTCTTTGTACACAATGCTAATGAAGATAAATGTTAGCAAAATGTTATTACTTAGTTTCTTATAAGTAGAAGGGAATAAGGGAATGCATTATGCTAAAGTGATTGTCAAATGTTTTAAAAGCAGTAGTTATGCGATTTTCATTGCAAATCACTTCTTTGCTTGGCCAGGAGTAGAACAAAAGAAAAGCAGACACTTCCTTTGTGAGAAAAGGTTAAGTACTTCACAATTGAAACCAATAACAAGGAATGTCTTGAAAACGGTTACCTCCACAACAAAAACGTAAAGGACAAAAACTGTGTGTTTTGTCATGAGGTAAATTTTTTGTGCAGTACGTTTTTTTCTATCTCTTACGGTTTAGCAGTTAAGCAAAATTCAGCAAAATTCATCCAGAATAAAGAGGTCTTCCGAGGCTATTCCCAAAAAATTCGAGATATACATTTTATTTCGGACATAAATAGCTTTAATATACGGGATTTTAATTAAAATCGTTAGTGCCATTTTTAATTAAATCAACATTTTCGAAATTTTTTCCATGTAAAGGGTAGTTTGTGGTGAGGGGATTTTTTTGAAAATCTTCGTGTCGCATCCTTGGAAGATACTTAACATAAATACCAAGTTTGGTATTTAACGGTCTTTTTGTTTTGGGGCTATACTGTCCACAGACACACATACACACAGCCAGACACACACACACACACACACACACACACACACACACAAATGCTTTTTTGGGACTCAGGGGACCCCAAAACATATGTTTCCAGTGAAATCTCGGTATCGAATTTTTGGGTGCATTACAATACCTTCTCTATCCCTATGTATATTGTACATATGGGGCTAGAGAAAGTAAACATCGGACGTTATGTGAAACAATTGAAGTTTGGTTCTGTTTAGTTGCTAGGAGTTTGAGATATTTTTAAGTATGAAGCTTAAAATCGAAACCTATAACTCGAAATATCTCGAAGTCAGTTAACCCTACAAAAAAAGTACGACATAAACTGTGTATTTTAACGAGATCTACATTTTATGTGTAGTAAATTTTTGTCTATTTCTTACGGTTTACCAGTTATACAAAGATATACAGGAGTCATCGAGAACGAAGAAACTTTCAGTATTTATTCCCAGAAAATTCAAAATACACATTTAGTTTGTTATGAAACTATCTTAAAACACTTGGTATTTCAATAAAAGTCGGTAGAGCCATTTTTAAGAAACTCAAAATTTGGGAAAAATGCTCCATATGAAGGGTAGTTGGGGGTGGCGGATTTTCTTGAAAATCTTCAAGTCGCATCCTTGGAAGATACTGAACTTAAATACCAAGTTTGGTAATTAACCGACTTTTCGTTTCAGAGATATGCTGCCCGCACACACATACACACATACATGGGCATGTTTCTAAGAATGATTTTTTTAAAATGTGTATTTCCGGTGAAATCTCGGTATCGAATTTTTGAGTGGAATACAATACCGTCTCTATCCACTATGTACATTTTATTTACGTGCTATAGAAGTTAAAAATGGAATTATGTATATATATATATATATATATATATATATATATATATATATCTGTGTGTGTGATAATTTAACGAAATTCTGCTAACTTCATATACCCAAGGTTGCGGGTTCAAACCCGGCGGAGGACGATGGATTTTTTCGGGCGTAAAATCCTCAGCATGGCTTCCTTCGGAAGAGAAGTAAAGCCATGGGTCCCGTGTCGTAGATTTACGGCACGTAAAAGAACCTCAAGCCTGATAGAGAAGCCTCTGAGCAAAATTAAGCGGTCTTTCACGCCCAATATAGAATGGGACGCTGAGAACCATAGCAGTTAAAGAGCGTCCATAAATAACACGCCATTTCCATTTTATCAGGGCCGTTTTTTTTTCAACCGCCGATAGGTTGTAAATGAAAAAATAAGTTCATAGAAAACAATTATTTTTTTACTAAAAGTTTTAGTTATGGTTACTTTTCAACATAATCACCGAAAATATTGAGACATTTATCGTACCTGTGCGCAAACTTTGCAATACCCGCTTCAAAAAGTGTTGCCGCCAATGATTTCAAATGAGCATTGGCGTTGTTTTGAAAGTGCTGCCCTCCTAGCCACGTCTTCAGTTCAGGGAAAAGGTGAAAGTTGCTGGGTGTCAGGTTTGAAATTGTTCAAGGAGGCGATGGGTTATGCCAGCAGTGTATGAGCGAGCGCTGTCATGGATCAACACAATTCCTGAAGTCAGCATTCCTCTTCGTTTGTTACGTCGTAAAGTACGAAGGTCTTCAAAACAACGTCCATGCTCATTTAAAATCATTGGTGGCAACAATTTTTTAAGCGGGTATTGCAAAGCTTGTGCACAGGTACGACAAATATATTAATCTTTTCGTTGATTATGTTGAAAAGTAACCATAAGTGTACAAAACTTTTAATAATAAAATATTTGATATCTATGCACTTGTATTTTATTTATAGCCTATCGGAGGTTGAAAAAAATGGCCCTCGTATATAAATGTTGGTAAGATTAATTTGGAATGCAATGTGATTGCAAAGATAATATTTTTAGTGAAATGTTATACTCTGGAATACAAAACGAGACAAGTATATATTGTTTTTTTTTTCATTTCCAAAGTTAATTAATTATGCCACGAAAACATGATTTATTACCTCACAGCTGATATATCATAGTTCGTGCAGCAAAAATACGCATATCCTGGGTATGAATAATAAATACAGAAAGAGCGATGGACTACTAGATTAGCACAGTTATTTCCATTGTTTCTAAGGTGATATCTTTGCTTTTAAAAACAAGCCTTTTTTGCCCTGTTTTAAGTAAGTTCGTAATGGTATGCGTGCCCTTAGCATTCCAACAAAATGGAAGCTATTGTTAGCAAGGCTGGTTACACTAATTCTTTATATTCTCCACAAATTGCCTTTGTCCTGTTTCAAAAGCTCATCTGAAACAATGAATTGGTGAAAAAGTAACCTAAATAAACACAAATAAATCTGTAAATATGTTCATATATCGTCTATTCTGTTTCAGAACATAGAAAACTGTATCAAAATGTAACAAAGCGTGCCAAATGGAATAAAACTCCGTTTAAATAATTCAGTTTCTTTTTGATAGTATGTGGTAACGATTTGAAACAGCAAAAAAGCAAATAGTTCCACTTTAATACAATGCATCTGTGAAATTAAATAATTGTGATACATTGAATTACAATTATAATAAAATAATATGAGTTAATCTTTCATAAAATAAATAGCTTTTTACTGCACACATTTGAACTACTAATTAAGTTAACCAATAAATGGACAATAAACTATAACTTTTTAAAAAAACAGAAATTTTCCCACAACTCTCAGGCGTTAATATAAAACATTTAATCCATCATTTATTGTAAAACAGCATCGTTGTTGTGAGTATTTTAAAAAATCTGATGTGTAGCATTCACTTGATTCTCTCTACATCTCTGCAAAAAAGTATTGTTAAAAATCTCAGTCTTCTGTTTACTTCATGCTAATTGAGAAAACATTAGCTGAAATAGTCTTATTACTTGCTTCCTTTTAAGTAGAAGGGAAATAAGGGAGCACCATAGGTTAAAGTGATAGTCAAAAGCTGGTTGCTACGTGGTTGAAGTTCTTTGTTTGTATGGACAGCAGTTGACAAATTCCTGTATGAGAAACGTATACGTTTTTCAAAGCAGAAACAAAAAACAAGGGATATCTTAAATACGATCAACTCCACGAAAAAAAATGTATATAGCATAAATTGTGTATTTTAATGTGCTCTACATGTTCTCTGTGGTAAGATTTTGCCCATCTCTTACGGTTTAGCGGTTATGGAAAATTCCGTAAAAATCATCCAGAATTAAGTAGTCTTTAGAGGCAATTCACGGAAAATTCAAGATATACATTTTATTTGTCAGGTAAATGTCTTTAATATACGACGTTTTAATAAAAATCATTTGAGCCATTTTTGAGAAAATCAAATTTTTGAAAAAAGTTCCATGGAAAGAGTAGTTTGGTGATGGGGAACTTTTCTCAAAATCTTCGTGTCGTATCCCTGGAAGATACTGAACTTAAATACCAAGTTTGGTATTTTACCAACTTCTTGTTTTTGAATTATCGTGTTCACAGACTCGCGGACACACTGACACACGGACACACACATACACGGACCTTTTTCTGAAAATACTTTTTTTTTGGATACAGGGGACTCTAAAACATATATTTCCGGTGAAATCTCGGAATCGAATTTCTCTATACACTGCGTACATAGTTCGTATAAATAAAGTAAAAATCTGATGTGTTACACTCACATGACTTTCTCTAGCTGTTCTATAAACTTCATACATGATATTCTTCTTCTTTCTGCACCTTGCTAATCATTAGCACAATGTTCTTATTACTTAGTTCCTTATCAGTAGGGAGAAAATAAAGGAATACACTAGGCTAAACCGATAGTCAAATGTTTTTGAAAGCTGTCGTTATGCGATTGTGGTTGCAAATCGCTTGTTTTCTTGGCCAGGAGTAGAACAAAAGAAAAACGGACACTCCCGTCTGAGAAAAGTATAATTACTTCACAGCTGAAATTAATAACAATGAATACCTCGAAAACGGTAAGCTCCACGAGAAAAATGTATACGACATAACTTGTGTATTTTAACAAAGCCTAAATTTTTTGTATAGTAAGTTTCTGTCTATCTCTTATGGTTTACTAGTTATGCCAAACTAAGCACAATTCATCCAGAATAAACAGGTCTTCAGAAGCTATTCCCAGAAAATTCAAGATAATCATTTTATTTGTCAGGTAAATATCTGTAATATATGATATTTTAATCAAAATCGTTAGAGCCATTGTTAAGAAAATCAAAATTTTCGAAAAAAGTTCCATGTAAAGGGTGGTTTGGGGTGGGGGATTTTTCTCAAAATATTCGTGTCGCATCCCTGGAAGTTACTAAACTTAAATACCAAGTTTAGTATTTTAGCTACTTTTCGTTTTTGAGCTATCGTGTTCACAAACACACGGACCTTTTTCTGAAATTTCTTTTTTTTGGATACTGGGGGTCCTAAAACATGTATTTCCGGTGAAACCTCGGTATCGAATTTTTAGGTGGAATACAATACTTCTCTATCTCTATGTACGTTGTACATATGGGGCTAGAGAAAGTAAAAAGAGGTCATGCATCAGTTATTGTATAGTTGTCTAATTTGTGCCGCCAACTGACAACGCGTTAGTCACTATTAGGAAACTTAGAAGAATCAGTAATGTTGGCTGCTCTCACGTCACTCGCGCTAATTTCGGTTTGTTGTGTTTGGTGTTCTTAAATGTTAAAAATCAGCGTTTTTGTCGATTTCTGTGAACTGAAGCTGAAATTCAGGATGCATATGAAGTTCTGAAAAATTCCTATTCTAAGGGAGAAATTTTCTAGTTTTCAATAAATGGAGTGTAAGCTGCTTTACACAGATTTTTTCTAAGTCATTTTTTATAAATTTAAATTGAATATTAATATAGAAGTTACGACTATTTTCATATTTGTTGAGAAAACCTTGAAAATCATGCTTTTAGATTGTACCAGGGCATTTTAGCAGATTCAATTGATTCGCTGAAATTCAAAATAGGTGTAAAAACCCCGGGTTTCATGGTCTTCCCAAGGAAACGCCTGGGCTTCATTGTGTTAATCCAATTCTCATTTTTGAGCTATACTGTTCATACGCATATACTATGTCATCAAAAGTATCCTGACACCTGGCTGAAAATGAAGTACAAGTTCGTGGCGCCCTCCATCGGTAATGCTGAAAGTCAATATGGTGTTGGCCCACCCTTAGTCTTGATGACAGTGTTCACTCTCGCAGGTATACTTTCAATCAGGTGTTGGAAGATTTCTTGGGAATGGCAGCCCATTCTTCATGGAGTGCGGAATTGAGGAGAGGTCGCCTGGCCAAAATATCCCAAAGGTGTTCTATAGGATTCAAGTCAGGATCTGTGCAGGTCAGTGCATTACAGGGCTATTATTGTCGTGTAACCACTCCGCTACAGCTTGTGCAGTATGAACAGGTGCTCGATTGTGTTGAAAGATGCAATCGCCATCCCCGAATTGCTCAACAGTGGGAAGCAAGAAGGTGCTTAAAATGTCAATGTAGGTCTGCGCTATGATTATGCCACGCAAAACAACAAGGGGTGCAAGCCCCCTCCAGGAAAAACATGACCACACCATAACACCATCGCCTCCGAATTTCACTGTTGGTACTACACACGCTGGTAGATGACATTCACCAGGCATTCGCCATATGCACACCCTGCCATCGGATCGCCACATTGTGTACCGTGATTCGTCACTCCACACGACGTTTTGCCACTGTTCAATCGTGTAATATTGACGCTCCTTACACCAAGAGAGGCGTCGTTTGGCATTTTCCTGCGTGATGTGTGGCTTATGAGCAGCTGCTCAACATGGAATCCAAGGTTTCTCACCTCACACCTGTCATAGTACTTGGAGTGGATCCTGATGTAGTTTGGAATTCCTGTGTAATGGTCTGGATAGATGTCTGCTTATTACTCTTTACGACCCTCTTCAAATGTCGGCGGTCTCTGTCAGTCAACAGACGAGGTCGGCATGTACGCTTTTGTACTGTACATGTCCCTTCAAGTTTCCACTTCACTACTACATCAGAAACAGTGGACCTAGGGATGTTTAGGAGTGTGAAAATCTCGCGTACAGACTTCTAACACAAGTGACACCCAATCACCTGACAATATTCGAAGTCCGCGAGTTCCACGGAGCATCCCATTCTGCTGTTTCACGATGTCTAATGACTACGGAGGTCGCGGATAATGAGTACCAGGCAGTAGGTGGCAGCACAATGCACCTAAGATGAAAAACGTATGTTTGTGGGTTGTGTCCGGATACTTTTGATCACATAGTGTAGAAACACATACACAAGCGCGTGCACGCGCCCGTATTTTGGTACAGGATACTCAAAACATATGGTCGTCTCCTTAGCGAGGTGGTAGCGAAGCTGCTTATGAAGCGAAAGAACTGGGTTCAATTCCCGGTACCGGCGTGGGGATTTTTCCCTTATTGGGAGAACTGGTCCGTGATGCACTCAGCCTCGTGAGGTCTCTGAGGGAGGGCCAATTGAGGAGCTACTTGATGGAGAAGTAGTGGCTCCAGGTCATGAGGACCGCATTAACCAGCCGGGGTCTCGAGGCGCTGACCACGTCTTACCCTCCATGAAGTATGTCATGGACAGATGGGGGACGCAGTGGCCGGGTGGTAGCCCAAGGTTCTTTGTAAGCTGTCCTGCCATGGAGTTGTTGTTGTTATTATTATTATTATTATTATCATATCATTCTCAAAATAAAATATTTTAGGTGGATCCTTGCATTGACATTTTTTTTATGGAACAATGTATGTATATTATGTAGTAGTGTAGTATAGTGTATTGCACCGGAGGGGATTTTGCACCCCAGCAAGGGATAGGCTTTTTGTACCTCTGACTCCGGGAGGAGAGAATGAGATGAAAGCAATTGCAGAGGGTAGCCGGAACCAGACTGCGACAGGGAGCCATCGTTGAGAGTTCCTAACAGTTCATCTCAGCGCGGTGAACGACAGGAGCGCGCGCCTCAGGTCTCAATAACTACCCTTGAGTATATCGACGACCCCTAGCGCCATCTTATCTGAAAGAAAGACCTTACGGATGAAATGGAGGACAGGTAATTCGGGGCAATGAAGCATCCTTCCGAGCATTCGCCTAGTGACCCGGGAAAACCCTCGAAAACACCAATAGGTCAGAGAGGTCGGCCGTAGGGAACCGATCCCTCGACCTTCCGAATGTGCAGGTCCCCATGGCCACGCTCGCTAAGGCGTCTCGCTTTAGTGCTTCGTGGGCAGGGGATCGTGGGTTCGAGTCCCGCCTTGGGCATGGGTATTATATGTATGTGTATATGTTTGTGTAAAGGAACAGTAAAACCAGTAATCATACAGAAAATTTAGGGGGGGATGTAAACGGGGATACAGCGCCGGAGTACTGACCAGACTCCGGTACTGTTAATAAAAAAAAAAAAAAAAAAAAATCAGTCCCAGACGAAACTCCTGAGCCACCTGGGATAATTTTCATTGATTATCTCAAAAAAGGAAAAGTAATCAATGGCGAATATTATGCGAATTTGTTACAGCATTTCAGATAAAATCGAGCAAAAAACGGCCGCATTTAGAGTTTTGTTTCACTAAGACAATGCACCGCACAATTCACACGTCCATCATCGCCATGGCCAAAATCAGTGAATTGCTTCCTCATGCACCATATTCACCAGATTTAGCCCCCTCTGGTTATTTTCTTTTCTAAACTTGAAGAAATGGCTTGGTGGTACAATATTTACCAACAATGAAGAGGTAGAGTCTGCAGTTGATGGTTAGTTTGCAGACCTCGAGAATAAACTCTAAACAGGGTATCGAAGCTACAGAACATCGCTGGGAAAAGTGTATCGAGCCGAAAGGAGAGAGACCATGAGGAGAAATAAAGATGGTTCCCCCCAAATTGTTGCCTTTTCTTTGTTAGGACGGGTTCTTCTGGAACAGTCCTCGTGTTTCCAAAATGTTGATAAAATATTAACAGTTGTTTTTCTGTTGGACAAACGCGCCCTGTTTAACAGGCCTCTAAAGCCATCTGCATCGTGTTCTCATTTGTCCCGGACTTTTGTTTGCCCTGATCTAATTAAAGGAGATGATGATTGCACCCCATTTGACCGTTTCGAATGGGACCTTCTTGTTTTGGACGCAATATTGACTTTGGACATGTGAAATGGAAAAGCGTTTCAATCAAGCCAGGCAGGCAGGCAGTCGTTGGCAGGAAGCATGCACTGCGTAGCTAGATGCGTGATAGAGATAGTGTTTTGTATGTCGGCCCTGTTTTATTCACTATATACTCGTGCACGCAGATAGCCTTCGTGTGACAGGCCCGGATATACAGTACACTACTGGTAAATAATTCACTGTACGCCTCTGCTAAACACCTATAAACTGTATAGAATTGGCTGCCACCGTGAAAAAGGTTCCTCTTGTCCCCTATTCATTATTTACACATTAAATTCCCACAACGAAGTTACAAAACAACGTTTTGTTCTATTGATGTTTTAAGACTGAACGTTTCAACAAGTAATTCAATTACTTTAAAGGGAGAAATTGTGAATTTTCCAAAAACCTAAGTTACATTTTATTGTTGTTGCTATATCATAGGGCTATTCTGTAACTTTTTGGCTAAGAAGATTGCTAACAATATTTTTGCGGCTATCAAGAGCCTGTATTTGGTATTCTGTAACTATGATGGTTATGGCAACAGTTGTCTTTTAGCTTAACGTCCTTTAGCTTGGTTGGTCATATCGGAAGATGAGTGAAGTTGGTGAAATAATGCTCAAATGTTCTCGGGGTCCATTGAACTTAAAGTTACTCGACATTCGTCTACTCAGCATTAGAGAAAACACCGAAAATGAACGTGAGGCAGACACGATACCACCACACTACCCTAATGGGCGTATTCTATTTTCCCAAATAGACCAATCGAAATATCGTTTGCTTTAAGTGCGTGTTTTGTTTTTCCACCGTTTTTGTCATAAAAATATCAATTACAGTAGATTGTGAATACTATGTTCTTACTCTGTGCTGTTAAA